>BSBK01010214.1:0-385000 GCA_027943335.1 Chamaecyparis obtusa | reverse complement strand
GAGTTAGAAAGTGATGAGAACAAAATGAAAAGTCTAGAGGATGCTAAAATGTATTGAGTCCAAAAGACATATGCATTAAAGGAAAAAGAAATTTGTTCAATCAATTGCATGGAAAGGGTTATTTTATCAGTAAGTGTGAACCAAGTCACAGAGTCTTACAGTGAGGTGGTAATATTCTTGTCACTATTTTTATTTTTCAAGTTTGTTGAGGTTCTTGAGAAGAAGAAAGTTGAGACACATGAAGAACTTAAGAAGCTAGTAGAAATTCTTATGGCTCACTTAGCTACAAATTTTGGCATACTGGTTGGAGAAGTAATAACGAGAAAAATAGAGGATTGGAGATGTTGAGGTAGAATTAGTTCTACTGGATATGTGTACATTTAATGTATTAGAGAAGTAAGAATTTTTTTTATAAAGGATTTATTATTTTACTGAACAACCTATTGAAGAACTAGAAGGATGATCTTCAAGCATTGAAGAAAAGGGGGAATGGATTAAGATACAGTGAGACTTTTGAGTGGTAGATCCTATACACTTTAATTAGAAGTAAGTGATTAGTTAAATAGGGGAGAAGTCAGATGGTGATGACAAAAATTACAACATATGAAGTCTGAGGCATGTTGTTCCTTTTTCATTATTGTCAAAGGGTGAGAATAATTAGTAAAGAATCAAAAGAAGAGAAGTACCATGAAAGGGAGAAGATTCATAGAAGAACTAGTAAGGAGAGAGAGTCATACAAAGGAGAATAAAGAGATCATGAGCAAAGAGAGCATTTATTTTCTTGGTATTGATGGTATTTCCATTTGGAGTTGCCATCAATACCAAAGGGGGAGATTGTTGGCATAAGTGATGAGATTATTGGCATAACTTATGTAACTGATGCTAGATCAAATGGGTATGGTATTTTGTTTTTGATCCACTTGTATGATGATAAGATGATTAGTTATGATGTTTTCATTGATGTCATCTCACTATTTATTAGCTGACAATGTTCCTATTATGATTAGGTTTGTTGAAGAGGTTGAATCTCGTACTATGATATGAGTTTGAGTATATGATCATGAAGGATGATTAAGTGATGTCTTTAGATGATAATAGTATGATTGTAATTTTTGAATTTATAGTTTCTATCAATTATGATTGATTGAAGTATGATAGGTCAACTAATAGAATAGTGTGTATCTAGAAATGAGTGATTTGATTGGTTCATAAAATCTATGATATGTTTGGTGGTGAAATCATATAGTTGTGTTGTTTCAGTACTATGTTGAGCTCATGGTTATGATTGTGACTGATTTAGTTGATCATTAAGCATGTTTTGTGGTTATAGAAGTTGTTTCAGTGAAAGGCATAGGAAGTTCTAAGAACAATTAGTTAGATTCTTAATCAGTGATGTAGCACCATATTGCGATAAGTGATTATGTGTTGAAAGGATTGTACATAGTGACATGTCAAATTTATGTGGAATGATGTTTTGTCATTTTTATGTTCATAATGATCAGATTTCTTGGAGTTGTACAAGTACATTGGAGAGTGTGATATGGTTTGACTTTTCTTTGTCAAATCAATTGTGTGATGGATCAACATATCAGCATGAATATGAAATTGTAAAGGATAATTAGTATTACATTTTAGGGTTTAGGGAATGAGAGGGAATGTATTATAATTCAAACATATCAGGTCTTCGTTGACCTAGTTTGTGAAAATGTATTTATATATCATTCCTAATGTATTGTTGAGGGCGAGAAAAGGAGAAAGATCAATGTGTTGTTCTACTTTTATTATTGTGGTGGTTTATGGTGATCAAAGGTGTTAGTATATATATGAGAGTGTTTTAGAGAACAACATTGATTAGGAATTTACTAGATCTATCATGCATTGAGTGCAAATATCAAATCATTCTTTACTTGTTGATTTTAGTAGGTTGACAAGAGAAATCAGTTAACCAGGTCAATCCTAAAAGGCCGTGTAGGATACTAATAGGTCTAGAGATCAAAAGCATCTAACAAGGTCACTTCTCAGGAGTTCTATATCCCTTAACTAAGTTGATCCTAGAAAGTCTTTTTTGTAAGCCCCTAACAAGGCTAAATACTCTCACCCAGGTAAACCATTAACTAGGTAGATGTAATTCTACTAATAGTGCAACTTATTGCTATAAAAATTAAGGATTTGTTGGTACTAATTGTAGCATGTGTTTATTTTCCCTCTAACAAGGGTTTCCACAACAAAAATATATGGGTTAAAGTCTTGCATTCTTTTGATGTTTGATTTACTTTTGTTACTACTTTTCTATTTGCATTTTATGTTATATATTGAAGAAGTTTGTGGTGAAAGTAGTTAGATTTTTTGGTTACACTAGTTCACCTCCCCCCCCTCCACCCCCCATCCCCTTAGTGTCATCTACTGTTAACAACTTTAATAACTAAAAACTATAGTGTCAATATTAGAAAACATAAACTAAACTGAAAAATATACTCTTAAAATGCAAAGCAAGATAACCAAACCAAAATGATAGAAAATTGAGTTAAAAAAGGTACATGTACCATAAGATATGCAAAGCTCACAAGGGTCACAATTGCCACAATAAATTTAGGAGTGTCATATGGATTATTGTTTACTTTGAATAATCATAAAAACCTATAAACTTGAAGTTAATCCCTAAAAGTAAAAATAAGAACACAAAGAATCGAAAGAAGAAAGCAAGAAAAAGTTAGAAAAGATTTCATATATGACCATAAATGGCCTAGATATCTAGGGAAGGTATACACACCACAGGAAATGTGAGGGTGCTAGAAGTAAACACAAACACCATGGGAAATGAAAAGGTGCCACATAATATGTTGTCTACACCAAAGGAACTCACAAACCTTCAATTATAAAAGTTAGTTCTTAAAATCACTCCAAACCCAACAAAATAGAGGGTCACAAAAATCATAAAGATGACACATAGTAAAACTATAGTTAATGTTATGAAAAATTTTAAGCTAAATGAAAGTGAATTATAGCATATCAAAATTGACCAAGATATAATAAAAAGATTTTTTAAAAAATAACCATCACAAATGGTACTAATTATGTATATATAACATCCAACATATTTTCTAAATGGAAATATGAAAATTAGTCTTACACATAGTTGTTACAATACTTGAAAATAATCTAGAGACTTAGAATGCATCCATGAATGTCAACTCTATAAAACATTTACAAAAATATTCTTAAAATGAAATATTAATGTTGAGATAAGAGTTCAATTAGCTGTGCCAAAAATATGGACATAAAATTTTAATGAAATGAAAGAGTTAAATGCATAAAGTAACAATAAAGTTGTATCATTATGATGTGCTTTGAATGTTAAATGATTGAAATTTGGGGTTTCTTTTCTGTATGATTTTACTAAATTTGATAAAATTTAAGTACTATAGATGTGAATGTCTTTTGGTAAGCCTTCTTAAATAGACTCTCCAAGCTAGATGTTGAATTATTAGAATGAATACTGCAACCAAAGACTTTGATTTCCATGTATAGATGTACATCCTAGCCTATTGACAAGTAGCAAGAAGAGTTGGAATATACTTTGATCAATCAATGTTATATTCTTAAAATGCAAGATGGAAGGAGATGTGAGAAACTAGGAATGGATGGTGGAGACAAATCAATAGTGGAGATTTAGAGAAGAAATGGAGGGTCAAGTTTCTTACAATTTGCATGCTCAAACATGAATAAGGAATAATAGTTTAAGGATATATGCACGTAGATGGAGAATCTCATTTTAAAATGGACGATAATATAAAAATAAAAATAAAAAAATATGTCCCTTAATGGTATGAGATAGAAATTCAAATTAAAGAAAAATATTATATATTGATGAATTAATTTAATTAGTTATTTAATTGACAGGTTGTTTAAATTTTTAATAGTTTAATTAATCAAATACAATTAGTCAACTAAGGTAGATTTTTTCATTTCAAACAAGTACCTCATAAATTGTTTAACATGATGGCATGACACATCCTCAGCTCTACATGAACACTTTTAACCTAGAGCTATGAACTGGTACACAATTATTGAAGATGAGGTTGTGAGCACATTGGATCAAACTTGACCATCACCAAGGGTTTAAATCTTGGTTGCACAAAAACACCACTACCATTTAACCAACACATCATGGGAGGAAACCCACTAGTTAGAATAGAGTTACGAAGGGGATTACTTGTGTTTAATTTGTTAGATTACCTGAACCAATTGATTTCTAGAGAAGAATAGTTAACATGTAGATAATTAATCAAATTAATAAATTAATTTATGAAAGATTGTACAAAGAAGTGAAAATAAATATGAAATTTCTATAAACATAATCAATTTAAAAAATCATTCACTTAATTTAACAACTCAAAAAGAATGATTAAATTCATATTATAATGCATATCATTAGACATAATATATAAAATTCTTTACATTTTTATGAGAGTAATTTTTTATAATCTGTAATCTAATACTAGATATACTACTTATTTGGGGCCTTTTAAGACTAGGATTTCTTTTGGCACTCGGCAAAAGCACAGTAGGTCTGCGCAGCGGTGAGGACCACAACAACAACTGCAGTACACAACGCCAGCGTCTTCCATGGTTTTGAAAGATGTTCCCCTCGAAATTCCGCCCACCAATTTCTCACCTTGCTATTGTAGTATTTCTTGATCAGCGCTTCCCTGATCCCACTCTTTATTACTTGCGGATGCTCCTCAAACCCTGAAAAAAACAGAGGCTTCCCCATGCCGTCCCACATCTTGGTCACCTGATCATCGGTTATCATCATACTGTGCCGCTTAATCACTCCGCTTTCTCGTAGCAGGGTAACATCCTCCGGTGTGTCGATCAGGCAATCCATCAGTTCAACGTACTGTGTCACATTCTTGGAGAGAGTGACGTCGTTGAACTCCAGCGCCAACAAATTCCTCATCATTACTTCTGTGCAGTTGTCTGAAATTACGATCGTGGGAAGAAAAGTGTATCAGATTGCTTGTCAAATCTGATTTTGTCCGACCCAGATTTGAATTGAATTCCAGCCATTGCGAGCTCTTTTGCGTTGTAAATGTTGAGGAAATCATCATGGTCTTTGGCTGGGTGACGAAAGAAGAGAACTAACAGGGCCGCAACCATGTCGTCTACAACCGTAATGAAGTTTTCACAAAAGGTGGGTTTCCTGGGATTGTCTTGCTGTTGTTGTGAATTGTCAATCTGCAATGAGGAGCAAACATGTTTGTGTATGCAACCAAGTAGATGGTGCTGTCCATCGTATTCATGAATCTTCACATCAGAAGATGATAGAAAGCAGGAGAGATGAGATATTTGAGTTGAGAGAAAATTTTGAACTGTATTGGAGTTCAGATCACTATCTATTTGTTTGAGAAGGAAAAGAGGGATCTGATTTTCCAGCTTCACAATATCACAGCTAATACTTGTAAGGGTAGGCATAAGAATTTCAGTGTACCTTTTTTCTGTTTGACTGGACTCCCGTTTAAGAACATGGAACCCATTTACCAGAAACTGGTGGAGGAAGAAGGCGTCCAACATCATCCTGCGCCCGAACTTTTCTTTGTCGTTGATCTTCCAATCATAGAACTCCTCAAATTCAGACGCGATATTTGTTACTTTTGTGAGAAAGTTGGGGATGAGGTCTGTCTTATTTATTGTGGCATCTCTAATGGATTTGAGCTTGTAAAAATCCATCTTGCAAAGATGGGTGATGCGTTGGCGGTAGGGGGCAAGAGTTTGGTCTTTCAGAGTGCGATAGTGGTAAGGCCCGAGTGACAGCATTTGAGGAATGTATGCATCTTGCTTGGCACCCACATGCTCGCTTTAACAATTTTCACAGCTTTGTCGCTCTCTGCTGCCAGAAAGTTATCGATTTCAACAGTCCATTTATCAGAAATGAACTGTTGTTCTTCACTTGCAGGTGCTGCCATCATGAAGGAGTAAATTGAAAAACTTCCAGAGATTAGTAAAGCATTCCACGAACTTCACTCTTAAATTAGATTCATGTTCGCGTACAAGCTATGTAATAAGAGGTTTTATGCTTTTCGTGTGACCCAAATAAGTGCCAGGCTGGTAATTTACTTTCTCTGGGCGAGACTTTAACTGCAACGCAATCAGATCCTTCACATCACTACTAGCTGGGCTTTACTTGCTGTCTGTGACAAATTTAACTCCAAGAGAATAAAGCTGATTTAAAAAGGTATTTCATTCGGCTAATCTGATGAAGTGATCACATTAGTTTTAGATGTGCTATAGGATAATATTCTAACACTGTGTATGTAAGAAAAGAATAGTCATTTAATTCTTCGTTTTCGTATAAAATTTTCAGCCACTCATTCAGCTAATCTGATAAAGTGGTCATATTCGTTTTAGATGTGATATAGGATATCATTCCAAGACTAGGTATTTAAGAAAAGAACACAATCATTTAGTTCTTCGTTTTCGTATGAAATTTTCAGCCCCACTAATTTTAATATCCATGCCATATTTTCTATATCATCTTTCTCTTTTTCCAAAAGCTTTCTTTCAATTTATGATTGAAAAGACAATATAAATATTTAAGTTAGATTTTAGAGTTTTGAAGTAATGAATTGTAGATAGATTGGTATAGTTCTTGAAAAAGATAAAGATATATTAGTGTTATCTAATCATTTGTAATGTAATAGTCATTGAAAATTGAGTTTTTGATATGTAGGAGATATTTTTTTACTGCAAGTTAAATTGTGATATTACAATCACGGTTCAACTATGTAGTTTATGAATAGTGCTAGTTTATGAATAGTGGTTCACATAAACGCATCTTTTATGAGAATGAATGTAACGCTTTGCACCTAGATGTAATGAGTGCAAAGTGTTTCATTCATTCTCATGAGAAATGTTCTCATGATAGATGCATTCATATGAACCACTATTCATGAAACATACATCAATGAGTTTGATTCAAAAAACTGCACAGTTGAATCCTCATAGCAATATCACAAATTAACTCTTTGTTATTTAAAATGATTAGATGATATCAAATTTGACTTTATAACATAAAAAATATATACTATTTTTTCATAAATGTAAATAATGTTATAATGAAAAAATCAATTGAATAGACTTAAAAAAATACTCTCCAAGATCCCATAAACATAAATGTCCACATTTCTAAAAATTCATATTAGAATATGAAAGATTAATATCCAAAAACAATTAACATACTTATCTTTACTGTTTGGATCAATGCAAGGGAATTTCGATTATTAATAAACTTTAAGCAAACCTTTCAAATCAAATATTTCTATCTTATTTTAAAATTCTATTTATATTACAATTAGCCTAAGTGTTTATCTTCTAAATCAACTTTGATCTACTCTAGTTAGATTGCTACAGCGATAGCAGGTAAAGAGCAGCTAGCATTGATGCGAAATACCCGATTGGCTTGCTGTTACTCCTTACAGAACCATTTCTAGAGCACATGAAAAGCGTACACTTATATTCTTATTTTATAAAACTAGTATACTACTTTTACTCTTATGAAGACCCAAATGCTTGGAGTACTTTACACATCTCCAACACTTTCTATATTTAATAAGCGTATATTTCTCCAAACGTGTCACTGAAAAAATTTAGATACTAATAAAGCAGAGTACCTATGAAAGCAAGATGCCGTCATCTGTCAGTACTATGACAATTGTGATATTCGGCAATTATTGTTTAAATTTTGTTTGTAAATTTAAAAAATTAGTAGTTTCAAAATGAATTATTTGATACCTTTTCTAAAGCTATTACAATCATTATTCGTATTTCTCAATCAGATCTATTGTTTGGCCAATGTATCATTAATAACATTGCTTTTTTTAAATGTAAGATAATATATTACAGGGTGGGGAGAAATTTTTTGAGACTACATTTATTTGTGATTATTGCTAATATTTTTATGATGCATGGTATTTGTCTTAAAGATATAAAGAATAAAATTGAAATTATGTCTTAATATTGTCCATTTGAGTGCAGGTGATGTTGGTGTTTAATATATATGTTGAATTACTAAAATTGACTCATTTTAGTTTTGCATATGGATTGTTTTGCATTTTGAAGTATCTCTCAAAAGAGAATGTAGATTGAATACTAAGGTCATTTAATGACTTGACTGCCGACATCACTATGAATGTTTGGCACTGCTTTTCCATCCTCGAACAAGAAAATTTGAGTGATTCAATATAGAGATAAACAAACATAGTTGAATGACGAGTCCTCTAGCTTTTTAAAAGTGAAAACTTATACCTAACAATAAAAATGAAAGATTTAGTGAAGCTTGGAATAAATGTGGCTGATGTGAATGTCAAAGAAATGAGAGATTATACTATGTGTTAGAGTTATTACAAGGTGAAATAGGAATGTAGATTAAAGTATGAAGATGGACATAGGTATGTCCTATGAACAACAAGAACCCTTATTATTCGATGCCCATTTTTATTCTTGCTATTTGATTTTTTTTAAAGCCACGTGACCAAAAGTCAAGGGCATGTTCTTCTTGTTTGACAAAAAAATCTACCTGACATTGTTATCAGTTTCAATTATCATTGATATTTGTAAGCATTGTGACTTCGTTTGTCTTTAAGCTTAGTTTCCCCTTGCACATTGTTAGATTGATTATCTAATCTCAATCAATCACATCAGAAGATGATTGAAAGCAAGAGAGATAAGATATTTGAGTTGAGAGAAAATTTTGAACTGTATTGGAGTTCAGATCACTCTCTATTTGTTTGAGAAGGAAATGAGGGATCTGATTTTCCAGCTTCACAATATCACATCTAATATTTCTATGTGTAGGCATAAGAATTTCACTGTACCTTTGCTGTCTTTAACTAGATTCCCGTTTCAGGACATGGAGACCATTTTGGAGAAACTGGTAGAGGAAGAAGGTGTCCAACATCATCATACGCCCGAACTTTTTGTTCGTCGTCGATCTTCCAGTCATAGAACTCCTCAAATTTTTGCGCCACAGCTGAGACTCTTGTGAAGAAGTTAGAGATGAGGTCTGTCTTATTTATTGTGGCATCTCTAATGGATTTGAGCTCGTAAAAATCCAACTGGGAAAGACGGTTGATGCGTTGGTCGTAGGGCGCCAGCGTTTGGTCTTGTAGAATGCGATAGTGGTAAGGCCCAAATGATAACATTTGAGGAATGTATGCGTCTTTCCTGGCATCGATCAGAGCCCTGGGCACCCACATGCTTGCTTTATCAATTTTCACAGGTTTCTCGCTCTCTGACAGAAAGTTATCGATTTCCACAGTCCATTCTTCAGAAATGAACTGTTGCTCTTCACTTGCAGCTGCTGCCATCAAGAAGGAACAAATTGAAAAACTGCCAGAGATTAGTAAAGCATTCCACGAACTTCACTCTTAAATTATATTCATGTTCACGTAGAAGTTATGTAATAAGAGGTTTTATGATTTTCGTGTAACCCAAATAAGTGCCAGACTGGTAATTTATTTTCTCTGGGCGAGACTTTAAAAACAACGCAATCAGATCCTTCACATCACTGCTAGCTGGGCATTACTTGTCGTCTGTGACAAATTTAACTCCAAGAGAATAAAGCTAAATTAAAATGGTATTTCATTCGGCTAATCTGATAAAGTGATCACATTAGTTTTAGATGTGATATAGGATAATATTCTAAGACTACGTATGTAAGAGAAGAATAGAGTCATTTTTTTGGGTCAGTAAAGGGTCAAAGTCAAAGCATTTATATTAATATGAGTAATATATGATTAACACAAAATGATTAAAGTTCAGCCACAGCTTGAAATAAGTTCATAGAAATTGAAGGTTCTTCAAATATGGAGTAACAATGCTCAGCACCATTTAAAAACCAATTCAAAACATGAAACCAAACCAGTTTAACTAGAGCATTATACTACTATAAACCATTAATAACTATTTTACTGCAAAAAGTTGTACTAGATCCTGAAAAGGAACTTGCACCAGTGCTAGTCCGACAGAGAGGTGGAATCCTGCTCTGAGTTCTCAGTTGAGGAATCATGAGCATCCTCATCCTTGGACTGGGTAGAGGACATGTTTCCCAAGTCCATTCTGTCAACCGCATCTTCATCCTCATCATTTGCATATTTTTCCTTAGCATCACCTCCAGCGGTACTCATCCTCCTTGTCCTCCCTAGCATCTCAAGAATTTGTTCTGCCCAGCCCATCCATCCTCTCATCATATCTATATTTATAAATCCAGTCCATATCGACATCCAGATCATTGCCATATGGAGAGTCCATACCTTTTTCAATACCTAAAAATTTGGAGAGAAAATTCAGGGCTTTCTTCATTGCTGCCAATCTCATCTACTGGTGTTCCCTTTCCCAGCCCTAGAGAATGAAGAACTGCCTCAAGGGGCCTCCATAGAAGTTGTGACGAGGTGTATTGCCAAACCCAGGAAAAGGGGAGCTTACTGTCATGGTGATGGGACAGTCCCATGGGAAAGATATGAGTAAATTGTCCTCTATCCCTACCAGAACATTATGGAGGCCACCAAGGTAATTGTCATCAAAGAGGCGAAAACAAATTTCTTCCACGTGAGTTTTGTGAGCTCCAGTGACCAGGATGAGGGCCAGAAATCCAAAACATATATCTAAGTTGACTCTGTACCTATAATCGGTAAGCAGGAAGTTCATTCCTAGGATTTCTTTTATGACATGTAAGATAACCCTATGGTGGTAAATGTCGACTTCTTTTAGTTTCTCATTATAGATCAAGGAATCAAATGCAATTTGGTGTACTTTAGCTATTAGTTTGATGGGGGTATCCATTGCAGATGTGAAGGAATTTGCTTGAGAGAACCAAAATGGTTGCACCAGAGGAAAATCTGACTTTCAAAATGCAAAATGAAGTTACCAAGTATGCTTGCCTATAAGGCTATCCCCCAAATCAATCTTTGTACCGCCAACAATTGCCTTTAGATATGCTTTTGTTGCTAGCCCTGATTATACCAGTGTGTTGGTCCAAATAGCTGGCTAAAAATGGCTAAAAAGAAAATTGCTGAAAATAAGTTTTGATGTGAAAAGCTTCAGCTAGTAAGAATTACTAAAAAGAACAAGATTTAGAAGCAGGATCAGAATAGTTGGTTGCATGTGAAGTGAAAATTTTTGGGCTGCTAGCCACTAATAATTTGTAGTTGGCGCATCCTTTACCATTTGGTAAGAAATCATTTATAAACTCAAGCTTCTTGTGGATGAATATACTAACACCACCTAATGTCCTTTGTTATACACAACTTTCTTTAAGAAATCTACCCAAGTGGATTTCTTCAATGCTGAAGGGATGTCAGACTGGCTGAAGTGACCGAGAGAATGATGTGACCCACATCTATTTGAAGAGGCATATCCATGAACCTTGGATTTTAAGTCAATATTGAAACTATCATCCGTTTCAAGAAGTAGCTACCAAAATGAGTTATGTGGGAGTAGACTAGCCATAAGAGGTAATTGGCTTGATGTATGTACCACTGGCTGCTAAATTTGCTAGTTCATCAGCCTTGGAATTTCCTTCTTAGAAAATATGATTAGCTGTTGTGGACTCAAAATTTTTAATTAGATTTAATATTATTTCCAAAGAGGCTTGAAATCGCCAATTAGAAATTACCCCTATTCTAACTGCTTTAATCACAATCATTGAGTCTCCCTTGATTTCCACTTTGTTCAAGCCTAATTCATTAGTCAGTGCTCGACCATGAAGTAATGCTTTGAATTCTTACATATTGTTCGTGTCTAGTTCCAAAGGAACGACCAATTTTGCTAAGATCTTCCCTTCTAAAGAATGAATAATGCAACCTGCACCTGATAGACCTAGGTTTCCTTTTGATGCTCCATCAAAATTGAGCTTAAACCATCCAGGGGAAGGAGACTTCCAAACACAAGATATTCTCTGAAACTGATTGGCTTTACATCCTCTGTCAATTGTGATTGGAGTTTTGAGACCATGCCATCTTTTCATCATTTGATCATCCCAACTGGTATAATATTTATGTTTAGTTGATTGAGATTGAATTCAAGAGTTCATAATCTCAACTATCGCTGCCTCAATTTTGTTAAGGATGGACTCAATTTCCATTGATTTGTCTTGGAAAAGCCTCATGTTTCTCTATTTCCAAATCTCCCATATTAAAATGGAGGGAGAGATGATCCATAGATTACCACACAATCTTTCTTCATAGAGCCTAGGCCACAATATCAAATGAGACTAGATTTCTTGGGAAAGAACAAAAGACCAATCTAATTTCGAACATAACCAATTCCATCATTTGTTGGAAAAGGGAGATGTTAACAACAAATTATTAGAATCCTCTTCACTATTTTGGCAAAGAGAGAATCTAGATGGCCCATAATATCACATTTTTAAAATCTATCTGCTGTTAAAATCCTGTCTTGAGATGCTGCCCACATGAATACTCCTGCTTTTGGGAAACAAACCTTGTTCCAACATAATTGAGTTGGGATTGTGGCTGATTTTTGAAGAGGTCCTGACATAAATCTATATCCATCCTTCACATTGTAGATAGCATTTTTAGACCCATTCCAAATGATTTCGTCCCTCCTCAGTTTGAGAAAGAAAGATCTTCCCTTCAGGATTTCTTTTAAAGAACTTAATTCTTGAGGGTCTAATCCTAGGCTTGAGAAGTCTTTCCATTTCTGAGAACCATCTACTACATATGATGAAGAGGGAATGATGTAGTCTTTTAGTAATGGACCCCATGCCAGCAAACAAGTTTGACTAATTTGGTTCTGACCTAAGGATGAAAGGATGATTGGAAAGCCTTTCCAAGAGTCTTCACAAAATCAAACTAAATTGCCTTCTCTAATGTTCCAAGTGATGTTGTTGTCTACTATATGTCTTGAGTTGGAGATAAAGTTCCATATCCTGGAGCCTCTAGGGAAATCTTTGATGCAAAAAACCTCTATTAATAAACCATTGCCAAGGTATTTGCCTCTTAAAATCTTGACCCATTTATAATCCTAGTTTTTCACTACTTTCTAGTAGAGTTTTGCTCCTAAAGCTTGATTCTGCCACATGATTTTTAATCCCTGTGCCTCTTGCCGATGTAGGTTTGCAGATTTTTTCCCAAGAAATGAGTTTGAATTTTCTGCAGGGATTTGTACCTTGCCAAAAGAAGTCCCTTAATTTCTTCACAATGTCCATATAACCACTCATAGATAGGGAGATGCAAGACATAAGGTAAATAGGGATTGCAACCAGTGTTGCTTTGATCATTACAATTCTCCATGCCCAAGAGAGCCATTTGGATTTCCAATTATCCATTTTGCGGTCCAATATTTCATTGATGAGATTCCACACCCCTATTTTTCTAAGGTTTATATCAATGGGGATCCCCAAGTAGGAGCATGGAAGAGAGTCTACTTTGAATGCCAAGATAGATTCAATTTTTTGTTGAATTTTCTTTTTTGTGTGCAAGAAAAATATCACTGATTTATCCTTATTAACTACCTGTCTACAAGTCTTGTCATAGTTCTCTAAAATTGCCTTGAATTGAGAAGCTTCCTTGACTAAACCGAAACCAAAGAGAAGAGTGTCATCTGCAAATTGTTGATGCATGATAGGACAAACTTTGGAGGTGATTTCAATCCCTTTGATGCAACCCTGATCTTGAAGCTTGATTATGCTACGACCCAAAGCTTCTGCTATGATGATAAAGAGGAAGGGGGAAAGGGGTCTCCTTTTTTTATTCCATTTGAGCCTTCAAAGAAGCCTTGAGGAGTAGCATTTACAAGAACAGAGTATTTTGGGGAAGAAATGCAATAGAAAATCAATTTTATCCAAGCCTTAGAGAAACTAAGACTTTCCATGCATTTAGCTAAGAATCTCCAATTGAGTTTATCATATATGCTTTTCAAATATCTAACTTGATGATCATACTAGGCTATTGATTGTGTTGAATGGAGTGAATGGCTTCTTGGGCTATGATGATGCTATCTAAAATTGATCTACCAGGCACAAAACCTATTTTTTCTTCTCCAATGATTTTACCTAAGACCAATTTTAGTCTATTTACTAAAGATTTTGACAAGACCTTATAAATAGTGTTACATAAAGAAATAGGTCTAAATTCATCCATGTAGTTTGCATTTTCTTTTTTACGAATAAGGGGCAATAAAGGTATTATTATTTTAGATAAGAATCTACCTAAAGATCAAGCCATTTCCAATGCCGCAATAAGTTCTTTCCAAAGGATGCTCCATTAGTGCAAGAAGAAGCTAGGTGGAAAACCATTTGGACCAGGAGCTTTGTCTGGAGCCATTTGTGTTAATGTTTGCAGAATTTCCTCTTCAAAGAATTCTTTTTGACAACAATTGATTATCAGCATCCGTTATAATTGTAGGAATACTAGTCAAAAGGTCTTGCTAGCTTTTGAGAGGAGAGCTATCTGAATAATTCAAAAGATTTGAGAAAAAATTGACTATTTCCTTTTGGATCTCTTTTTGTTCTTCCCAGGAGGGACCCCTCCAAGTTGACAATTTGTAGGATCCTATTTATATTTCTTTGATTCTTGGTGCTAGAATGAAAGAATTTGGTGTTTTTGTCTCCTACTACCAACCAACTTTCCCTAGATTTTTGTATCTGAAAGGTTTCCTCCTTCCTTAGTATATCTTCTAGTTCTTTTAGTAGATCTTTTTTGGCCATAAACATATCTTGGTTCATCCCAATTTGAATGATGGTTTCATTCAATGTTGTAAGCTTTTGTTCTATTTCTTCTTTGGTTGAGAAAATGTTCTTGAACTGAATTCTGTTCCAAATGAGAAGGTTTTGCTTAATGTATTTTAATTTTGTCATGAAGCAAAAAATCTTAGAGCCCTTCACTTTAACCTCTGCCCACCAATCAGATATCATATGAATGAATTTTTCCTCTTTAAGCCACATGCTTTCAAATTTGAAGGAATATCTATGGGGTTTATCTTCCTCTATAATGTCCAACTATATAGGAAAGTGATATGAGCCTGAAGAGGGATAAATGGAAGCTTTTAAAATGTAAGGAAAAGATGTTATATCTCCCCTAAAGAGGAATCTGTCCAATTTTTCTAAAATATTGTTATATCCCAATCTTCTATTAGACCATCTGAAAGCTCCATTGTCTGATTAAATCTCCAGAGATCTTCTCTTTGAAGCCAATCTTTGAAATCTGATTGAGACAAATATTCTTAAAGAACCTCCTTTTTTTTCTGATGTGTGTATGATAGCTTTGAAGTCTCTACCCAGGATGAAATTTCCTTCTAGCCATAAAAGAAACCATCTGCTAATCTCCTCCTGGATCTCCACTTTTATTCTTCTCAAAATAGGACCATAGACATTTACAATGAATATACTCATGTTTCATTGAGTGCTTGTAATTTTCCCCCCCATCCAATATGAGCTATTATGCATGTGTGAATAGGAAGCTATCCTGAAATTCCATAAGATTGCTAGACCTCCTGAAGATCCTATTGCTTCAACCCCTGAAACTCGCCAGTCACGTAGAAACAAAAGAAAATTGGATATTTGTTCCTTGTTCATTTTAGTTTCTTAAAGAAAGATAACCTCAGCTTTAGATGTCAATATGAAATATTTCACCATCTACTTCTTGTTAGGGGCATTCATGCCCCTAACATTCCAAGATAGAATCCTCATTGGAACTTGGGAAGGAACTTCCCCTTCCCTACATGTAAATAAGCAATAATTTTGGTTTGATCATATTCTTCCCCAATTTCCTCTCCGAGATTGGTTGTTGATTTTCTACCCCTTCCTATTTTCTTGACCGAACCACAATCCAAAGGATTCTTGTGAGAAATTTTCAATAAGCCTAGATTGTTATTGCTCTTAACTGTTGTTTTATGTGAAGAACCATCCAATCCATTATCCTAGGCCAAGGCCAGAGTGGTGTGTTTACCCTCTATGCATTCTTCTGTAGCTTTTATGTCAAACATTCTCTCTTCATCTTCCACATAGTCTTCCTCTAGTATTCTTTCTACCAAGGAGGAGGAGAAGAGATTTAACAAGGGATAGTCCTTGTTTGAATAGCCAAATAGATCATAGACTAGATGTAATCTTGAAAAAATGGGTTCCTCTGAAACTTATGAGTTTTGCTTTTGAGTATTTTCTGAGAAGCTTTACCGAAGTCTGTGTTTCAAAGGTTTGAGTGAGATGAGGCCCCCTTTCATTTTGTTTCCTTTTGCACTGATTTCTAATTCTAAAGATAATTCTTTCTTCAACTCTTTTTGTTCCTTGTTCTTGAGATGAGAGGATTTTTGGCAACCTAAGTTGGAACTTGACTAATAGACCTCTGGAGTTTTGGAGACCTTATTTATAGGAGAGGGGGAGAGAGAGAGAGATGGAGGAGCTTTTAGGCTTTGTCAAATCTCTCATGTTACATAATCTAATTTTTAGAATATCATCCTCTACTAATGAGGATTCCTTGTTGACTGGGAAGTCTTCTTTAAAATCATCCTGCTCCAAATCCTTACTAATTGGTAGCTCCTCTCTATGAGCCTCCTTTTTTGCATTGTGATCAGGTATAATATCTTCTTAGAGAACTTCATTTGCAATATTTTCTAGCATTTCTTCTTGAACTTTCATAAACCAATAGGATATAATTTATTCTAGAGTGTTGTAATTGAATCTAGGAATGGATTGTATAAGTTCATTCTCTAAAGGGAAAGAGTGAGAAGTTTCTGTAAGCCACCAGTTTCTAGAATTATGTGAAAGGATTTCATATTTATCCAGAATCTTTTCCCTGAGTGTAATTGCAGGGCTTTGGTCTCTCTTATTTCTAGTGGGGATGTTTCATTGAGCAAAGATGCATCGTTCCTAGTTGTAACAATGGAGAGAGGTTCAACCTCCCTCTCTGAGGCTAATGTCAAGAGGTATTTTTGAGGAGAAAGTTTAGTATTTCTTAACTTTATGATTTTGCAAAATAGTGCCCACAAGAAAACCTTCATGCTTTCTAAGAACTTATCCATCTGATGTTCTATTGAGAAATGAATTTTTGAATCCAGTTGGAGAGGTTCATTATTATCTGTAGATTGTGCATCTGTGAAAGTGCCCTCTTTAGAGACAATTTTCTTGCCAAGGTCGTAAGAGATCATCTATTTCCAAATTCCAAATTTAGAAATGATTTTAATAGATTTGGTAGCTCCTTCTCAATGTTCAGATGTAAACTAATCCAAATGGAAGTGGAGGGCCTATCAGAATTATGAGACAAGTAGCTGCCCAGTTTATTGCCAATGATTTGAATGATGTTTGAGTCTCTATATTCCATCGGGAGATTTATTAAGTTGATCCACATGGGAACGAACTTGATAACATTATTTGAGATATTGAAGTTAGGAGACCATTGCTACATGTGGAGACCTGAGCTTTTGTAAAACCACCCTTTATGTTTGAATATTTTGTCTATGCTAAGTTTGTCTTTAAATACTATTAGAAAATATCCTACTTTGTTGTCTAGAGTATCAATCTAGGAGAAATTTTTGGAATTTTTGGCGGCCCATGTCTTGAACTCATTGTAAGACAAATTAGCATTCCAAAACTTACAAATAATTCCATGTTGGAGGAGAAATAAGTTTCTTTTCTTAAGAAAATCTTCTGAAAATGTGATAGGGGGTACCTAGTCCTTTTTTCAAGCCTCTAGATTAGATGAAAGGAGCTGAGAATTTGTGCCTTGGAGTGTAGTGTCTCCCCGAGTGGCTTGAAGTGTCGTGTCACCCTATGGTGATTGCTTAGAATTGATGAAAGGGTCCTTATGAAGTTTAGTGGACAGAGCATATGTGATACCCTTTTTATGCATTCTTTGCACCAGTTTCCATATCTTGGAAGAGCCATTAAGGAGACCAATGTTTTTATTGTGATATTCTAGCTTTCTCGGTGGTCATAAGAGATCCACCCTCTTCTGTGAATTTCCCAGTGAACACCTATCCAAGCTTTTTTGGGGAGGGGAAGGTTTTAAGGTCTTCACCTTACTATGGCTAGAAAAATTTGGATCAAGTTTAGCTTTAGAGTAACTTCTCTTTAGATTCTTTGACCCAACCTCACCTTTGGGAATTCAAAAAATGACCGTTTATTTGGAAAGTTTGAATTCCCTTGAACTATTGTGGTGGCTCTACTTAGAGGATGAAGATTTAGAGCTTTGTTATTACAAATATCTCGTCTCCAGTGATGGTTCTTTAGATTATCCTAGGCATCATTTCTATTATTTATCCTCCCAACTTACTGTCTAATCTCCCCTGATTGAGAAATCCATTATCTTGGAGTGTTGTGGTTTTACGTTATTTGTTTGAAAAGGGAACTTGCCCTATCCAGAAATCCCCTTTGAGATTCTCTTTTCTTGTGTGTGGATCTCTTGTGTCAACTCTCTGCAATCCAGAAGACTCCCATGAAGGCCATAGATTCCAACTTGCTCAATACATCAATGTTGATATTTTCACAAATAAATATTAGAGAGTTTTTGTTCATTCTTCCTTTTCGTATAAAATTTTCAGCTACTCATTCAGCTAATTCGATAAAGTGGTCATATTCATTTAAGATGTGACATAGGATAGCATTCTAAGAGTAACTATGTTAAAGAAAAGAACAAAATTATTTAATTCTTTCTTTACATTAAAATTTTTCAGCCAAATTCAACTTGTTGATGTAATTATGCATAGATTTGGATACGAAAGGAGAGTGATAAATTAAAGATGGCTTGATTGAAAAAGGAGACAGTCTATTCATTTTTGGCCACATTCAATGTGTTGATGTAATTATTCATAGATTTGGATATGAAAGGAGAGTGATTGATTTAAAGATGGCTTGATTGTAAAAAGACACATAGTTTATGAATAGCATGTTTTAAGTAATTTACTCTTTGGGTGAAATTTTAATAGCAATGCAATTAGATTCTTCACACCGCTGCTAGCTAGGCTTTACTTTTTGTTTTGGTGGTGTCTGGGTGGTGCAAGAGCACCTATGGATTATCTTATTAATTCTCAAATTTTGGTATACCGGGGTGTGAGTAGAGTAGTCCAGTAGATTGCCAAATGTTAGTGCAAAGTGGTAGAGAAAGAATTCATCACTGTACCAAGTTGACACAAGGTGATTCACATTGCATTTGAAAGATGGACCATTGGCATAGCATGTACCGATAATTGGATATGCATAGGTCACACTAGTGGTGTAGCCCATTTAGACTCAGACCAATGGTCGATGATGATATCGGATTGAGTCATGCCAACCAATTATCAATGGTTCGTATTGGGTGGAGTCATAATGAAGAGTCTTATTGGTATGACTTGCACTAGCAGGGAAGCGACAATAGAGTTACACCTATACTCAATGAAATTGTCAGCATGGGTGTTTCTGAAGGATGGCCAATTGGTCTTATTGAATCAAGTTAGTACATGTCGATCATTAGGGTAACATGCATTCCCAGGGAGAGTAGGAATCAATCAGACCAACCCCCGATGGAAGCATTGATACAAGCTAGGCTGATCAAAGGAAGAATAATTGAATTGAAGGCATCAAGATATGTTTCATCGATCATCAGGAAAACTTTCATTAGCGGGATGACTGAAGAGTGGTTAGACCGATCTATGATCACATCAACATGGTAGGTTACATCGATGAGTCAATTTTGATATGTGTATGCAGGATGAAAGTAACTGATTTTGATTTCCTTTTCAAATTGATCCAAGGCCATTATAAGACCTTTGGAATCTTGGATTGAAGGGTTGGACAATTTTGGAAAAGGTTTCAAATAGAGTTGTACAACTTTTGTAATACTAGCATGATCAACCAACTTTTGTTTTTTAGGCAGTGAAGGCATAGTTTTACTGTTTCTTTGCATGAGTAGGATCTAATGGATTAGATTATTGTTTTTTTGGATTGAATATTATTAGAAGTAGAGATAGATTTACTTTAATTCCATACAGGAGTGTGAGTTCCAATTAGCTTTTTAGTTCTTATTTTCTGTTTTGTTTCTACTAGTACTAGTTTGTATATAGGAACATCTTTGAATAATGACTCCCAAATAAAATCCCACTATGTCTTCATCATGGCTTGTTGGGTCATGGGAGTGGATTCAATGTATAGTGTCCATAAGGAAGTAGGAGGCCTGAAGATGTGGTTGACAAAATTTGTGACCTTTCACTAGGTGGGCACAGTCACTGCCTGAATAGGAAAAAGGAGATTAAAGATCACTTGCAAGAGTTCTTGTTATCAAATCTAATAAAGATGACCAACAAACCAATCCAGAAGATTTGTTCATTGAATGAATAGAATGGAGAGGAGGCCTCGACTCTTGCAAGATAATTAGAAGAGGAAAAAAGATTTTAGTGACTGAACTTACCATTGTGAGTTCATGAGAGCAGAGAGTAGCTTGAATTGGTAGGAAAACTCAAGGAGAGTAGGAGGGTAGTTAAGAGAACCTCCTATGGTAATAGGGTTCCAAGAGGGAAGAAGCCCTAAGAATTTTGAAAATGGACTTAGTGAAGAACTAGGATAGTTCTTAGAAGAGTCTCCTTATCAAATTGGTATCAAAGCCCCAAAAGACTTTGGATAGTGGAAAATTGATGTTGTATTCAGTTGAATTAGTAGATTCATCCAAGATGGTTACAAATGTAGAGTTGGCAAAGAAAGTTGAAGACCAAGAGGAGGAAAATAGATGCCTTAGGGAAAGGCTAGCAGAGATTGAAAGCAAGCTTAGTATAGTAGATATTGAGATAGAGATAGTTAGAGAGAAAGCTAGAGAAGCGGTAGATAAGAGTAAAGAACTGTAAAAAGAAGGCAAAGTCCCTGATGCAGACCGTGTGTTAGAGGAAGAAACTTTCTTGAGAGAATTGAAGGCCATGAGTGGAAATTCCTTCGAAGGAACACCATTGTTTAGGAGAAAGATGGAGGTAGAATTAGTGTTGGAGTGGATAGAAGGCATGGAGAACCACTTGTCTAAGTCAGTGAAGCCCAAAGAGTTAGAGTGGCTAAGTCAAGGATGAGAGGATTCACCCTCACTCGGTAGAAGTTAGTGTACTAAGATGAGAGAGTAAAAGAGGGAAATAATCTCATTGCTAGATAGAAACATACATGGTAGAAAAAATCAAAGAGACATACCTACCAAATGATTATGAAGTACAATTACACAAGAAAAGACAAAAATTGAGGCAAAATGATCTTGAAATGAGTGTCTATACAAAGGAATTCCACAAGCTATGTCTTAGATCACATGTGATGGAAAAATAAAGTCTAAAAGTGGCTAGGTATTTAAATGGGTTAAGATGGAACATACAAGAGGAGATAAACATCTTGAACCTAAGGACAATCCATCAATGCTATCAACTTCCTATCAAGGTGGAGGAGAAGCTTAAAAAGAACCATGATGCAAGTAGCCGAGGTAGAAACATAGGAAGAGATGGTAGAGGTCATAGAGGTAATTATGGTTGAAGGGGAAATGAACCAAGATTGCAAGCAAAATCAATACTGACAAAAAAGACCATTGAACCTAGTGGAAGAGGAAGTCAAAATAGAGGCAGAGGTTTTTGTAATAGTAGACGCAGATTTGGTGGTTCTAGTAGAGGATACCATTTTTATAATATGAAGTGTTATAACTGTGGGGGTGATCCCACAGTAGTGGGTTACACTTTTTTAGACATGCTGATTTTTGCTGAAATGACACATTTTTAATAAAATATGATTATTTAAGCCTTGAGAGGTTCAATTTGAAGGAATTAATTAGAAATGGTTTGTTCAAAACCTCTTAGATAAAAAAATCATTGATATAACATATATACTCCTCATTCATACCTACAATGGAGTCTCCTTCGCACCTATTAAAATGCTGATAAAAAATCACTTCGACTTTATCTTTTGGCAGATCAAATGAATCCATTCGAAAAACCTATCTATGTAGTAAGGTACTACTGAGAAAACTTTTTCCAATTATTATAATGTTAATATATATTAAGTTTATTATGACTTTGTACTTTTAGTTTTACTAAACATAGATATTTCATCGTATCTCCACCTCTATGTTTGATGCTTATGGAAAAATAGTAAATGAGAGAAAAAGAATTCTAAAAAATATCTATGCCCTAGGTATAGAAGTTATCTTTCTATCCAAAAAAAATAAAAATTGGACAAATACACAAAAAATTATATGCTATGTAGTCAAGGTATGTCAAAATTACGACTTAGTCAATTTCAAATGTTAATAAAATATGAAATAATCATGATAATGTCATAAAAACAATTGAATGCCCTCCATATGGACGTTAAAAAACTAAATTTTAAGAAATCATATTGATATCTATTTTAGAAAAAAATTTATGCTCTACAAAAAGAATGTAACTCTTTGAAAATGATGCTTTTAGTAACATACCAATTTTTGTGGGAGAAAGAAAAAACCAATCAAATCAATTAAAAAATAAAAATAAAAAATATATTTAGAATCTACATAGAAAATCATAAATGACTCTAATTTACTTCATCTTCTAATTCTTAATGGTTTAATGACAATATGCATTCAGATCTAAAAGTTTTATTCAAAATTTAGAGTACAATGTCCATTCAGGGAAAAAAGTGTAACCCACTATTGTGGGTTAACCTGTGGACAACTTGGGAATCCAACATATAGGTATCCTGACAAGGCATCATTATCTCAATCAAGGAAAAGAGTCAATTATGTTCAAGAGGAGGCAAGTAGTGTGAAATCTCCTGAAGTAAATCTTGAGTCAGAGAGTGGGGATAATCTGATGATTAGGAGAGTGATGGTCGAAGAACTAGTTATGGAAGAACTAAAGAAAAGGAGATCAAATTTCAAGGTGAAGTGCAAGATTCTTGGTAACGTATGCAAGGTAATCATTGACTTAGGATCAACTAATAACATAATCTCTAAGGAAGTAGTCAACAAACGTGGAGTGATTAAAATGCCTCATGACCACCCTTATAGGGTGACATGGTTGAACAAAGGACAACATGTCCTAGTTAATGAACAAACTTGAATTGAATTTACAATTGAATAGTACCATAACAAAATTCTTTGTGATGTACTTCATATGGATGCTTGTCATCTTCTATTGGGAAGACCATGGCAATTTGACAGAAAATCCATGTATGATGGAGAGAAGAACTCTTATTCTTTTCAAAAAGATGGAGTGACATGCATAATCCAGTCTCTAATGGAAGGATTGAAGACTAGTCCTAATGTGTTGGTAGTTGGGGGAAAATAATTCCTAAAATATTTGAAAAGAGAAGGTGAAGAGTGTTATGCTATCATGAAGAAGGCTAAGGAAGAGAAGATGAAAGAACCAACACTTTTGTTGAAGGAGATATAACAACTTTTGGAGTAGTTTGAGGACATTGTAGTGATGGTTCACTTCCAGTCTTTCCACCATAGAGGTAAATAAGTCATCAAAATGACTTTATTCCTGGAGAATCATTGCCCAATAAGGAAGCCTACAAAATGACTCCTGAACAAAATAAGGAGATAGCTAGACAAGTGCAAGAGCTATTGGATAAATGGCTTATTAAGAAGAGCATAAGTCCCTATGTAGTGCGAGTGATGTTGACATCAAAAAAGGGACGTAAATGTAGGTTATGCATAGACTCAAAAGTTGTAAACATAATCACAATAAGATATAAGTTTCCAATCCCTCGAATTGAGGACCTAATGGATTGTCTGAGTTGGGCTAAATACTTCAAAAAGTTTGATCTAAAAAGTGGATATCATCAAATTCAGATTAAAGAAGGAGATGAGTGGAAGATAAGCTTCAAGACTACAAAAGGTCAGGATGAATGGCTTGTCATGCCATTTGCGCTGAGTAACTCTCCTAGCACATTCATGAGATTGACGAAGGAAGTGCTGAAGGACTACATAGGGGTATTGTGGTAGTTTACCTTGATGATATCCTCATTTTCAACAAGGCTAAGAAAGAGCACCTTGAGCATTTAAGGATTGTGTTAAAGATATTACAAGAGGAACAATTGTCCATTAACTTGTAGAAGTGTAGGTTTTTGAGGCAAGAGTTGGTGTACCTTGGAATTGTGGTTCCACAAGGGACATTGAAGATGGATCCCAATATGAAGAAGGCTATACTCACCTGGCCTACTCAGATATCAGTTACTGAGGTAAAATGGTATACTCAGTTGACCTCACTTAAAATTACACCAACAACATCATCAAATTTTAGTGTTTTAGAACCCAAAATGAAGTTAGTATCTGCCATAACTATGCTATTCTAGCTCTAACGACCATAATTATGCTATTGTAGCTTTTAGGTAAAGAGTAGAAAATGAATAGAGCCCTAAATTCTTCATCAAAACTAATTTTAATAGAAGATAATTGGCTAGTAACCGTATTAAAATTATTTATATGTTATGCTACAAAATATTTTTTAACTATTTTCATATTAAACAATTGCTTAATCAAAAAAACCTTATTTGATGTTGAGGGTTTCTCATATAGCTTATCCAAAGTACTCATTAAATCAGTAGTTTTTGTAGCTTTAGATATGTTAAATGCTACGGATCGAGATATGCACAAACGAATCATTCTCAGTGCTTTTCTATCCAAAATATGTCAATCTTCATCCAACATGGTTAAGGGTTTCTTAGTTTTATCATGCAATAGACGCCACAAATATTTCTAGTATAGCAAATCCTCCATTTGCATTTTTCACAATTGATAATTCTTGCCACAAAACCTATCAATTTTTACTTCTTTAGTTCCTATTGCTCCCACTCAAACTCAAAGCTCTTCTATTAAATAATCGAGCACAACCTTCTTTAATACCAATTGTTAAAATTGATAGTAGATTAATAAAATTAAAACAAAGACTCAAAAGAAGACAACATGAATTTTAGAGTGGTTCACCATATATCCACTCTCAAGTAGGGCAATTCTTTTATTATCAACTATTTTCGAATACATACAATACAACAACAACATTCTTTTATAAACAAAAATTAATGGTAATATAAACAGCCAAAAGATTTAAAGGGAAAACTTGACTCTTGAGTTTCACATTTTACAATTCTCAACTGTGAATGTTTTTTTTAAAGCCGGAAAGTTATCCAATTTTGATTTTCAGAATTGAACTTTGGGTTGGCAGAATGAGACAATTTTCCCACAAACAAAGTTCAAATTAATAAGCTATCGACTAAATTATTAAAAAAATAAAAAGTTAAATGTAATTTTTTATAAAATTGTTTTTCGATGGAACTGGCACATTGTCGTGTTGTCTGTTTACATGGAAGAAGGGAAGAGTAAGTCTATCGATATTGAATAAAGGCGAACAAAAAGAATTACAACGAATAAAGGTAACGTCTTCCAGGGTTAGGAGAGATGCTTCCTTCGCCAACTTCTTATGCTGCTTTTCTAATAATTCTTTATTAGCTTTTTTTTCATACCAGGCTTTATTCCTTGCAGAGATTCCTCCGATAGAGATGTGAGCAGTCTGTAAAGAAAAAACAAATCATATTAGAGATGCAAAGAGTATTTCAAGAAACAGAGACCATTGCTTTAAAATATTGTTGTCCATTTAATTGAGTTTTAAGTGAAAGAATGGCATTCCAAGGCCAACAAACAAGAAAAGAACATTTTCATATAACCATCAGCACATTTCAAAAGCGAACAAATTACAGCATGCTAATGTTTCTTTTAAAAGAATAACATTCACATCGAATGATAAGAAGAATATTTTTTTCTTTTATTAGTGTTTGATAGTCAAATAATTGATAGCAATTATGTCTAATTCTGTTTGATTGCCAGAATTAAATAATGCTCGAATTGTCAAATTTCAGTATTTGAAAATTTTCGAAGTTTTAAATCTGGAAAATGGTTTGCATATGGATTTCAAAATATTATAAATTTCTCTTTAACCCCAATTTCCGTTTAAGTGGAATTGGAATTGATTTTCCAATTCCTCCTATTTAAATACAAGATTCAAATGATGGTTTTGATGATAAATAGGAATTAACAAATCCCTACTCCAATTTCATGTTTTGAACACAAAACACGGAAAATGTGAATTCAAAAATTTAACAATCGAATTCCAATTTAATTCCAGCAAACAAACAATCTAATTCCTCATCTATTCAGGAAGAAGACAAATATTCTTGATATTTAAAGAAAACGTTGTTTATCCTCTGGTCAAGTGGGGTGGGCAGCTTAGCTGAACTTTTAAATGTACCGAATAACTTCTCTTGCGCTGGTGGATGATGTAGGATTTTTTGTCAGTGGGGAGGGCAGTTTCAGCTATTCTTTCTATTAACGTCCATTCTAAAATCTTGGCAATGATTTTCAGAGGGGTGTTGGGTTTTCTTTTTCAACGACGTGCCTCTTTTGAATCTGGATTCCACTGAAGCTGTGCTTTGCCGAACAATCTCTATATATACACACAGGCAAAATTCTGAAGATTGTGACAAATTATGCCAATGCAAAGAGATGATTCAATGTTTTTCATTATATTTATTAATTTTATATTATTATTTTTAGTTTTGAAATTTGAAAAGTTTAGTCAAAGAGTTGTCGTTTAATTGGTAGTGACGATGGTTTATGATAGAGAAGTGATCTATTTAGATTCAAATTTTGTCTAGGTCCAAGTCTCAGTGAATTTAGCCCACTGAATTCTCTTAATGTGTCTGACTTGTGCGTTTTAGAAGTAAGCTTACTGGAATGTTATAACCTATTATGTAAGACCAAGGATGTTAACATCTATATATTCAGACTAGTTTGTAGAAAACGATTTCATTAATTTAATCTCCAAAGAATTCTAAAACCCATATTTAACATTTGTGTTGATAAATCTTCCCAATAATATGAATTTTTTACTAGCACGGTGAAACCACTTATTACAAGACAAACACAAGAAACCATTGAAATTAATTTAAATTAAATGGATATTGTTATATCCTAATTCTGAATTTAAATGATTATTTCTCGGGTTTTTTGCTTCAAATAATTTGTGGCTCCTTCGAAAGTGAAGGCATTTGAAATTTGAGTATGTTCAAAAAAATTATTTTCCAATCTGCTTATATTTAAAAATAAGTCATTTTCCAATTTTAGAACAAATTTTCATACCAACCCTTTAAAACTGAACTTCATGACATGTTAACTAATTATGAAAAACCCAAACGTTCTATATTATAATTAAAATGACTAAATTTCATTGAGATATCACAAAAATAGTTCAAATATGAACTCTGTAATTATTTGAAATCTATTGCAAGATGTAATCCTTGGTTCATAAAAGGGCTGGAGTGAAAGCTTCATGTGGCAAAACATAAGGTAACGAGTTCTAGTCTGCCATCAGTTCATATGATACTAGAGAACATGTCACGCTTAAAAAAAAAACAAAAAACCTCGGCTCATAAAGAAGGCCCAATCCATTTATAGAGACCTGGCTTCGGAAAATCCCTGGGGAAATCAATCTACCGAAATCTGCATACTGTCCTTGGGTTCTTTTGGACTGGTAATCTTTGTAGGAAAAGTATGTCTGTATAGTTGTCAACAACACAACATATAGTGCAGCTAATAACCCGATCGTCTTCCACGGTGTCGATAGATACTCTTTATACAACTCATGCCCCCAATCTCTTATCCTATTTTCCGTGGCACTAGTTTTATAGTAATTCTTGATTAGCCTTTCTCTGATATTGTCTTTCACGACACCCAGAGACCCAGGAAACCCTGATGAAAATACGGACTTGGCCATGCCGTCCCACATCTTGGCCACGTATTCATCCATTATCATCGAGTTGTAGCCATCTATGACATGGCATTCACGTAGCAGGGCAACGTCTTCTGGTGTGTCGATGAGCCAATCAATCAGTTCCATGTACTGTGTCACATATTTGGGCCCATGTGTGTCGTTGAATTCTAGCGCTAGCAAATTCCTCACCAAAACTTCAGTGTACGTGTCTGATATTACAATCTTGGGAAGAAAAAGAGTGTCTGAATGCTTGTCAAATCTGATTTTATCCAACCCAGATTTGAATTTGATTCCAACCTTGGCGAGCTCTTTTGCGTTGTATTTGTCCAGGAAATCACCATGGCCTTGTTTGGCTGGGTGAGGAAAGAAGAGACTAAAGATGAAGGCAACCTTGTCGTCTATAGCAGTTATGAAGCACTCACGGTAGGTGGGTTCCCTGGGCTCGTCTTCTTCTTGTTGTGGATCATGAATCTGCAATAAGGAGGACACATATTTGTGGATCCATCCAAGTAGATGGTGCTCTCCATCGTATTCAATCTTCACATCAGAAGACGCTTGAAAGCAAGAGAGATGAGATATTTGAGTGTTGAGAAAACCTTTAACTTTATGGGAGTCGAGATTTCTGTCTATTTTTCTGAGAAGAGTGTAAGGAAGCAAAGGTGTGCGGAAATGCTTCCTACGCTAATCTTGAGAGGATGATTATGCAAATTTCAACTTATATATTGCAAAGATCTCAAGAAATGCATATTAAAGTATAAACAAAGTAACAATGAACACATAACATAGTGATTACCGTGGGGAAACCCTTCTGGGAGAAAAACCCCACCCTCCAAAACTCGCACAATGTATTATCAAATCAAGAAGATTACAATACACTTGCAATGCAAGTTCTTACAGGAGCGCATCACCACAACTCAAACTCAGAGAGACTCCTTCTAGCATCCAATCTTGCAAAAACTCAATGATAAAACTCCTCCCCAAGCCCTCCTTTTATAGTGATTTTACAACCTGGGAACCACTTGTGGTTTTACAAAACCATGGGCTTAACTAGCATGCCACATGGTGCCCATTTTTGACATTTATATTTCCAAGATGGAAAAACAACCAGGTTAAAATAGTAATCCCGTCCATAATTTTGTCCTCTTGTTTAGATCCCCATAAAAGTCACAAAATGAGTCATTAAGGCTCTAAAAATGGCCCACCTATATTCTACTATGGACAAGACTTATTTTTGACAACTCATTAATCATTTTCCAATGCATAAACATGTGGAGAACTACCTCAAACAAATTCTAGAATTTTCCAGAAAAAAACTGCAAGGTTGAGACACATGTTCTCAACATTCTCCCACTTGTCAAACACCTTGTAAGAGTTAGGGGATCCAAAATATCATGGACTTAATTGCTAGGGGCCAAGAGGCCCATAGACTCTGAACACCATCTGAACTTCTCTATGCTCACAGACTTAGTTAATGCATCAACAACATTCACCAAAGTTTCTACCTTTTCCAGCTTCACCTTGCCAAACTCAACCATATCTCTCACAAAATGATATTGTACATCAATGTGCTTGGTCCTGGCATGAAAAGTCGGGTTCTTCGCTAGGCATATTGCACTCTGACTGTCACTATAAATTGTCACTACACCCTGTTTGAACTCTACATCTGAACACAATCTCTTTAGCCAGATGGCTTCCTTATAGGCATGAGTAGCTACCATATACTCTGCCTCAATAGTGGACAAAGCAACCACAACTTGTCGCTTGCTCATCCAACTGATTGCACCACCAAATAATGTAAACACATATGCACTGGTGGAACTTCATCTATCAACATCACCAACCCAGTCTGAATCCACATAGCCTCGAATATCTAAGGAATGCTCATTTTCGATTCGATGAAAACATATTGAGTACTTTGAAGTACCCCTCAAGTATCTGAAAACTCTTTTTAATGCATCCCAATGTGCTCTTCCTAAATTAGACATATAACAGGAAAGAACTCCCACTGCTTGGGCAATGTCTGGTCTTGTACAGACCATAGCATACATCAAACTTCCAATAGCACTTTGATATGGTACTCGACTCATCTCTTCCATCGCCAAAGGGGATGTAGGACACTATGAACTAGAAAGCTTTGTTCCCATTGTAACAGGAACACTCAATGGTCTTGAATCCTGCATATTGAATCTTTTCAAAATAGTACCAACATACTTGCTCTGGCCTAGCCAAAGCTTTTTGTTTTGTCTATCTCTTACAATCTCCATTCCCAGAATGTGCCTAGCTACACCAAGATCTTTCATTTCAAATTTTATCGAGACCTGAGATTTTAACTCTGCGATCAAACCTTTTCCTTTTCTAATAAACAACATGTCATCGACATACAAGGAAATAAACAAGAAACAATCACCATCAAATTTAAAATATATACAGTGATCAGATTTAGATTGCACAAATCCCAAACTCAACACATATGTATCAAACTTTTGGTACCACATCCTAGGACTCTGTTTTAAACCATACAAGGATTTCTTCAACTTACAGACCAAATGACATTTACCTTTCACCACATAGTGCTCTGGTTGTGTCATGTAAATTTCCTCCTCCAAATCTTCATGAAGGAAAGATGTTTTCACATCCATTTGCTCGATTTCTAGATCATAAGCAGCTGCAATAGAAAGTAAAAATTTAATGGATGTCATTTTGGCTACTGCAGAGAAAATTTCACCATAATTTACTCCCTCAACCTGGGAGTAACCTTTTGCAACCAAACGTGCTTTATACTTCTCATTACTTCCATCTGAACCCATCTTCTTCTTGAACACCCATTTACAACCAACAGGCTTTTGTCCTTCAGGCAATGGTACAAGGTCCCATGTTTCATTCCTCTTAAGAGTAGTTATTTCTTCATCCATGGCTATTTTTCAAGACTCTGAATCATTCATACCAAGAGCCTCTTCTATAGATCTTGGTTCATCAATGTTAGTATTCAATGCAAATATACATCTCCAATCATCAAGAGAATACCCATACCTTTCAGGTAGTTTTTTTTGTCTAGTAGACCTTCGAGCAGGTTCAGCTTCAAGTTCAGCTTTAGGTACCTCTTCTTCTTCTGATGATTTAGAACTCATAGAGCTCTCCTCGACTTCTTGTCTTTGTAAGGGCCTCGATTCAACTTTCTCCGGTGTAGTAGGTAATTGAATCACATCTTTCTTTTGTTATGTTTATTCTGGCTGCACTATAACAGAAGAAGGCTTAGTTTCTCTAAAAATAACACTTCTTGAATAAATACCTTTTGTTCAATAGGATTCCAAAGCTTGCATCCTTTCACACCATAACTGTATCCAATGAAAATACATTTAATAGCTTTGTTGTCCAATTTTGTCTTCTTCTCCTTTGGCACATGAGCATATGCTTCGCAACCAAACACTCTCAGATCTCTAAGTGAAGGCTTGTGGCCCGACCATGCTTCCATTGGTGTCTTATCAACAAGAGCTGATGTAGGAGACCTATTTATCAGGTAGCAGGCAGTGGCTACAGCTTCAACCCAAAACTTTTGTTCTAGTCCAGCTCCACTCAGCATACTCCTAGCCTTCTCCATCAAGGTCCTGTTCATTCTTTCTGCAACTCCATTCTGCTATGGAGAATATAGAGTTGTCTTCTCTCTTTTAATACCATAATCTTTACAAAATGCGTCAAAATCATTGGAGCAAAATTCACCACCATTATTAGTTCTCAAATATTTTATTTTCTTTCCAGTCTGCAACTCAACCATTGCTTTAAATTCTTTGAAACGACTGAAAACTTCAACTTTACTCCTAAGAAAATAAACCCATGTTCTTCTACTAAAATCATCAATGAAAGAAACATAATAAACTTATCTACCAATAGAAGGAACATCAACTGGACCAAATACATCCGAATGGATTAGATCCAAAATATGTGAGGACTTATGAGAACTTGAGTAAAACTGAATATGGTTTTGTTTACCATAGATACAATGCTCCTAAAAATCAAATTCAAGATTGCAATCATTATCTGTTCTTCTCCTTGCAAGACCAAACTTGAATCAAATGGTTGGGCTTGAAACACAGGTTAGGCACTCAAGCTTGACAAGAAGAACAAACCAAGTGATGAGGATAGAGAGAAATCCTCCTTCTTCTTTGAGCTCCACATTCGCTCAAGTGGGTATTGCTTTATCTACACATTCAAGACACCTCATGACAAACCAAAGGCCTGCAGACAGATTAATGTGGAATATAAATCAATCTCCTATAGGTATCATGTACCCCAATGATAGAAAGTCTCATGCAATAGCCCTACTTGCATAGAATGAGACTGAAAGCTAGAGACCTATACTAATAGTAAGAAAGGGAAAGGGTGGAACTGAACGAAAATGATTTGAATGGATAAAACGGACCACTAAGATGCCCTAAGTCTCTGATAGACCAGTGCCTTATCCAATGGGCCACAGAGTCAAATACAATATTGCAAGGGACAGCTATGAAATAAGAAAATAATATGCTCAATGTGTTGATGCCTGACATCAATCACACACCATGACCAAACCTCAACTTAGCACCCACTTGTGTATTTAAGTATGTTATTATCCACTCAAAAGATTTTAACCCTCCCATTAGAAGAGACCTATAAATAGACAATGCATTAACTAGCATCCATTGGAAGACAAGCATGAAATATCCTTAACACTTTAGCTCATACATACACAAACACTAACCCTGAACCAGTTATCTCTGTGAAGACAACTCCACTTGCAAACACATAGGCAATACAAGCAGAAAAATCAAACACCCTTAATGAATGACTAATGGACTCAGAATTCAAATGGAGATAGTTTGGTAATAGTAAAAATATATTAAATCCTCAAACATAAGACAAATCTGTTACAATATGTATTGTATTCTTTGAACCAGCAATGGAAACAGAACACCCTATATGTAGAGAGAAAGGGAAATTTTCAGAACAGAACCTTTCATTGGAATTGACAAAATTCAGAACCCTTAACAAGTTAAAAACTTGACACTATATACCACTAGCTACCTTGGAATTCTCTAGGAGAATGCAACAACCTTGGGACAGCTAGGGTCAGGGTTTCACCCACCAAACCAACTCAAACAGTCACAAAAATTTACTACAGGGGTAGGAAATACAAGCATCTTGGAGAAAGAGATCTCAAATAGATCAACAATCATGAAAATCTGCGAGCTCAGCATAGTACACCAGGAATGCCATTAAAACTAGTCAAAACACCACCTACGAACAACCTGTCAAGCACAAAACCACATAGCACCAGGTACAAAATCATCTCTGCAAATGACCACAGAGCCTTTGGACCACTTTGCAACAACCGGTGCCACCAACCAGCTCAAAAACTACCGAAGAACATTGAAATTTAGGTACTTCCTGTCGCTGCAAACCCCTTAACAAATTTGAATTCGAAATCCAATAGTTATTTCTTTGGCGCTAGCAACACATCGGCGGTCAAAATCTAAACCTTTATCAACTTTATACCCCCGCCGTCTGATCTTCACATCGCAGGCTTCACAACTTTACATTCAACCATAGTGGTGCAGTCACGCGGTCACCAACCTCACCGCCATAGGAAACTGGGCTTCATGCTATGTCTGGTCGCATGATCGCAAGGCACCAAACTAACCCTTGTGATCATGTGACAACAGCTTCTTAACCACACAATGCTGACCGCAGACCACCCACATAAGTCTTCGGCCCCACCACCAGTTGTCGACCAAAAGAAACTGCCACCTCAGCACCTGGAAGATGCCCCATCACCTGCCACTAGGACCCACTGACACGTGTCAACCGGTCGCATGATCGCATAGCCAAAAACTAGGCTGTACAATCATGCGACAGCCCGCAAACCTTTACCTCCATCACCGCCACCACTGAGGGTTAACAAAAACCATCAGTCGCATGATCGCATAGCCTTGAAAAAGGCTATGCAAACATGCGACTAACCACTAGCAATCACCACTGAATGAAGATAACACCACCGCCCCCTGGCCAATAGAACACTGCCACTTAGCATCTGGAAGATACCCCATCTCCTACAACCGGGCCCCAGGGACACGTGGCAAGCGCTTGCATAATCGCATAGCCAAAAACTGGGCTATGCAGTCATGCGACAACCAATTATAAGCCACCACATCATCACCTCGAACCAGCCAAATAGCAACCACCAACTGCAAAGAGCTAGGACCCATGCAGACAGATGGCAAGCGGTCGCATGATCGCATGTCAAAAAAGTCTGACATGCGGCCATGCGATAGACAATAATGATATGCCATCTGTCACCCCTCTAACATCGGGCCCACTTCACCGAAGCAACGCAAGGAACAAATAAAATCAACGGCAGGTGCATGATTGCATGGGGAAAGAATATTCCATGTGATCATACACTGACCATTGATCTCCCTCCTTTACCGCTTTGAAGAAACTGGCCCCACATCGTCACACTTGCGCAGTTAAGACAGAGTAGACCACCAGGTAGCAGAACAGAACTGGGACCCACATGGATAGGTGGCAAGCGGTCGCATGATCACATGTCAGAAAAGTCTAGCATGTGGCCATGCAATAGCCAATTAGAGAAGAGCCTTTGAAAACCCGGGCCCACCACCCATCGCACTTGCACACTTAGGAAATGCCAGCAAACAGGGAACTAGTGCGAGGTCGAAAACACACAATGTTTTTGATGAAAGAGGATCAAAAACACACAAAGTTTCTGATAGACCGAAAGATAAGTGCACAAAAGTAGGAAGCACAGTGTCGAAAACAATGAAGGCTAAAAACACATAGACCGAAAACATCATGGATTTTTGAAAACACTGTGGGTTTTCGACACTATGGCAGATTTTGAAAATGCTTCCCGCGGACCTTAGAATTTGAATATCTTTCTGGGTTTGGCGATTAAGATGATGCAGTCTGGACTGAAGCAAGGCGACAACATAAAGAGCATAGGGCAGGACATTTGACAAACACTTGCAGGGGAGAGGCCAATTTCATAAGATTTTTGCTATGATAGAAAATTGTTTTAACAAACCCATCAACAAGGTTCTTATTTTTCAAGGTCCGTAGACACTTCTCACTTATGTGGCCAAGTCTCTGGTGCCATAACATGGTCTTCTCTACAGGAAACTTTGATTCGGTAGACAAAGCACCCTTGGGTACCCAAAACCCATGACCATCTGTTGAAAGAGAAACCCTCTCCTTTTCCAGCTGAGTAGTCTTTTTCACAATCTTATCAGAAGTACTATTGATGAAGGGTGCTCCCCTTAATACCACAAACACATAACAGAAATAGAAAAACAACAACAGTAATATGCAAAAATTGGCTTCTTATTATCTCCACAAATGTGGAATTACAAACTTTCAGAATTACAATATGCAAAGCCACATGGGCATTCCCTTACAATATTCTGTAGGACAAAGCCTCGAATCAATACCCAGATCTACTACCCAGAATTATTCCCAACTGCCTAAGACAATAATATAGCCTTCCTTATATAGGCAATTTTCCACCGCCTGGGAAGGTTCCAGAATTTTAGCCAATAAGGCCGACCAAACTTAGAATTATTTTATTTTACATTTTATTACATCATAGTCGGCTCAAGATAACCTTTGAAACCTGAACATAAATTTTGAAGAAAATTATTTTTCACCATTTTAGGTGACCCAACTTCCGAAGACCATAAGTCATCACCAGTTGACCCGATCGGCTATTATAACCCCATTTCAGAAACGCCAAGAAGCGCTCTACAGGCTTGACCCACGCAAGTGCCCGTCACCCAAATTTTTGACCTCATCTGGGGCCTCTAAAGCCTTCAAAACTGAGTTCAAAGTTTCTGTACCCTGCTGCCAATACCGAAAATCTTCGATATCTTCCAATATACACTTGATCTGGAAATGAAACTTTACTGGCAGACTTATATGACCAACATGAACCTCCAAGAAAGAAATCAGATCATTCTGAGCACATAAAAAAATTACCAAAAATAGTAACTTTCCATAAATAGCAGCTCTGCACAAAATAGCCCTTATTGAATACAAAAATAGAAATATTTTTGGGTGATGCAAGATTGCTCTTACACCCAGGATGCTCCTGCATCAGACACCCGGGGTAATTGGAGAAGGGACCCTGTCACGACTCAGGTGTGCAGAGGAAAACCAAGATGGCTAACCTCCTCCTTTGTCAGCCATGATGAATCTTCAACAAGTCATCCTTTCCACTTGACCAGATATTCTTCATATGTCCTGTTCCTTGTGCTTCTGCCAACACGACTGTCCAGTATATCTTCGATCTCCTTAGTGTCTGAACTAGTTGCTGGAATACTCCACTGTGCTACTGTGATCTCATCTTCAACACCTCCTTCATGATACTCTGTCAGATCTGAAATGTTAAACATTGGTGAAATATTTAGCTCAGTAGGCAATTCTACCTCATATGCGTTTCTTGAATCATGTTTCTTCAGTATCCTACATGGTCCAAACTTCTTCATTTTCAGCTTGTTATATGTACCAACTGGAAACCGCTCCTTCCGCAAATGAACCATGACTTCATCACCAACTTGAAATTCCTTATACCTCATTTTCTCATCTGCCTTAGCCTTATACTATGCGTTCATCTTGGTAATATGCTTCCTCACCTCCCCATGGATGTTCTTCAAGTGTTCTGCAAAATCCTCAGCTTCAGCACTACTTATTTCTCCTTTATCTATCTTCTTCAATTCAGATGCATTTCTTGGACTACTTCCATATACAATCTGGAATGATGATTTACCAGTGCTCCTGTTGACAGAATTATTGTATGCAAATTCTGTCTGTGGTAAAATCAAATCCCATCCTGTTGGCTTATCTCCAACCAAACATCTCAGCAAATTTCCCAAACTTCTATTCACCACCTCTGTCTATCCATTAGTCTGTGGATGATGTGATGAACTGAACTTCAAATCCATCTTCAACTTCTTCCACAATGTACGCCAGAAATATCCAACAAACTTAGTATCTCGATCTGAAACTATGGTCTTCGGCAAACCATGTAGTCTCACCACTTCTCTGAAAAACAATCCCGCTACATGAACAGCATCATTAGTCTTCTTGCAGGGAATGAAATGTGCCATCTTTGAAAATCTGTCAACCACCACAAAAATTGAATCATGTCCCCGCTGAGTCATCGGTAAACCAAGAACAAAGTCCATACTAATATCCTCCCAAGGCTTCTCCGGTATAGGTAATGGCTGATACAACCCTTTATTCTGCTTCACTCCTTTCACCATCTGACATACTCTACAGCTCTGTACAAACTTCTTCACATCTTGCTGCAATTGTGGCCAATAATAATTCTCAAAAACCAAAGCAAGGGATTTATCATGACCAAAATGTCCAGCCAATCCTCCACTATGCTTCTCCTTGATGAGATTCTCCCTCATAGAACTTCGTGGAATGCACAACTGACTCCCTCTGAATAGCATATCATCTTGGATGATAAAATACAGCCATTTCATCCTGTCTAGAGTAACAGGTTCTGTACAAGCTTTCCAAGCTTCACCAAAATCAGGATCCTCTGGATATAAATTCTTGAGTTCCTTGAACCCAACCACTTCAATCTGCATTTCTGTCAGCAATAGTTTCCTTCTACTAAGAGCATCTGCAACCCTATTAGACTTTCCACTCCTGTGTTTCAAAACAAATGTATAACTCTTAGTAGCACTCCTCGGAGTAGGCCATTCAAGGATAGCCTGTACCTTCTCTGGGTCCATTTTTAGACCTTCTGCTGAAACTACAAATCTCAAATACACCAACTCCTTCACAAAACTGCACTTCTTCAAATTAATAAACAATTTCTCTCCTCTCAACTTCTCAAATACCATACGAATATGCATCATATGCTCATCCAATGTCTTACTAAAGATCAAAATATCATCTAGGTAAACAATGACAAACTTACCCAGAAATTCTTTTAGAACCTCGTTCATGAGCCGCATGAAAGTGCTCGGTGCATTGGTTAGCCCAAAAGACATGACTAACCACTCATATAGTCCTTCCTTTGTCTTGAAGGCAGTCTTCCATTCATCTCCTTCTCTGATCCGAATCTGATGATATCCACTTTTCAGATCTATCTTTGAGAAATACACAGCTCCACTCAAACAGTCCATAATATCATTCATTCGTGGCAATGGAAACCTGTACTTGATTGTGATCTTGTTTATTGCCTTAGAATCTGTACACATCCTCCATTCTCCATTCTTCTTTGGTGCTAATACTGCTGGTACAGCACAGGGACTCAGACTCTCACGGATCAATCCTTTCTGTAACAGTTCATGTACTTGTCTGTTCAACTCCTCACTTTCTGCAGGTGTCATTCTGTGTGCTGCCTTATTCAGCAAACTCACTCATGGGATCAAGTCCATCTGATGACTGATCTTCCTGACTGGTGGTAATCCATCAGGCACGTTGTCGGATACAATATCCTGAAACTCATTCAACAAATTTGCAACTTCTACAGGAACATCTTCTACTTCCTCTTTACCAGCTTTTGGAATTAAAGCAAAACATACATGCTCATGCCTCATACCATCTAGAAAATTTCTTCCATCAACAAAAGTTATCCTTGCATTACCACATACCTTTTCTTCAGTCTCCTTCAATGGTTTTAGCTTATGTCGCACTCCATCCTTTGTCAGGGAATAGGTATTCGCACGACCATCATGTACAGCACATCTGTCAAACTGTCATGGTCTACCCAGCAACATATGACATGCATCCATAGATATGATATCACACAATACCTCATCTTGGTATCCACCAATCTTGAACTTCACCAGGCATTGTTCATTGACCATGACCTTGTGGTCATCCTGTACCCAGGCAATCCGATATGGATGTGGGTGTTTCTGTCTCTTGAGCTTCAACTTTGTCACCATCTCTTCTGACACCAAATTGTCAGTGCTTCCACTATCAATAATCACATCACAACATTTACCTTCGCACTTGCACCTGGTGTGAAATAGGCTCCTTCTTTGCTCAGGTTCATTCTCACCACTCAATAGGACTCTTCTGTTAATCAATGTTTCTCCTCTTTTAGCATCTTCAGAATTTGATGATCTGGCATCTTCATCTACATGTGCAACTCTGGCCTGGCATTCATTTCTCCTGTCTATTCTTCCTTGGCACTGAGGACATTCAAATGCCCTATGACCTTCTTCTCCACAGTGAAAACATGTTCCATGGAAGCCACCTCTTCCAGATCCTTGTCCTCTTCCTCTTCCTCTCTGATCTCTATTATTCTGATCCTGAAAACGATTGGAATTATTTCCTCGCTAATTCTAATTGCTACTGGCCTCATCTTTCTTTTTCAGATCTTCATTTCGGCCACTATATGACCGTCCACCACGACCTCTTCCGTTTTGTCTGCTCTCAAACTTCTTGTTCAGCTTTTCCTCTACTTTTAGAGCAAACTGGTATGCCTCTTCAATACCGTTCATTCGAACCAGATTCAGCTCCTCCTGAATGCTTGGCCTTAAGCCATTAAGGTATTGGGCAACTTTCTCCTTATCAGCTTCTGCATGGCCTGTTCTGATGAGAACTCGGTAGAACTCCTCTGTATACTCCTGAACAGATCTTCCTGCTTGCTTCAAACTCTGCATTTTCTTCAGTAGGTCAAGCTCATAATCAACAGGAATGAACTGTCGCTTCAATTTATCCACCATCCGATCCCATCTTGTGATTTTATCTTTCCCTCTTCTATTTCGCTCTAATTGAATTTCTTGCCACCAGATCTTCGCATGACCTTTCAATCTGGCCTTCACAAATTTGACCCTATCAGGATCCTCAACATCTTCGTACTCAAAATATTCCTCACATTCATTGATCCAGTCGATCAATTCCTCTGGGTTAAGATATCCAGAAAATGTAGGAACCTCAATATTAGGTCTTTTCCCAATCTTGGAAATCGCCCGAAAAAGTCTTTCTTCCTCCTGGTTCACAATTTCAGCTTCTCCTTCTTGATATTCTTCTTCAGCTTCATCCTCGCTTTCATCTCTGACATTAAGATTCATTCTTCTGTGAATCTCTTCTTGCAATGCTCGCACTTGTCTCTGTAGCTCTCTAACCTCAGGTGTTACAACACCAGCTCTTCCGCCACGCTCCCTTCGTGGAGGCATTTTCGTGATGCGCGCTGAAACCCTAACCACGGTTCTGGTGCAAACTGTCTCACAGTCGGCGATCTGTTTACACACTCAAGAAAACCTGCTTTGATACCACTTGATGAAGGGTGCTCCCCTTAATACCACAAACACATAACAGAAATAGAGAAACAACAACAGTAATATGCAAAAATTGGCTTCTTATTATCTCCACAAATGTGGAATTACAAACTTTCAGAATTACAATATACAAAGCCACATGGGCATTCCCTTACAATATTTTGTAGGACAAAGCCTCGAATCAATACCTAGATCTACTACCCAGAATTATTCCGAACTGCCTAAGACAATAATACAGCCTTCCTTATATAGGCAATTTTCCACCGCCTGGGAAGGTTCCAGAATTTTAGCCAATAAGGCCGACCAAACTTAGAATTATTTTATTTTATATTTTATTACATCATAGTCGGCTCAAGATAACCTTTGAAACCTGAACAGAAATTTTGAAGAAAATTATTTTTCGCCATTTCAGGTGAGCCAACTTCCGAAGACCATAAGTCATCACCAGTTGACCCGATCGGCTATTATAACCCCATTTTGGAAATGCCACGAAGTGCTCTACAGGCTTGACCCGCGCAAGTGCCCATCACCCAAATTTTCAACCTCATCTAGGGCCTCTAAAGCCTTCAAAACTGAGTTCAAAGTTTCTGTACCCTGCTGCCAATACCGAAAATTTTTGATATCTTCCAATATACACTTGATCTGGCAATGAAACTTTACTGGCAGACTTATATGACCAACATGAACCTTCAAGAAAGAAATCAGATCATTCTGAGCACATAAGAAAATTACCAAAAATAGTAACTTTCCATAAATAGCAGCTCTGCACAAAATAGCCCTTATTGAATACAAAAATAGAAATATTTTTGGGTGATGCAAGATTGCTCTTACACCCAGGATGCTCCTGCATCAACTATTGCACTCAACTGTGCATGCATCAAGTTGGTACAATGCACCCAATTTGCTTCCTCTTTCTATTACCATAACACCTCTCACCATTTTCACACCTGCTTCAGAAAACTGTACATGCACAACCACATCTATTAGTTTGCTAACAGATAACAAATTTCTTACTAGTCCCAGGATATGCAAGACACCATCAAATCTTCTAAATTTACCATCAAAAAATTTCACATGAATACTTCCACGACCAACAATATCAAGTACTGAGTTATCGCCCAAATACACCTTACCACCATCAAAATTTTCATACTTACTAAACTAGTTTCTATTAGGACTCATGTGGAAAGATGCACCTGAGTCTATTAACCATGCATTGTCACCTGCACGAGTGGCCAAGGCTATGATGAAAGCATCTCCATCTTCCTTCTCAGACTCAAAATCAGAATCTTGCTTCTTCTTCTTCTTTTTCTTCTCCTCTTTGCAGCCCTTTCGAAAGTGTCCAGGTTTGCGACAATTCCAACAGATTGTCTTGGACTTTGCAGGAGATTTTGATCTCCCCTTATTCTTCGACTTAGAACAGCCATGCTGCTTTTTATTCTTGCCTCTTTCTTTTGGTCTTCCTCAACCACTCAAAGCCTCTTTGGCATTCAGAGACACCTTCCTTCTCATCTCTTCAGAAAGTAGAGAACCAACAACATCCTCCATCTTCAAGATGACTAAAGTGCTCCTTATGGCCATGACAAGGCTATCCCATGAGTCTGGCAATGAACATAGCAAGATTTGGCATCTTTCTTCTTCATCCATTGGCACCCCAACAAAGGTCAATTGAGTCACCAACATGTTAAAACTTTCCAGATGCTCAGAGATTCATCCACCTTCTTCCATTCTCAAAGAATACAATTTCTTCCTTAAGAAGATCTTGTTCACAAGTGATTTCTCTTGATAGATCTCACTTAGCATCTTCCAAAGCTTCTTTGTAGTAGATTCTTCATGGACATCTATCAGAATAGAGTTTGCAAGACACAATCTGATGAGACCTTTAGCTTTTCTATTAGTCACATCATACTATGTGGCTAAAGTCGGATCTGCGGGCCTATGCTTATTCTCATCAATCGCATCCCATAGATCCTGATCAATCAACAGATCTTCCATCTTTAGCTTCCACATCTCAAAGTTTGTGCCAGAAAACTTCTCTACATCAATTCTCTTTAATATGCTTGCCATCTTTTCAATCTTGCAACACAGAAATGAAATACTCTACACAAGCTCCCACTCAAACCTTGATTAGCTCAAAAAACCCTGTACCCAACAAATAGAACCAAAACTGGCCAGGCTCTGATACCACTTGTAAGGAAGCAAAGGTGTGTGAAAATGCTTCCTACGCTAATCTTGAGAGGGCGATTATGCAAATTTAAACTTATATATTGCAAAGATCTCAAGAAATGCATAATAAAGCATAAACAAAGTAACAATGAACACATAACACAGTGATTACCGTGGGGAAACCCTTTTGGGAGAAAAACCCCACCCTCTAAAACTCGCACAATGTATTATCGAATCAAGAAGATTACAATACACTTGCAATGCAAGTTCTTACAGGAGCACATCACCACAACTCGAACATGGAGAGACTCCTTTTAGCATCCAGTCTTGCAAAAACTCAATGATAAAAATCCTCCCCAAGCCCTCCTTTTATAGTGATTTTACAACCTGGAAACCACTTGTGGTTTTACAAAACCATGGGCTTAACCACCATGCCACATGGTGCCCATTTTTGACATTTATATTTCCAAGATGGAAAAACAATTAGGTTAAAATAGTAATCCCGTCTATAATTTTGTCCTCTTGTTTAGATCTCCATAAAAGTCACAGAATGAGTCATTAAGGCTCTAAAAATGGCCTACCTATATTCTACTATGGACAAGACTTATTTTTTACAACTCATTAATCATTTTCCAATGCATAAACATGTGGAAAACTACCTCAAACAAATTCTGGAATTTTCTAGAAAAAGACTGCAAGGTTGAGACACATGTTCTCAACAAAGAGAAAGAGGGATCTAATTTTCCAGCCTCACAATATCACATTTTATTCCCTTGACTGTAAGAGTAAGAAATTCACCGTACCTTATGTATCTTTCACTTGTCTCCCGTTGAGGAAGGTGAAACCCACTTTGGAGAAAGTGATAGAGGAAGAAGGCGTCCAACATCATCATATGCCCAAACTTTTCTCTGTCATGGTCACCGATCTTCCAGTCATAGAACTCCTCAAATTCTCGTGCCATATCTATGACTCATCGGACAAAGTAGTGGTTGACTCTTGGGTTATCTTCTATGGCATCTCTTATGGATTTGAGCTTGTAAAAATCCATTTGGGAAAGATGGCTAATGAGTTGATTGTAGGGTGCCACAGTTTGGTCCTGAAGACTCCAAAAGTGGTATGGCCCAAGTGAAAGCAATTGAGGAATGTATGCATCTTTCTTGGCATTAATCAAAGCCCTGGGCACCCACATGATTGCTTTATCAATTTTAACAAGCCTCTCGCTATCTTCCAGAAAATATGCAACCTCTATAATCCAATCTTGGGAAATATACTATTCCTCTTCACTTGCAGCTACTTCCATCAAGAAAAAGTGAATTTGAAAACTGCTAGAAATAAATAAAGCTATCGAAGAATTTTGACTTGAATTATATTTATAGCTAGGATACAAGTAATATAATATCAAGGCATATGCTTTTCGCGCTAGAAAGGAAAGGAATTACTCTATCGTATAAGAATGTGGAAGAATGGCATAATTTAACTTAGCCTGTGCAGTGAGATATGGACCCCACCTCTATTTTCTCTGATTCTTTTATCATATATTACGGTTATCTATCTCCGTTTCATTGGCCAATTTCATGTACGTATTTGTCAGAAAAGACAGTTGAAATATACCTTTGTATAACCTTGTCTCTTTACTTCATTTTTGTGCGTGGAAGATTATACTCCATTAACACATTTTTCTTTTCCTGCAGCAACGTCTATGCAAAATTAGAATACAATAGGAATTCTAGTTTATAATTAATCAATAATTACAATAAATGATACAATTTTGGAGCTGCATAGACAGTGGTCTCTCATGCCATACCAGTCTTGTTCCTACCTAATCGTGTTTATATTTAATTTTTAAAAAAATTGATAAAAAGAAAAGATTATTTTATATTATATTCTTATTATAAACTAACAATTGCATTTTGGTATGCAATTTGTACACCGAATATATGTGAATTTCCTTAATTAAATCATATGTAATTTTTTTGTTAAGTCTTAATATGTATCTGTTCAGACTCTCTAAATGTTTCTGTAATTCCAAATTCCCATTTTTTTCCCTTTGGGCGGCAATCCAACTAGAATCATATGTATGAATGTAATCAGATTATTGGTGACAAAACCATTTAAAATCTCTATTATCACATGGGTTTGGAGTTTCACAAGAACACACATTCATAGCTAGCACTTTTAATACAACATGTTGGCTTTTAAACTTGTTCCCACACGGTGCCAGGTTTACACTATGATTGACAAACTGGTTAGTCTTCACTCCAAAGTTTGACAAGGGAAAAAGTGCCAATTGATGAGGATAAAGAGAAATCCTCCTTCTGCTTCAAGATCCACATTCACTCAGGTGGGTATTGCCTCATCTGTACACTCATGACTCTTCTTGAGTTGATGAACAAAAGGCCTGTAGATGCATTACTGTGGAATAGTTATCAGACCCCTGTAGGTATCCTGTACCCCAATGAACCATGACCTCATGCAATAACCTGATCTGCATGCAATGAGTCTGAGAACTAGAAAGAAACCTCCTACTACTACTTTTAACATGAAAGGGAAAAGATTTAAATGAATGATTGATGCTAGATTGAATGGACTCCTGAAGTACCCCAAGTCTCTCATAGACCAGTGCCTTATCCAATGGGCAGCAGAGTCAAATACCTCATTGCAATAGGGCTATGAAACAAGAAGACAACACACTCACCCTAACCAAACCATACATTACCAAACCACCTGTGCACCCAGATATGCTATCACCTATCCAAAGAAAGACCTAGGAACAGGAAATACATTAACCAACATCCACTGGAAGACAAGCATGATGCATCTTTGATACCTTAGCTCATACATAGCTGAATACCAGTCCTAGACTCAGTTGCTTCTGCAAAAAACAACTCTACTGCAGACACTCACTGGAAATGCAAGTAGAAAAACTATAACACCCTTGATGCTACAATTAATAAGTCCAAAACCCAAATGGAGACAATCTGAGAGCATAACAAATACATTGAAATCTTATGCATAAGACACTGTTACAGTTTCATTATATTCCCATAGCCAGAGAGGATAGAGGGAACACCCTATATGTAGAGAAGAAGGAAAACACTGTAGGAAGAACATTCATGGAACCAGTCGCCACACCTGTGGCAGAAAGGAACCCAGACAAAGACAAAAAATCAACACTAAATACCACTAGCTGCCAAGGGAACCCAAAATGGGTTGCAACAAGCTACAGACAGCTAGGGCATAGCCTCCACCAACCAAGCCAATCAAAATTATAATAGAATTTACTTTAAGGGTAGGAAACCAAACAACCTAGATAATCAGATCCAAGAATGACCTGTAATCATGACAAACTGCGAGCCCAGTACAGAACACCAGGAAATGCCAGGAAAATCTGTACAAATCAGCCACCTACAAACACACCTCGAGCATGAAATAGTCCATCATACGGCACAAAATTCATCATGCAATCAAGTAACTAGCCTCTGGACGACCTGGCAACCACTGGCGCCACCAAACCAATTAAAAATGGCTAGAAAACCATAAAAAATGGGCACCTCCTATCGCTGCAAATCCCTAAAAAAATCAAAATTCAAACTACAACTACTACTTGCATTTGGCGGGCTTTATGTTCTCTAGCCGTTTGCCCCTAGTCGCGCAATGGCGCTGTCATATCTCACTGCCACAGGAAACGGGCCTCAAATAAATGCTTGGTCGCATGATCGCATGGCCGAAAGATAGCCCTTGCGATCATGCGACCATGGTCTCCAAGCCATAGAGTCGGTCACAAACTCTCTACAAAGTCTCTGGCCATATCACCCCCATAACCATGACAAACAGACGGTTAGTCGCATGATCGTATAGCCCAGGGACGGGCTATGCGAACATGCGACAACCCGTAGATCTTAATCCTACCGCAACCGCCACCGCTAAGACCATTGTCGCATGGTCACATAACCCAGAAATGAGTTATGCGAACATGCGACACCCGCCATCCACTTTCCCTCTACATAACCGCTGAGAAATCCAAGCCTGGGCCCACATTCAAAATCACCATTCCACTAGCATGGTCCAACTAGAAACCACCACGACACCACCTACCAGCACGCCCATCAAACAGCTGCAAACGGTCCCCAGGACATGTGGCACCCTATCGCATGATCGCATAGCCCAGAAATGGGCTATGCGAACATGCGACAGCCCATGAACCTCAGCCAATGCAACCGTCACCACAACCGCAAAGGGTACCACAACCGGTATGTCGCATGATCATAAGCCATGGAAATGGCTCTTGCAATCATGTGACAAGGCCATGAGACCACTGCAACAATCACTCACCGACCAATAGAACACTGGCACATGTCCGCCTCCTCTGCATCTCCCGGACCCACCGCCGAAATGCCATCACACCACCATGGACAGATGTCGAATGATCGCATGATTACATAACCTAGAAATGGGTTATGCGAACATGCGACAGCCAACCCAAAGCCACCACATGTCACCAAACTGCAACCAACACCACCATCGGGCCCCATGCGCTAAGAAGGAGCCGATCGCATGGTCACATGTCAGAAAACTCTGACATGTGATCATGCGACAACCAATAGGAACTTGCACCTTCACCTCCCCTCTGACATCGGGCCCACCACACATCGCGCTTGTGCACTAAAGAAAAGAAGACCGCCAGGCATTCAGTGACTACACGACAAACTGCCTGCATGATCGTGAGAGGCTAGTAGATAACCGCCAGATATTTGGAGATCACGTGACTAAAGAGAAATAGACCACCTGCCAGGTCACTGAAGGTTAGCTGATAACCGTCAAACACTCAGAGATCATGCGACTAACAGTCGCCAAGTCACTGGATAGAAGATGTAACCACCTGGAGACCTGGAGAATCAGCAACAAGAAACTTTGAAGGACTGGGCTCCACCACCCATCGCACCTGCGCAGTTAAGAACAAGGTTGAAAACACACAACATTTTCGACACAGAGAAAGACCGAAAACACAGAGAGTTTTCGATGCCAAAGGATAAGTGCACAAAAGCAGGGAGAATAGGGGGTCGAAAACAACACAGGTCATCAGTAAAAGATCAAAAACAAAGAGAGTTTTTGAAAACACTGTGGGTTTTTGACACTGTGGCAAATTTTGAAATATTTCCAGTAGGCTTTAGAATTTGAATAACTTTTTGGGTTTTTCGAATTGGGAGGTGCAATTTGAACCAGGGCCAGGAAACAGCATGAAGAACACAGGGCAAAGGGCACTTCAAGGAAATTTGCAAGAAAATAGGCCATTTTCATAAGGTTTTTCAATGACAAGAAAATGGACTAACACAACGTGATGGCCCCGTTGAAATGTTTAGTTAAGATGAGGGTATGTGAAAAAGTGGTGATTTGAAAAAGAAGTCCTTATTGATAGACTCTTTGAAAAACAACTACAACTTTCAAACAATATAATATTTTTGAAATCTAAAATATACATCACATTTTGTGCTTCACCTAATACAATAATAATAAACAATTCTTTCAATTTTATGAAGTTTAGACAAAGTTAAGGTGGTCAGAAATGAGAGCTTTTATATTCAAGAAAATTTTTAGTATAAAAATCATAATTAATTATTTACTTTAAAAAAAAATACAAAAAAATATATATCACATCAGGACATGAGTCCACTACTTTTATCTAGAATTTTATAAAAAAATATTATCATTTGATTTTGTTTAATGTGGTCAGATATACACCTACTTGTTATCTTTCTAGTCTTGATTGATAAACTTATTGAAAAATAGCTATAACTTTTGAACTGTATAACATTTTTGAAATTCAAAATATTTGTCACATTTTATGCTTTTCCTAGTATAAGGAAAATTTAAAAAGTTTTCAATTTGAAAAATTTTAGACTAAGTTAACGTGGTCAGACACGAGAGTTTTGTAATCTAGAAAAGTTTTAGAAGAAAAATCATAATTAATTATTTATTTAGAAAAAAATTATAAAAAAATATGTGTCACATCTGGACATGAGTCTACTACTTATATCTATAATCTTGTTAAAAAAAATTATTATTTGATTGTGTTTAAGGTGGTCAGACATACACCTACTTCTTATTTGTTTCTTAGACTTTTCATACTATTGCATTAAAATTAAAAATTTTCAACATATAGAATAGCTTTTTTTTCAAAAAAGGCCTAGTATCCTAGAAACTAAATTCATTTTTCTATAGATTCTCTTCACACATATCTTTGATAGAATATTTACAACTTTTTTAAATTTTTATGTCAACTTGCCTAAACCTGATTTTCTAAATTTTCATTGCCACTTAAGGGCCTAGTTTGACATACCATGATCCTGCACATACCCATGAGGTCCATTTGAAGCTTCCCATTATTAATTATGTTTGGGACAATTGTCGCACCTAAACAATTACAGAAGAGTCATCACCTTGTCACATGTTGCATGATCACAATGAGCATCTTCCCTCACCATGAAGATACAACCACCATCAAATCCTCGGGCATGCATCTCGAGGCACGAAACCTGCACCCTGCATACTCTATCAAAATTAACATGACCTATGCATGTGACTTGCTGGCCACATCATCTTCAATCTCATTCTCTTCCTTTCTCACTTCTTTATCTCTACCTTGAGCAATGTGGTTTGTAAATACCTCTAACGAATAGTGGCTGGAAAATGTGGGATAATGCTTCCACATAAGGCAACTACGACTGAAGCTTCTACTACAACATTGTTACTCTTTGTCCCACCTATTAATGAATGCCTTTCTATAGATGCACTATCAAAAGCTCATGATACTTAGGATCCCATTGGAACTCAATTTTGTTCAGAAATCCTCAGGTTTCCTCATGAATCTCTTCTCAATGCATTATCTAATGATTTTCCAAGATAGTGCACATCATGTGGGATACGCTTTAGATATCAAGAAGAGGACATCAATCACATGGATTGGCATGTGTCTAATATAGAACCATTTCAAAGAGTCGCAAAAAAAAGTTTCTACAATCCACATCTCATAAATGGTTTATGAGTGCTATAGAATGGCTCAACGAGATAGAGAATTCAATGATCGAGGTTGTTCCTACCTTTTCTCCTTCTTTTAAAATTAAATTATTGAGAAATGAAGAGAAGTTAGTTTGTCAAATTTATTTGATTGATTGTAAATAAGGGAAGTTAGTTAAAGGGAAATTAATTTTGATAATCCTAATTTTGATGAAATAATTTTTATTAACTTAAACTCTTTCATTCAAAATTTGAATGCTCGGAAATGAGTGAAGGTAAGCCCTATTAGAAACTGGCATTTGGTAGGTAAGTCTTCGGGAAAGTGCTAAGAGAGGTTCTTTCCTGAAAGTCCAACAAAAATATGGGAGGAGGAAAGGAGAAGTATGAACCTAAGGGATATGGAGAGTCGAGAATCGAGCTAGATTATGGAAAGGACCATCTAAAGTCCTATGCATTGGTTATTAATTTTCTCAACAACCTTCATGTCATGCAAAACTTGTTCATCAATGGCATCACTATAATACTCTCTTTCCCTTCCCAAAACTTAGTAAAATGTTGGCAAACGACTGAATCAATTCTTCCCACAAATGTCTGCAATGTTGTCGAACGACTGAATCAATTTTGCCCATAAATCTCTTCTTTAAGGTTGGTGGTAGGATTGACATATATCACATGGACATAGCCATCCATAAATATTCAAAAATTAATAAAATAAAATAATAATCAATATAATTTAAAAAATAATTTTTTGTTCTTTTCCATTGTTAATTGCAAATGAGATGTATGAATGAGCTTCAGAGAATGGGGATTCACACTGATCTTGCTCAATTCTCGACTCTTCGTATCCCTTCATGATTGTCTCTTTCATTTAGATTTCGGAGTTTGCACCATTTTTCGTGGCTCATGCTCTTCTTATTCCACATGATTAGGAAATTTTGGTGGGGATTTCAAAGTTTGTACCCTTTCCCTTGTCTTTTTGAAGAGAGCATCAACAATCTTCTTTTTGTGATGATAGTTATTTTCTTTACAACTAGGCTACAAATGATGTGTGTTTCGCCTTGGATGCATTTCCATGATATCTTTTCAGCTACCCTTGAGCTCATGGTAGTAGTCGACAGATATGGTTGATTGATAATCAAATTGTCATCATCCACAACTATCAATCCTACTGCATCCATGTTCTTCACAAGGTTTGCTTTTTAAATGTGGGTCTGTTGGGTTTTGTGGTTCCTCCTTCCTCTAGAGTATTTTTCTTCTCTCCTTGAGGTTTTGGTAGCTTTTCTACTTGCCTCATTTCACTTGGGGTAGTGCATTATTTGTATTTGTGCTATATGGCTCCATTCAAAGGTTCCAATTCCTCTATTCTCTGTTATTTTCTTTTTTCATAATTTTCCTTCTTTTGTCTTGACTGTTGTATAGGTGGACTCCATGTTCATTGTGTGCTACGTTTTCTATCGTAGTTTCTATTTTAGGGTGCTTCTTGTGTTGACGGGAGTTTTTTCTAGTGTTTTCTTCAGTATACAATACCCATTTTTATGGTTGGATTTTCTTCCTTAATCTTCTTTACACGAGTTCTTCTATGTGGGATTTTCTCCTCCCTCACCCCTACTTCTTCCCTTGTGCATTTTTGTGGGTTCTTCTCTTTGGTAATGTGGTGCCTCTTATTTTGTCTTAGTTCTGATCACTTGCGGTTAGTGGTTGCATGGATGGTCACTGATCCTTTTGTCCTTCTCCTCCATCATGTTTGTAATTGAATACACCAATTTCCACATCCACAATAATCTTATCAACCTCAAGATGTCATGTTATCCTGTCACCAATGTTGTGGAGTTCAAAATGATGTTGAAAAAGGCTGACAACCTCTCGATATCGTGTAGAAGAGATGAATTCTCTCTTTTGTGCAAAGAAACATGAGGAAGACATGAATTATCTCCCAACATGTCTAAACTCCGATGATAATCCAACCATCATAAGTAGGGTTAACTTCACCCTTTGACGATGGTTAAGACATTCCCTCCATCCTGTAATCCACCAACAACATTAATTTTTGTATTGTAGAAAAAATTAATTTAAAATTATTGACGATGCGTAAAGATTCAATCATCTTGCATGGCTATCGGAGCCTGTGCACCGTCGATCATTTAACCTAGGCCTGTGCCCTCTACAATTCTTAAATTTTGTCAATTTACATATTTAAATTCTGTATATATTTCCAACAAATTTTAAAATTTGTTTAAAATGTAGATATTATTTTTTTAAATGTCAATTTTGAAAGTGAACATTAAATAAGTTGGGTGTTGATGCAGAATATTTTCAGCTACTTCTTGCTAAACTTGGTGCAAATAAACAACTTTTGGATAATCTGTATGATTCCCAATTTATATTTGATCTAAGTACCAAAACATCTTCTTGTGGCGGTCAATAGATTCAAAACAAAGTTGTTTTGGCTTTGAAGCTTGCTTAAGACCATACTTTACTTGTAATATTTAAGATATGTATTCACATATTTTTGTATATATGTATAGGTTATTTGGTACATAAGAAAGTACATTGGATGCAGATAATGCAAGTTCCACATATAGAAGATCCAAATCTGATCAGCTCGTATGCCAATTTATCATCAAGTACATCTCGTAATCTTTGACGAAGATTTGCAATTGTAACAAGTAAAGATCCATCCAATTGTATGTGAATAAATATAAATGTTGTGGCCTCGGTTCGATGATGCATGATAATATTCAATATAAAGTACCAGAATCTTGAATGATGTCTAAATCTATTATCATCGTAGCATAAAAGGTGAAGTGCATAGTCATGCAGTTTGACTTCTTTGATACGTGGTTGTTTTAATGCAGCCATCCCTTTGGGAAACAAAGTTGGGATCTCAAAATATTGAACTTGCATTATCTGCATCCAATGTACTTTCTTCTGACACACCATCTCAATTACAGACAGCTCAGGTTGCAAAGTCATAAGTTATATATGAATGTGTTTTAGATATCAACATAAATAATAGTTTGACAATTCACAACAAGTATTTATTGCATATCAATTAATACTCATCCTCACTATTTTTACAGTTTTGCCTTGTATATCTGTTATCTCCTATTATTTTAATAAAGTTTAACTAAATAAATTGTATTTTTTATAATTATTTTTTTACATAAAAGCATGATGAAATTTAATTTAATAATCACTTAGTATATTAAATTTTTATTCATGTTTATTATTTTTTCTTGATAAAATATATTCTGTATTTTAGTGTGTTGTGAGGTTGTGGAGTTGGATATGGTGTGGGATTGGGTATGCTGTGATGTTTTATAACAAATTTGAACTTCTTTATTTTGGATTACTGCATATTAAAATTATAATCAATTTGAGTATTATATAATGATATGCACACCTTATAAAAATAGCATTGATATGATGGGAAGTAGCATTGCAAAGCATTATATGGTGTAAAATGCTAAAAAGTACTTAAGAGAGGCATCTAATCTTAGGCTGGCAAGATGATGGGGGATACTACAAGTGTGCTATTTAAATTGTGTAAAAAAAATTTAAGTTTTAATATATTTAATTTTAGTTTCAAAATAAAAATGTATGGAAATCAACAAATATAAATATTTATTTTTTTTCAAAAATAATTATATATTATCATTTTAGAAATTTGTTAAAATTCAATAATAATTTATTCAAATTGTAAATAATATTATTTTAATATTTATAATTATGTTTTTTTAAATAATTTATTATTACAAGATTAACATTTAATAATTTGAGCCCTCTCCATGATCCCCAGGATAAACCCCCCACCCCTGAGTACATTATCGGGAATCTCGCTGACAAAAACAATCTTAAAGGCACTCTCAAGATGAGGTTCGCTGATATGGACAAGGAGATTGTGGATATCAAAAAGAATATGCAGGAACTAAAGCACCACTGCATGATGACTAACAAATTTTCTCTGAAAGTCATGCATGCTTTGGCTATGACTCTCTATACTGTGCAAGAAAAACTAGCGGGCGGCACTTTGAAAGCGGATGAGGATAATAAGGATTTATTTTTGTTCCTTCAGGAGGAATGGGCTAGGAACCTGACGCCTAAGCATATGGGTGGAAAGAATTAGCTGTTGGTGGTCATGAGTTGTTTATTTTTGACTGGGCATGGCCCTCGGTTCCCCTGTTTTATGTATGGGGTTAAAGTTATTTTAGCTAGCTTTTGGTATAGCCCTACGTGGCTTATAACTGTTGTGTTAACTGCTACTCTTAGTTTTAAGTACTTTGATTTAATCCTTTTGATTAGTATTGCGATCTATGTTTTTGATAGGGGTAGATTAGACTTGTAGCCTATGCTATTAAACTATTTACTTATCTCTGACTAGTGCCATTAATGTGTTATTAATGCATTTCTAGTCCCTTTGTTCAGCGAGCCAGGACCCTTTTGCTACTTTTCCTATCAAAAACATTTAATAATTTGAACTTAATATTATTTAGTTTGTTAGTTTTTAAATATTAAGATTTAATAATAAAATTTTATATTTTAATTTATATAGTTTTAGTTATAAATTAAAAATGTATGAAAACTAACAATTTTTTTATTTTTTACTATTAACATTTAGTAATAAAATTTTATATTTTAATATATTTAAAATAGATTTCAAAATTAAAATGTGGTAATTAACAAATATAAATATTTATTTTATTTTATTTTAAATTATATTTTGTCAATTTAGAAATATTTTAAAATTTAATAATAATTCATTTAAATTTACTTGCCGCTCACATGGGGACACGACAGATAGGTGCCCAAAATTATATTAAAATTCAAAATACGGTAGCTTTTAGGTAATGAAAAATTTCCTTTATTAGGTTTACAATTAAATACATGCATTTCTTATAATTATGAATCACTTTGTATTTCTTATAATATATTTGTAGCACTACGATTCAGCCCTTATACTTCAACTCAAACAGGGTGGTATGGGATGGTGAATCTTGATGTCGCTTGTAAAAGAATAATGATCAGTAATTTCGACAAGAGAGCGTGACAGCTGGAGTGTGCACCATTAATGAACTGTACCCTCACTTTCTATGTTTTGCATGCGTGTCAAAGTGGCCCGAGTCCATATTTACATTGTATTTTCCCTCATTCATCGTTACAGACAAGATTGATGAGGCCTGATGATAAGGAGAGTGAGCACTGCAGCAAGCACAAAAGGTGAGGGATATATTTATCCTTGAGGTTGTCCCATACCTACCATTAAAGGCTAAAATTTGGATTGCAGGTTGGTCACTATTTTTTATTTCTAGATCTTCTATTGCAATTGGTTTTACAATCTTATGTCTCTCTCTATTCATATTATTTCATATTTCCTACCATTCTTTTTCTAGTTCTTATATTCCTACTCACACTTTCCATTGTGCATAGTGATCTTATATCAAAGTGAATGAATTCTTGCATCAATTCAATGCTTCACATTTTGTGAGCCTAGAAGATCATCTTTCCTTTGAATATAGTGTTCAAGAGAAATGAAAGAAAATGGGTGTGTTATTTCTAGCACATCCATTCATCCTAGTGATTTCCCCATACAAAACCCCTTTTATTATTTTCTTCTATTACAATAACTTTATACATAATAGATATTTTGTACCCATACAAACCACTTTGATGAGGATTTCATAACCTATGTAGGGATAAATATGGCTAGCGAGAACTTTTTCAAAATTTCTAGATTGAAAGTGGCATTCTCAATATTATCAATTTGTTTCAAAGGAATCACCCCTCTCCGCCCCTTCTACCTAAATTGAGTTAGACAACTAGGTCCATTATTAAAGATTTTATTGAGATGCTTAGGGACTTTGATGAATACATGTTTTCTCTTTTGTACCATGAGGAAATTTATGTTGTGGATATGTTAGAAAAAAATAGAGTTAATTCATCATTTAAAAGGGAATATGATATTAATGATAGGATCCCAATAGGTCTCTAAATCTCAGTTCCTAATGATTACGATAGATACTATGTGTAAGGTTTTTTTGGAAATGATGTCGAATGACATGTGAAAAGTTATCCTTGGGAAGATCTCATTTATGATGAAGAGGCCAAAGTTTTTAGTTATTCTCTCTTTCATTATGATTTATTCCCTTAGAATCTTAAGGGTCCCTTAGATTATTTTGTTGCTGATTGGGGGATTTATAGAATGAGGGGTGATATAAATAATTTAGAGCCCATTTTCTATGAGAATTAGAAGAACATTGAGTTGGTGTAGAGGGAGCACTCTATAAGTGGATTGATAAGGTATATTGAGAAACTCCATGGAAATGATGCTCTTATTACTGAGGTTTTTTCCTATGGTTGAAAAGATGTGGTTTTATCAAACTACTACCTAAAAATGCAAGTAAATAAGTTACTTGTGTTAAAGGTTTCCAACACTATAATTGCTCGTAAAATATTGCATAGAGATAAAAAAAATATCCTTTTGGAGTTGTAGGATTAGTTTTGTCTTCTAAATAAAATGGGGAATGTGGGGAAGAACACTAAAAGGGGATTTGATAGAGCTTCCCTTTCGAAGACATAAAATAACATTACTAAGGTTATCATGCACTACCTTACCCTAGATAGTGAATTATGTAGCATATTCAGTTACCATTTTGTTATTTTGAACCACTTTCATCACAATCACTGCATTTTCTTGTCTCTCTATTTGGTTTCTTCTTTGAATATTACTATTAGGGCTCATGATAAATGTTTCACTTTTCCCATACACTACAAGATCTTAATTCTTTTAATTGTGGAGAATGAAAAGAAATTTCATGTCAAGAGAAGCCTTGCTACCATATCAGGGATTTAATATAAGAAGAATGTTAGGGTTCATGGTGACACCTCCTTTGATGATGAGGATGTGGATTTTTATATCATAGGTTCCTTTCCCTAACCTTATAGGTTGTAAGAGATCTATGTTATTAGATGATGAAGTCCCAGAATATGTGATGGATTATGTGCACTTTAGTATTAATCTAAATGGAAAAGGTGTGGTTTGGGCTTCCATATCAAGGGAAAAAGGTAAAAGGATAATTTTTGTACCCCCCTCTCTTAATGAAAAGAGAAAATCCTCTCAATGTAATAATGGAATCTCAGCTTAGCCTGAGTCTCATGCTCTTGCTAAGGATGTAGATATTGATCTATAGACACCCACATATGGGGGTAGGAAAAATCTTCAGGATATGGGTTCTTCTATGCTAGATAATCCTAGAAGAAATCTCAGTCTTAAGAATTTTTTAGATAATCAAAACTCCCAATTTTCATGGATTATTTTAGAGATTAATACTTTGAAAGAAAAAGATAACCCAACCACTAAGAATTTGAACAATATTCTATCTAATATGTAGTCATAGGTGAATATGATCAAGAACTTCAAAGAGTACTAGGAGAAACATATAAAATATTTGGAGGATGATTTTTGAAGGGTCTAAAACAATATAAGAAATATTATAGTGGTGAGAAAAATAACTATGCATAACACCAATGATGGTCCTAGAAGGATTATTAATAGGATAAAGTGCTCCAAGTCATCTCCAAGGGTAATTCTACTTTTTCCACGATCAATATCAAGTTATTCAAGAAGGATAAAACTATGGAAATAGGTTCTTAGAAGAGATACAAAGTTCTTCAGAAGGATATTGAAGCTAATGCATAGGATATAGAGAAGACCATGCAAGGCCATACTATGAGGCTTCATAGAAAAGATAATGATATGACCTCAATGAAAAGCATCATTAGGAAGATGAAAAATATTAATTTTGATATCATTCAAAAGAATAAAAAATCAATAGTTGTGTTGGGTTTCCTTTTTATTGTTTTGTTGGGTTATTCTACCCCGTGTTTCTGAGGGATTTTTGGCATCTATTTCTCACCTATGTCTAAGGTAGTTTTTTTAAAATAATTTTATTTGTTGTTATATTTTTAAACTAGGGTTTCTCATTCCTATAAAAGTAGTTTAATAAGATAACCAAATGAAGGTTTTGTAAGTTTTTATGTAGTTATTATTTTTGTATATATAAATTTACCATTATGGAAGGAGAGGTGTTAGTGGTTTATAAACTTCTATTCAAATCATCACAAGTGTATAAATTATTTATTTAGATGCAACTTGTGAACCTAGATGTACAAATTGGATTTTTAAACCATGGACACATTCCTTTGATGCACAATCTCTATAAATATATTGTTGCCTTAGGTTTTTTTAGTATGAAATTTCAATTATTTCTAGAGACATTGTTACACAATTAAAATTAGTCTAAAAATATTCTCGAGTGTTAAGTGTTTCTTCATATTTAGTTTCTTATAATTTAGGGTAGTAGGATATTCATAGTTTTTTTTCACTATAGTTGATAGAGATAATTACTTACATGACATATTATGCTTGATTTATAAATCTTAATTTATGGAGGTGATAGGAAATTTTGTTGACATCCAAACTAATGCTATTGTCAAGACATCCATATATTTGGTTCATGATCTACATCAATCTTCATATGTAGTAATTAAGAATATTTTACAGACTTCTTCATTATAATGGGGTCATGTGTATCATTTACAGACATATTTTTTCACATGAGAAGATTTCATTGACATTTTTGCATTTCTCTTTCTTAAATTGGGAATAAATATTATTTTTCATTCATAGATTAAATTCTCTATTCTTCTTTAAGCATTACTAAGAACTTTAGGTTCTACTACCCTATAGAGAGCTCCGTAGTTTTAAGCTTTCCTCTCATTCAAAGGTATATTTTTATAAATTATGATAGAATTAGTACTTGGAATATCATCATGATTTCTTCCTTCCACCATCTCTCTATTTTTACACTTGTATACAATTTCATATTTTCATCATTTCTCTTTTGGATAGGAGTTGTATACTCACTTGATTTTATCCATCCATTTATGATGGATTTGTATAGGAGTACCTAATATGTCATAATAGAAAAAGAATCATCATCATACCTACAAATATTTAGGTTTTATACTAATAGGAGTTGTTAATATATAAATAAAGTCATTGCCAAACTAGTTAGGTAATCAACTTTATAGTTATTAAATATTCAAACCTAAATTAAGTTCAGTTGGGAAATTTTATGTTTTTGTCCTACGTCATAGTACTAAAACATGTGTCCTCGTCACCTTAGACAATCATTGCATGCATATTTGCAACTTGATCATGGACTTGTCATGTAAGCTAACAATGTTTCATCTTTGAATAGCATTCAAAGTATCAAAATTCAACCTCTACCAAGGATTCAATGTGCATTTAATACACCATTCATATTGCATGACATTTTACTATTGTGTCTATCATTTAACTAGTAAAATATTTTTGTCTATTTTAAAATTATATTCTACCTATATTTCGTTATGAAAATATTACAACAAAAAAAATATTTTCACACTATTCTTAGAACGATGAATCTAGATCAAATTGGTAGGTCTTTTGTACTGCAAAAAGCTTGTAAGTCATTTAATCTAGTTAATGAGTGTCTTCATAGCGTGGCTTCTAATCCTCAAAGGAGTTATGTGAAAAGGTAAAGTGTAATAATGATTAAGAGTTTATTTATTGGTGTTGGCATCTTCATGCGCTGCTTGGATGCCGCATGCTACTTAGTTGCCGAGTGTTGTAACCACCACCTGCCGCCATGCAAGACTCCACGTACATTTGTCCCATGCAAAAACCAAGATTGTTGGATGTCTGTAGAATTTACTCCTTTAACTCCAAAAGAAGACCCAAATATGAACTTTGAATCATCAACCCAAGTCCTCCCATACTTATCATTAGCAAGAGACAAGGTGTTCCCTCCCACATTCAATCTATACAGCGTGTGCAAGGCAGTGTTTACGGTTATGTATATCGAAAAGAATGAAAATCGGTAGGATTCCCAAACAGTCTATCTGGAATGGATATGATTTCCATTGCGCTGATGACTGCATAGGATTTGCGGTTGGTTGCTTCAGGGGTAAATATGACATCAAGCTGTTTCTATTTGGTCATAGGAATGCAAAATTCTATAACATGTGCCTGTTTTAGAGTTGCAAGAGTGAAATTGAGGAGAATATACGACCCGTAGGTTAAAAAAAAGTTAGCGTCAGTGAGTTTGTGGATATTGTAGGAGGAGGGGTAAAAGTGAAAGGAGAGGAAATGCCTCTGAGAAATGTCTGTGATGGGAACTGTGTATCTGGATTTTGTTGTGAACAGATGGGTTGTCCTATAGAGAGATTCGGAGTACGAAAATAGCTCAGATGTTGCTGCCTCACTGCTGGTGGAGGAAGTGAATTTGGATGTATGATCTCCAACGAACTGACGTTCGTCCTGTGACAGAACTGTGTGTGAGGAACCACAGTTGAGAAGAATGTTGTCCTGATCTGCAACATGACTACAAATCGAGAAGAGGAGGACGAGAATGGTGGACATAAAAAGGGGTGGTGAAGAGCTTTGGATTGAGGTGGAGTCCATACTTGTCAGTGTTTGTTTGGATAGAAAAAAATCATGGCACAAGGAGAAATTCATAAAAATGAGCTCTGACATTTCAGTCTCATTCATCCGATTTATAGGCAAATATTAATCTACAGATGAGAGTTCTGTCATATTTATGATAGACAGTTAGAATGCACAGTAGAAGATGGCTGGTCTGTGCCGACACTGGTTTCAAACACCTTTGAATTCTGCTCAAGTGTTTTGAGGAAACTGCCAACAAGTGAGTTATAGGGGAATATAAGTCTCACGGTAAAGATAAAAGAATATTTTTATTGGTGTATCGACATACAGGGGAAGCTTATCATTTAACAATGACATTTTATTTTAGCTTTAATTGACTATGTCTTATTCCTCTGTACTAGTTGGGGTTTGAACCGGAGGCCATCCAAGTCGCAGATGCTAGCAACAAGCATTTTCCACCGAAAAACTCTATGAGCTGATTTCCACCTAAATGCTTACAGAAATCTATGATTTATACTTATTGCGCTTATCTTCTACCAACATAGTTTTGAATATACTTTGAATGATCCATATTTTATAGTTAGAATTGAAATAGTGTTCGTTCTCACCCTCACAAAAATTGTATGAATGGCTTGTTTATTTACTAAATGTGACTGCTCTGGTAATTGCTTCGTATTAATTGATTTATAGGAAGGCTATAATATTTACAGATTGATCTTTGTTTGAAAGTGATGTGGCCATATCTGATTTTGAATCCTTTTTCTTCTGTCATAAAACCTTTGTTATTTGTTGTTGCTAGAGTTTTACTGTTGTTATATGGACTCTCATAGTCTCCCCATCAATCCCATCTCTGTTAGTTTCATGTGATCTTTGTGATATCCCTTATCTCTGTCCTGTTGGGGTTTATGATGCTGCGCCTATCTCAACCTTACAAATTTGTCATATCCATTAAACACTGATGTAAAAGTCCCTCCTCTTTTGTACTGATAGCACCTACTATTTGCCTCCTTGTGCGAGCTTGATGGAGAGCTTACTGGAGAGTTCTGCTTTAGTGGAGATGTGACCGTGGGCTAACGAGAAATGGAGAAAGCAACGAACGGTTGAGATGGCTTCAAACAATATTAATAGTTCTTCGCGGCATCTGTAGTCGGCTGTTAACTTCACCAGGGTTTGGTTAACTTCAGCATGGATGGTGAAAGGCACTCCTCCGGCTATTCTGCACACCACGCGGCCTGCTCCGTACAATGCTGGAAGCTGGCAGCCTGTAATCATGTGACACAATGATTTACTTTTAAAAATGACCAACGGCTTGGATTGTTTCAATCGTCTTACATGGCTCTAATACCCTGTGCACCGTCAATGCTTTAACCCAATAATATTTTTATTAATAACAAAACTGGTTCAAAAGGGCTCCCGGAAACTGGTTCAAAAGGGCTCCCGGAGAAAAGAACCAGTATAGAAAAATTCCATTTGTTACCTAAATACAAAAGACAGATAAATTTACAAATTTTTCAATTTGTGGTCCTAATTACAAGGTCCAGATATAGACCAAAATTAACTATCAAAAAGACCAGCCCACCCGATTCCTCATGAAAGAATAAGGGGTAGATGTATGCAATAATCCACAACCCTCATCTTTTAACAAAAAGACCCATAAACCCCATCCCCTTACATTATAGTCCGCTTTACAAATAAACAGTAGAATAAATATACAAATATCCAAATAACCTAGCCAAATATTGTCATAGATAATTTTTACAAGGAGTTGATATACAATTATGAAACTAGATAAACCGTGGTGATGCAGATTCAAATCAGATCCCAAAAAAGTGAAGTGAATGAAATCTTCAGTGACCAAAAGAGCTGACCCCAAACAGTCAGCCATCAAAGTTGTCCCAGATAGAATGATGAGAATCCTATAGCAAAGAAAAAAAGAGGTCTCAAAGAAACATAATAACGTAATTAAAGGAACCCCATATAACTGCAAAGAAATCAATCCTAAGACTGGTCAACACCCTCCATAAGATGAGGTGGATGGGTAAAGAACAAAGAACTCCAAAGCCTATCTGCCTCCATATGAATAGAGGAACCAGTAGCAGAATCTACCACAGAACGTCGAGAGGGTGAAAGGTTGCTTCTATCAGGTTCCACCTCGGGATTCATCAAGGGTACTGGTGAACCGAGCGGAACCAAATTAGAGGAGCTTCCAATGTGTTAGGCCGTTTTTCCAGTCATTGCAAATTCTCAAAAAAATGGCCTTTTTCCTTGCAATCTTTGTTTTGTGGTTTCTACCTGGCTTGCAGTCTCAGTTTTAACTTGTGAGGATGATCCGCGTGTGTTTCATGTTATATGCTCTTGGCCCTATGCTCTTTAGTGTGTCACCCTACTCCAGTCCAAATTGCATCTCCTAAATCGCAAAGCCCAGAAAGATTTTCAATTTCTAAGGTCCGCGGGAAGCATTTTTTAAAAATCTGCCACAGTGTCGAAAACCCACAGTGTTTTCAAAAATCCACGGTGTTTTCGATCTTTTTGGCCTGCATAAAAACCCTCGATATTTTCGGCTTCCTTGTTTACCTTTGTGTCATGTTGAAAGTTCTGTGTGTTTTCAATTTTTCATCGAAAACCCTGTGTGTTTTCGACCTTGCGTATCTTCTTTTCTGTCACCTCTCCTTGTTCATTTCCTTAAGTGCACAAGTGCGATGACAGGTGGGCCCGGGCCTTCAAATGCTCTTCCTGATTGGCTATCACATGGCCACATGTCAGACTTTTCTGACATGCGATCATGCGACCGCCTGCCACCTATCCACGTGGTCCCAACTTTTCATTGTTCAGCTGTCTGGCAGTTATGTCTTCTTCTGGCGACCTGGCGACTGTGTGGTCATGTGATCTCTTCTCTTCTGGCGGTTAGCGGCTAGCATCTCACGACTTGGCGAGCAGTTTGTCACGTAGTCGCTGAATGCCTGGCGGTTAGTGGGCTCGATTCTTCAAGTGGCAGAGGAGGGATATTGACGGTCGACGTGTGATCCTGAGGAATATTCTTTCCCCTTGCAATCATGCGCCTACTGTTGAATCTGTTTACAGAGCGCGGTGGGTCCGCAGTCTTCTGGGGAGGTTAAAGTATGGACAGATCTGGTGGTTGTCGTTATACCGCTGAGCGGAGGTGCTCACTTTTTAACATTGTGGTATAGCGACAGCCGTCAATTCTGGTTTATGAGGAGACTGTCCAGTGGACTCGTTTGCGGTGACGGTTACGGTGATCTGAGTTGGCGGGTTTTCATTTGTCCGTGGTGCTGAGGTGGATTTATTCTGAGGCGGGCCCGTGTTGATGCTAGATCTAACGGTCGGCATATGATCTCAAGGAATATTCCCAGCCCTTGCGATCATGCGCCATCCGTTGATCTGGCATCTTCTCTGTGCGATGCAAGTGGGACCGTCTGCCATGTGGTGCTTAGTTGTCGTGTTCTCATTGGTCGACGTGGGTGTGTTCATTGTGGGCCCGCTGTCAGTGGTGGTCGTGTGGCGGCTTTTGGTTGGCTGTCGCGTGGTCACATAGCCCAGTTTTTGGCTATGTGATCATGCGACTGGTCGACACGTGTCCTTGGGGCCCGATGTGAGGTGGAAGGTGGGTCCTGTGCCAGTGATTAGGCATGGATCAGCGAATGGTTTAGTGACATGTGGCTTCGGGCAGGCCCGGTTGCAGTCTAGTGTTTGGTGGTTCGGATAAAAAGGTGGCGGTGTCGATAAGATGTAGTCTTGTCGCGCATTCGCAAGAAGATTTGGCGATTCACTAATTTGTCTGGCGACTTGGTGAACAAGGTTCCTTGTGGCGGATAAGATTGGTGACCGCGTGGTTGCGCCACTAAATTTGAAGGTTAAGATCTTAAACCTGCGAGGGGAGATTGATCGGACGGCGGGGATATAAAGTTGATAAAGGTTTGAACGTGGACCGTCGGTTAACTACTGGCACCAAGGATTTAGCCGTTGGGATTTGAATTCAAATTTGCTGAGGGGTTTGGAGTGACAGGAAGTACTAAAATTTATGGAATTCATTGCAGAAATGACCTTGTTTGGTGAGATATGACTGGTTTGCTATTTGCGGTGTGGTCCAGGGTGCTGTTGGATTGTTTGCAGGGCTTGTACCATGGTGGTTGTGTGCTCAAGGCATCTTGAAGGGTGTCCTTTTGAGCCTAGTTTTGTGATCCCCTATACCTGCAGAGAAGATTTTCATCATTGTGGATTAGTTCTAGTTTCTTCTTTCCTATTTTTGATGTGTTTCCCGCCCCTGTAATAACTTTTTGACCGTTTCCAACAGGTTGGGTGGTTGAAACCCTAACCCTAGCTATCTGAAGCTTGTTGCATCTGATCTTGAGGATCCCAAGGAAGCTAGGGGGTATAAGTGGCAGAATCTTTGATTTTGCAAAGGTTTCCAAAATCTTGTTGCTTTTGGTCCCTGGTTTTTTACTCTAATATACTGATAGAGGTCTGGTTTTGTGACTTTTCTTATCTTGGTGTCATTCTAATTGTATGTTGATTCTGGATTTGTTAATGAAAATATCATTGAATCCCAATCTTGTATCTTGTGTATGTCTTCTTGCTTGTCTCTGAGCTCATATATGTTAATATCACAAAGTGTGTTAATGTATGGTAAACAAAGAGTATTTTGAATTCATCTTTGAGTTTCTAACAAAGTTAGGGTTAAAGCCTTTTAGGTGAATTCAGTGAGTTTGCAGCCAGGTATAGAATTTGATGTCCTTGTGCTTGAGGGAAAGGGGTAATAGGCAAAGCACTTACCTTAGATTTCATTGTGTTTGATTTGAGGTATTCAGTTGAGGTATATAGTTAGGTGACTCTGAGCCTTGGGATAAGGCACTGGTCCTTCCTCTTGAGGTATGCATGGTTAACAACCACAAACATAAACATTCATTTGATAAACTTTTTATAGACTTGTGTTGAGCATTGTGTGCATCATTTTGAGACTTCTTTGAAGAAGTGAGTCAAGGGTACACCCGCCTGAGCATTGAAGCTCAAAGTGAAGAAGGATCCTTTGATCCTTGCCATTTGGCCCTCTTCCTTGTGGACTTTGAATTGGTGATAGAGTTGGGAGTTTTATTCAAATTATCCATCAAAGTGTAAATCTGCAAGTTGAAGATCAAAAGGAATAATCCACAACCAACACAATCATATCAACCGAAACATCTTAAGGAAAAAGATTAGCATGTGAAATTGCCTCAGCAAGATCCACTAGGCCCAGGATGGCATATGTCTTAGCAAAAGCCTTACCTCAATAAGCCATATCAACCAAATTCCTATGAATAACAAAATCAAGAGGCTTGATAGAGGAAGAGGCTATATAGTCTTTAATCGCCCCGTAGATCATAACAAACTTATCTTAATTCAATAGGAAATGATGCGGGAAGATGTCACCCACATAAGCTTCACCATCCCATAGATTATATCCTTGGATGGTAGCTAATAATTTGTCATTTTCAATAAACTTAGGGCGGATAGTGGCAATGGCCACATGATATAATAGTGACCAAGTTTGAGAAAGATCCAAAAACATAGAGAAAAATATAGAAACTATTTGTGATGGAAACACAATTCTCTTAGAACTTGGAGATAAGATGGATTCCCCAATTAAACAACAAATACAACTTCAACACTTTAGGCAGTGAATACGAAACATGGATTCTAATAAATCATCAGAAATTTTACCTTCAAATGGGAGCTCCAAATCATCAAAAGGTAAGGAAACCCTTAAATTCAATGGCTTAAATTCATCAACAATCCTTGAGAAAGCCATTATGTAGAGTAACCAAAGTACAGGGACTTGCCAAAATAGAACAAGGCGAAACAGTAAAGGCGATAATATATATAGAAGGCGGCAAAAGGAAGATGAATCAAATGATAAACACAGAAAAGACCAAAGGAACGTGGGAATGTACATAGCATTTAAGTCACACGTAGTAACAGATTTAAAAAATCCACAACATACGTAATGGAGCAATGATGAACTTAACACAATGCCAACTGAGGATGATAAAACATCACACCTCATAAATACTTGTCAAATCATATGCCCGAATAACATGAAGAGGATAAAAATAAGATCTCAGAAATAAAAAAACATGAGCCATAGTACAGTCCTTACCTTGCCACGATATTATATTAAGAAAATTATTGAATAATTTTATTTATTTCCAATTAAAATGTAATTAAAATGTAATTAAAATGTAATTAAAATTAATTTGAAAACTAATTCAAACAATATTCGCCTTAGTTACAACTATTAACGATTGGCACAAATATCACCAACCACTTGAAAAGCACAAATTTAGTTAAAATATCTTTGTGGTTTCACGATAATTTAACTCATTTGTTGTGCAGTTCATGAACAAAATAATCTCCTGCATTCTTGGATACAAATAGAGCTGAGGGAAGATCATTATGTTGGTTGGTTTTAGAGCGGGGACAAGAAATAAAATGACTACGAAAGGGGGAATTTTCAAACTCAAACTAATATAACACAAACATTAACCCCTGATGTAGTAGGAGGGATTTTAGTAATGCTATTAAACATGGACGTATATAGAAGGAAAGGCAAGTCTATTTGCTTGCCATGCCTAATATGGCTTAGAACAGGGAAATGGTAGCCATAGAAATTAGTATAACTACCCTCTACCATAAAATATTTCCTAACATGATAAAAAACTAAAGGATAAGGGGGAGGGAGCGGGAATTTTTCATACCTGTTAGCATTTGATTTGACCACCAAATTTTCTCCCTTTTCAAATAATTTCTTAATATACACCTTGTAGTCTTCAAAGCTTCTTTCTTCAACTCTTTCACCTTCGCATTTAAGACCAGTAGCTTAGAAATTAATTTGGGAGTGACTTCAAATATAATATTACCAATAAAGAAAAAACTCTTATACCAAGAGTTGTAGAATTTGGTAGAAAGGGTTTTGTTATACCCCTAGGATTACCAAGAAAAATGGGGCAAGCTCTACTCTAGTGAAAAGCTTCCATATATCGTCATTTTGCATCAAATCTTTACTGCCTTTAGGTTATGATCTTTTTAGTGGGCCTCCCATCACTTTCAAATTCATTAATTGAAGATGACAATTGCTCATTTGGTAATGCCCAAAAAGGAAGGCAACACTACAAACTGAAAACAAGTTTTCACTTCTTTTTCCCAAAAAAACTCTCTATTATTCTTAAAAGGACTTCAATTATTTTGCATTAAAGTCCATTGCACATAACTATCAATTTTTGACATGTTATCGATTTCATGGCTTGCAAGTATGATTTTTATAAATGATTTGCTAGATTATGGAAAGGACCTTTCCTATAAAGCATTGACCCAGTGATGTCATCATTATTTTTACAAAAACTACATAATCTCATAGATAGATTATTATTTAAATAGGGATGTCTTGTCATAACTATTAGCATTAATTGGTGCCAGATAATCATTTCTTTGATATGGTAGCTGTAGACACCTAAAATCCTTTAGAAAATAAAGTATTTTTATTTTTTGAAAAATCCATGATGACATCATCATTTGTTAATTAATTAATTATTTAATTAATTTATTTATTTTTATGTCATTAAATCTCTTTACCTTAAGCTTATAGGTGGATAGAACACTTCGAATTCTTCTTGCTCTTCTTGTCTTTATTCTTCTTCTATTCCGTCTACTTCTTCTGCTTCTTCCGGGATCTTGGCCAATTCTTCTTCTTCCTCTTCTTGTATTTATTCTTCTTCTATTCCGTCTACTTCTTCTTCTTGTGGGATCTTGGCCAATTTTTCTTAAATCCTAATCCTATTCCGTCTACTTCTTCTTCTTGCGGGATCTTGGCCAGTTTCCTTAAGACCACTAACCTCTTCCAGAATCTTCTAATCCTTCTTTAATTTTGATTAAAGGCTAATCCCATCATTTCCTAACCCTAATCCCAACTCAAAATATTTAATTAAGATTAAATATTTAATCCTCATGTTTATTAAATTTATTTTAATAAATATTCTCAAAACCTAAACCATGTGTTAGGCCGATTTTCCAAGCATTGCAAAATCTCATGAAGATGGCCTCCTCCCTGCAGGTGTTTCATGTTGTGCATGTCTTACCCTGTATGTTTCATGTGTCACCTTGCTTCAGCCCAAGTCGCATCTGCTAATGTGCAAAACCTAGAAAGATTTTCAATTTCTAAGGTCCGCGGGAAGCAAATTTTAAAATTCTATCATAGTGTCGAAAACTCACAGTGTTTTAAAAAATCCATGATGTTTTCGACCTTTTTGGCCTGCATAAAACCCTCGTTGTTTTCGGCTTCCTGGTTTACCTTTGTGTCATGTTGAAAATTCTACGTGTTTTCGATCTTTCATTGAAAACACTATGTGTTTTCGACCTTGTGTGTCTTCTTTTCTGTCGGCTCTCCTTGTTCATTTGTCTTAACTGCGCAAGTGCAACGATGTGGGGCCCGATGTCAAAGGGGGGACAGATGGCACGTTCTTATTGGCTATCGCATGGCCGCATGTCAGACCTTTCTGACATGCGATCATGTGACCACTTGCCATCTGTCCGCGTGGGTCCCGGTTATTCGCAATTGGTGGCATACTTGCTCAGTGGTCCTGAAGGCAGATATGTGGCAGCCTGTGATTGGCTATCGCATGGTTGCATTGCCCAAAAATGGGCTATGCGATCATGTGACCACTTGCCACGTGTCCCAGGGGCCCATCGGTAGAGTGGTGCAAGTAAAACAGTTCCGTGGTCCCGGGGGTGGTGACATGGTGGCTTTGGGTTGGCTGTCGCATGATCGCATAGCCCGAAAGTGGGCTATGTGATCATGCGACCAGTCGACACATGTCCATGGCAGTTGCAGTGCTCCTTGTGGTGACGGTTACTATAGTGGTTTGCGGGCTGTCGCATGTCCGCATAGCCCATTTTTGGGCTATGCAATCATGTGACAGGGCGCCTCGTGTCCTTGGGGCCCGTCTGTATTTTCTCGGTGGGCTCAGTGGTGGGTGGTGTCATGGTGGTCTCTGACTTGACGGCTGGTGGGATGGTGGATTTGGAACGCAGGCCCAGGCTTGGGTATCTCGACGGTGTTTTGACGGCCAGCGGGGTCCATGGTAACGGCCTGTCGCATGTTCGCGTGAACCAGTTTTCCATCTTGCGAACATGCGACAAACTATCTTGTGGCAAGTGGTCTGGCATCGACAGTAAAGGTAAATGGTGTCGCATGTTCGCATAACCCATTTCTGGGTTATCCGATCATGCGACCAAGCATAGGTTGGAGCCCGTTTCCTATGGCGATGAGAGATATGACTGCGCAGTTGCGCGGTTGAGGGAGAATGGTTAAGAAACTTAATGCCCGCACAATGCATGTGACCGTTTGAGCTTGCTGAGTGTTTTTATGGTAGGAGGTACCGAAAATCAATTTTTGAGCGGCTGGAGTGGGTAGAATGGATTGTCAATTGTTGTGGCTTGACCCCTGTCATGTCTATGTTTATTTCTCAGTGGGGTTAGGTGATTTTGAATTTTTTTGAATCTCAAGTGATCATTGCACTTGCTTTGTAACCCTAGTATAAAGGGATTTTTATGATCATTTTGAGGGCATTGGGAGTTAGATTTTAAAACTTTTCTGTTGTGAGTCTTCTGCCAGTCTGAATTGTAATGTCCTGTCTTGATTTTTGGGCAATTTGAAAGAAAGTCACAGGTCTAAGCTGAGTTTGCAAGAAGGGTTCCTTTGGATGGATTGTATGCACTTGAGGATTCTTCACACTTAATGCAGGCACTTGATTCTCATCTCTCCCTTGTGTCAACATAGATGAATTTTGAACTTTCTAGTTCACTGCATAACAATTTATGTATAGGTCTTCAATCTTGAGTTCTAGTCTAGGATTAGATTAAATGATGCTCTAGATGGGACCTAAATTTATCTCATGTCTATGTAGGGATATTCTGTAAGTAGTAGAGGAGATTGTAAATGTGTTCATGGTTTTGAATCTCAGGTATATTTCTGGTATGTGTGTGTAATATGTCTAAGAACTCTTGCCCAATGGATGAGTCACTGGCCTAGATAAGTATTTCTTTGCTGACATGTCCTAATAGGTTGTTATGATTCAAAAAACATAAATTAAGAACCATTCTTTAAGTTTTCAGCATTTGGTTGTCTGTGGTTCTACCCCATAGTAATGGAGAGTCAATGAGTGTGTGGTTAACATTCAGTACTTTCTTGCTATCCATTTATCTATTATTCAAACCTACTTCTTGGTGTATGAAGTCTATTTTATACTAGGTTAGGTGCACCTACCTTGGTTTTGCAGAGCCAGAAGCAGAAGAGGGTAGTCTTGTCCCTATAGTTGGTCCATTTACCCTAAGACCTCATAGCAATTTTGGAGTTAACCATTCCTAAAATCCATCTGAGGCTATACTGGCAGCCTGTTAGAGCATAAGCGTCATTTTGGACACCAACAAGATGGTGACTCTACTGGGGAATGTTATTCATGCCTATCCAAACCAGTAGGTCATCATTGGAAAACAGGGTTATCCTTGTCCCTTGTCTCTCTAACTTATTGGAGCATTTCTTGAAGTCAAGAAATTTCATTGTAATATTCCCAATACACTTGGGTGGCGACTCAAAAATCTTGGTAGCAGTACTGGTCAGTGATTTGTTTTGCAAAGATGAGTTATAGAGGTTCTAGATCTCGGAGAAAGAAGCCTCTTGAAGATATAATGGAAGAGGGCATTCCAAGGACTTTTGGGCCTAGTCAGACAAGGGGAGGAAAGAAGAGAAGAGGTGTTTCTCACACTTGGAGAAACAAGAAAGATACTAGACAAGAAACCCAAGCCAATCCTAGTCAAGGAGAAGACAATTTAGAATATGAAGAGGCTTCTATTGACTTGGGACTGAATCAGTATGAAGATGAAACTCAAGTGGGAGATGATGAGTCAGACACTACACTCCCTGAATCAGAAGAGATCTTTGAGGAGGTTTATGAACTAGAGAGAAAAGTTTAGGAGCAGCTTGTACACACTAAAATGGTGCACTTCTATGAGCCATTAGATGCAAGGTTGCTCAAGAATGAGGCCTCACAAAGTGGCTCATAGCTCTCTATGCATGGAGTTGCAAGGGACTATGATGTATTTGCTCTCAGCTAGAGCTACAAGCTTGTGACCTTGCTAGTCAACCACACAATGAGAGATTCAAGTGAGGACAAGGGCAAAAGTGCCAATATCCTCAAGAATCACTATGAAAATGCAATGCAAACTAGTCTATGTAAATGAAAAATGCAATGCAAACTAAGCTATGAAATAGAAAGAACAAGTATTACAAATTCTTCCTATTAAGCTATGTGAAGTTATCTATTGCATAAAAGAAACTAAGCTATGAAAGCCATGGAAATGAAACTATTATGCAAGAATATAAACTAACTATGAAGCAAATGAAGAAGTCTAAAGTGGGATGCAACAATGATCTCAAAAAGGCTTCAAAGTCTTCAATGATTCCTGCAGCATAAGGTTAGCATAAAAACATGATATATCCAAATGAAGGAGAGAGCTCTCCTTTTATAAGAAATGCAAAGGAATGGGCCATCGAGATTAAGAGCAAAAAAGTCTTAATCGGCGGTGGAGCTTGAAAGAGGAGTGATCCGTGTGCACAAGTATCCTCCAATAAGAATTGACTTTGTGTTCATGTGAGACAAAAGTACTTTTTTCCTTTTTGTAAAATAAGAATAATGCTTTATTTATGCAAGTTAGGATAAGAGGAAAGGTGGGGCTTTTTATTTAATCAAAAGGGGAGGAAATATTCTTTTTAATCAAATAAAGACTTAGGATAAAATGGTTAGCCCATAGGATAAAAATCTAATATATGATCGAAATTAAGATTTGATCAAGAAATTGATAATGTTGAAAATATTGATTATTGATAAAACTGATTCAGGATTGATAAATCAAATAAATGGGGCCCAAAGTCTAGGCGACCATTTTTGGGTGCATACATTTTCCCCTCTTTAACTAATGTGTGATCAATTTGGGAACACATGTAGTCAAAGAAGAATTGAAATGTGAGATCGATCTGGGATCACAAAATAACTCAGATGTGAGGTCGATTCGGGATCACACTTGGACAAACATAAACAAAGGATTCTAGATATGAGGTTGATTCAGGATCATATCTAAAATAAGAGATAAGAATCTCAAGCTTGAGCAAAAGCTCACAAAAGATGTCTGAATCAAGAGAATCAAGAAAATCAGGGATGAGAATCCCATAGGTACTGCCCCCTTAGAATCGAAAGTGAAATCAGGTAGAGGAGAAGCAGAAAAATTGATAAAGATGATCAAATCATAATGAAATCACAATTGAAGGTAAGGGTCAATAGGTTAACCATTAGGCAGTGAAAAGATGCCCCAGTCTGACTGAGAAAGATATAGGATAAAGATGCAGTCAAATGTGAGAAAGGAGTGAATTGAATGAAGATGAATGAAAGACTAGAAGTTTGGAAGACATGGAAAGGAGGAAATGAAGATGCCCCAACAAAGATCGAAGGATTAGGCCTCAAAAGATTTAGCCAACTGTGCAGAAGAAGGTGAAAATTGAAATGTAGTTTTGACTATTAAGATGACCTCAAATTTTGATTTTGAGTCTGAAAATGGATCCAGGACGTCGAAATTAGCTAGGGGTGCAATTTTCATGCAATTCTGAGGTGTTTTGAAAATTGGTCAAAAAGTCAAAATGCTATAAAAGGGGTGAAAATGTCATTTTCAAAAATCATTTGTCTTATAGTGATTTGAGAATTTTCAGAGCTTGAGAGAGAGAATATGGCCCAGCAAGTAGGAGTTCCCGTCCACAGGCATCGATTCGAGCGTGCCCGGTTGCACAACCGGCCACCACACTATCCTGCCCCGGTATGTTTTCGAAAAACTCACTATTTTTGAGTCATTTAATGCCTTTTAAGCACGTTTTATAAATTTTTAAAATTTCAAATTTTTAAGTGAGGTGAAATATCATGCGATACTTTAGAAGTATCGCGCCCTTTGGGGATAAATATTGCACGATACTTCATGGGTCCCCAAAGTATCGCGCGAGTATAGGCATCAGTATCGCACGATACTGGGTGAAATATCACGCGATACCAGGTGAAGTATCTCACAATCCAAAGTATATCACACCACTATAGGGAGAAGTATCGCGCGATACTTCTCTCAAAAAAATAGTATCGACCAAGGGAAAATTTTGAAATTTTAAATATTTTAAGCAAAAAATGACATGGGTCCAGACAATATTATGTGTTTAAAGATGTGTGATACTGATTTTTAGACATCCACCATGATATGTTCTAACAACTGGCTTGGTTTATTAGCTTGCAGGAGGTCTTTTCGGCGCTGATCATCAGAGCACCGAAGGTGACTAGGCTGAGGTGTGTCCAAGATCTAGATGATCCGGGCAATGCTGACATTAGGACTATGGGATTCAAGTATTTACTAAGATACCCAGACATCAGAGCTGACCATGGGTTGTTGACTATGCTTGCTGAGAGATGGCATAGCGAGCACAACACCTTCCATCTTCCTATAGGCGAGGCATCCATCATGCTAGAGGATGTGTACAGGATCCTATGAGTGCCATGTCACGGTGAGCTTGTAAGTAGAATCATGTTTTTAAATTATGTAAGTGTAATATTTCCATATGATAAAAACTAACATGATTCGTGTGATGGCATAGGTATACTACGATCAGGATGTGACTGAGGGGCGACAAATGATCCAAGAGATGTTCCAGGATGTGACTATCCTTGATCGGCATGTCAGCTAGGAGAGGCTGGTAGAGGATTTCGGTAGGGATTTCCCAGTGCCATGTATTGTGGCATCGATCATTTCACAGATCCTGACAACTGATCGCAGTCAGAAGGGATTCCTTCTCGGATGGGTCAGGTTACTGATGGACTTGGTAGGTAGACCTCGTCGGATGGCATGGGGACCAGCCATTTTGGTGGAGATGTATCACGAGCTACATGAGGTCATGTATAGGGATAGCCGGTCGTGGGCTTGCGGTGCCATCCTGGCATAGGTGTGGGCATGGGAGCACATCGCGGTGATGCACCTGAGGGTTTAGCCGAGGGAGAGGAGGTACCCATACATATATAGATATGTGGGGTTCATATCACATGCTCATAGTGGGGATGTGACATACTATTGGAGGATCCTAGATGAGATGGCCTCTTTCACATGGAGGCCATACAGGGATGTGGAGGGGTGGAGTGATGTGGATGAGGAGCTGAGCTACATGCTGTGCACGCGGCCGTTAGTAGGCCGACACCTAGAGATAGTAGAGAGATTTTGCATCACTCGGGTATGGCGATAGTTTGGGAGGCAGCAGGGAGTCTCGACAGAGACCACTACATACACCCGGGTCAGGGATGAGGAGGGACATGGGTGGTTACCCATGTTAGACTACCAGCAGGTAGTCATAGAGATAGCAGGTATCAGGAGTGAGCCTTGGGAGTATCACCCAGATGTGGTAGATGCAAGGGCTGATGCAGCATACAGGGCAGAGCGGCGGAGGGTGCCGTTCCCTCGGTTCACGATACCAGATGCACAGGTGCCAGTACAGAGGGGAGATGAATGTGATGATGGGGGGGAGGGAGGAGACGAAGGGGATGGAGGAGATGGAGGAGACGGCAGGAGGGTGAGAGGGAGGAGGATGGAGAGAGGGGAGGGATCTAGATCAGGTGGCCAAAAATGGTCACGGGGACAGAGATCGACGACGCCTGAGGATGAGGCGAGACCAGCTCCCTGACAGGCAGAGGCACAACAGGATCAGCCTGCGGGTGGAGATGATCTAAGAGCGAGGATACAGGTTCTCGAGGCTGAGATATTGTAGCTTAGGATTACTATAGCAGTGAGAGAGCAGTAGCTCACTGATCAAAGAGCAGAGATAGAGCATCGGGAGAGGTAGCTACAAGTTGCCCTGGTAGAGAGACAAAGAGAGGTAGCGTGAGCTACGTATTATTATGGTCTCTACATTCAGGTAGTCCTAGAGGATTGGAGAGTGCCATCATACTCTATAGTAGTGGGTAGATCAGATGTAGTTCCTGATCCAGCACCACCTCCACCAGCACCAAGACATGAGGGTGGCAGTCAGTCTTAGGTGTAGGGTTAGATGTTGGACATATCTTGAGACATTGATCCAGATGTTGGGATCCCATATTGTATATTGTATCATGACATTGATGTATATATGAGATTACTGGATGTTTTATTATATCATGTGTTTATGTCTCTCTTGTGATGGATGTATCAGTTTATGTATATTGTCTTGTCATTTTGCTCAAAATGTTTATGTATATGCTCATGTATGTTCTCTCTCATAGATGTATGGTTAATTCTCATGTGTATGATATAGGCCCATGTTTCTGAAAATGATAGTTGTGATATAGATATGATGATATGATTAACCCCTTGTGATGAATAGGAACAGGTTCGAGATGAAAAAGACAAGGAGTGAAAGATATGATTGAGAAGAAAGAAAGGTGAGTGCAGTTGACTGACAGGTCCACGTAAGAGGAAAAGGAGAGCTCTCTCCGTATGCAAGATGCAAAACTAAACTAACATGAACCTAAAATGCAAGCTACTATGAAAAGTGGTTGACTTGCAAGGTCACAATGCTTATAGACATCTAATTATCATCATCGAGCAGTATTGGTAGCGTCGTAAGATCATACAATGCACACTAGTATGACTATGTGGATATGAATATGATCTTTATCAGATAGAAATGTGGAAATACCACCTACGCATCAAAGACATAGAGGTCAAGATGACTAATGCAGTGAGATCACCTAAATTTTGATATGGCAAGATTATGCTGGTATCAAGACATATGAAAGTCAGGATAACTAGAAGCATGCACTCACAACACAGTCAAGGATAATACCCTGTCAATCCATAGTGTCAAGTAGGACCAGCATAAATGCTCATGATAGTTAGGATCGACAAAATATACCCACAAGCAGATAAAGAAATAAAACATGTTCTCATACCCTCAGTCATCTAGCTATGCATCATCGAAAACTTCTGAGGGAGAGACCACTTATCAAAGAAATCTTCATAGACAACACACAAAGAAAAATAAAGTCAACATATTTCAAGCGAGTTGATTGTTTAAGTGTGTGTGTGTTGGTCAAAGAGTCAAACTTTGAGTATCACATCTACAAATGAGTAATATTGCATCATACTTAGACTATTGGGAAAGACATCTGATAAGTGTTAAGAAACACTCGACGCAAGGGTAGTGTTGAAAAAAACTGTCTAGGGTGGTGTTGGAAAACACCTGTTGTGAAATGCCCCAAGAGACAAAACGCACCTAAAGGACCTATGCTAATAGTTATGCCCCCTTGACAAAGATAAAGACCAATTCCAGACTACACCAAATAAGGTCAAGACATGATGGAGAAAGGTTCAGTGTCGAGGATGCATGTTAAAAGACAAGGGTGCAAAGGCCTCAAGTAGCGCCTGTTTCCAGGTTTTCACCACTTGAATTTATTGCAATTTTTTTCTTTTTTCTTTTTTTTGTATTTTTTCTACCAAGGCACCTATTTCCAAGTTTTCACCAAGGCACTTTTTTTTCTTTTTTTTTTGAATTTTTAAATTTTTTTATTTTTTTGTATTTTTTTTAGGACTTTTTATACTTTTTAGGATTTTTTCAGCATCATATATGAATTTTTTTGGTATTTTTTCAGGATCATAAAATATGTACAAAGGGATGCCCCCTAGACTAAAATGGGCATCAAGGATAGAACTTCTTGAGGTGCAAAATGTTGATGGGATCAGGGAGCTGTTCCCCATCTGGATCTGATAGTAAATATGCACCTGTACCAAAAGCAGTTGTAATGACATATGGTCCAAGCCAATTAGGTTCAAACTTGCCCTTTTGTTCTTTGTTCTGTTGGTTCTTAGGGTTCTCTCGCAAAACAAGATCACCTATGTGAAACTCTCTAGGATGAACCTTCTTGTTGAATGCCTTGGACATACGCTTCTGATACACTCTCATATGATCAAAGGAAGCCTTACGCTTCTCATCTAGAAGTTCTAGTTCCTGTAACCTCATGGCGCGGTAATCCTCATCTGTTATCAGTCCTTTGAGTGAGACTCTGAGTGATGGTATCTCAACCTCTAAAGCCAATACTACTTCAGCGCCATAGGTGAGAGAAAAAGGAGTAGCTCCTGTAGGTGTACGAATGCTAGTTCTGTAAGCCCATAGTGCGAGATTGATTTGCAAATGCCAATCCCTACCATTCTTGTTCACTGTCCTATGAAGGATCTTAAGAATGGTTTTATTGGAGGCTTCTGCCTATCCGTTTCCCTGTGGAAAGTAGATGGAGGACCAATGTTGCTTGATTTTAAACTTTTTGCATAAATGCTTTAGGTCCTTATTCTTGAATTGACCTCCGTTATCAGTGATAATCTCAGAAGGCACTCCAAATCGGAAAATAATATGATTCAAGATGAACAGAGAGATAGTCTTCCCTGAAGCGACAAAAAGCGGCACAGCTTCCACCCATTTTGTGAAGTAGTCAGTGGCAGTAATAATGAACTTATGTCCACCTGATGAGTTGGGATGAATCTGCCCAACCAGATCAAAGGCCCAGTGCTGAAATGGCCAATGAGAAACAGAAGGAATCAACTCCCTACCTAGAGCATGAATCAGGTTTCCATGTTTCTGACATTTTTCACAAGACTTAGCAAAGGCTACTGCATCTATCTGCATCATGGGCCAATAATATCCCACCCTAAGCAACCTTCAGGCCATGGCAAGACCATTAGAATGTCCACCACAAATGCCCTCATGGATGTCAACTAACGCTTGGTTGGATTCCTCCTTCTCCCAGCACCTAAGGAGCGTCCCATCTAAACCCCTCCTATATAAATCACTAGAGATAAGGGTGTGGTGAGAGGCATTACAGATGAGGTTTCAGCGTTCAGAACGGTTGACTGTGTCAGGGATGATGCCATCACGAAGATATGAATAGATAGCACCATATCGGGAAGACTCGTGTGTGACAATGGTACAAATGACATGGCTTTCAGATGAGTCAAAGATGGGATGGTGTAGCTCTTCCACCAGGAATTTGAATCTTGATTCATGTGTCTCCAACTGAAGGAGTGAAGCTAATGTGGCCATGGCATCTGCAGCTTTGTTCTCTGACCTAGGGATCTATTGAAATGTCACAAAGGTAAAGTAACGTTTCAATGAGTCAACCATCTTTTTGTAGGGTATCAATTTATCATCCTTGGTTTGATATTCCTCATTGACTTGGTTGATGATTAACTGAGAATCCCCAAAGACATGTAACTCTGTTATGTTCCATTCTATAGCCATTCTCAATCCATTGGTTAAAGCTTCATATTCTGCAATATTATTTGTACATGGGAATAAAAGTTTGTAAGACTTTGGAATATTGTACCCATGTGGAGAGACAAATAATACTCCAGCACCTGATCCATTTTGCATGTGGGAACCATCAAAGAACATTTTCCAAGTGCGAGTAGTCATATACAATATGTGTTCATCTCAGAATTCTACCTAAATAGGCATACTATCTTCAACTAGGAAGTCAGCTAATTGGTCAGCAATAGCTTGCCCTTTTATGGCCTTCCTTTCAATGTACTTTATGTCAAATTCAGTTAAAACCATCATCCATTTAGCAAGTCTACCCGTGAGGGCAGCCTTACTAAGCAAGTGCTTAAGAGGATCAATTTTTGCAACCAAATGTACAGTGTGAGCAAGCATATAGTGTCGCAATTTTTGAGAAGCAAACACCACTGCAAGACAAGATTTCTCAATGTTATTGTAATTGATCTCATAGGAGACTAGAGTACGGCTAATGTAGTATATGGCCCTTTCTTTTCCAGTATCATCTAATTGAGCCAACAATGCCCCTAAAGAAGACTCAGTTGCTGAAATGTATAAGATCAATGGTCTCCTAGGAATAGGCGGCATCAAAATTGGAGGATTAGCCAAATACTGTTTTATTTGATTAAGGCTCTTTTGGCAATCCTCATTCCATACACAAGAAGCACCCTTATGCAGTGTCTTATTAAAGGGTTGTGCTCTATCTGCCAGCTGTGAGATAAACCTCCTAATTGACTCGAGTCATCCCTGAAGACTTCTCATCTGACTAATGTTTCTTGGAGGTGGCATATCTAAAATTGCTTGGACCTTTTCGGGATCAACCTCTATACCTTTTGCTGATATTATAAATCCTAAAAGTTTTCCTAAGGTGACACCAAATGCACATTTTTTTGGATTCAATCTGAGTTGAAACTGTTCCATGCGATCTAGAATTACTTCCAAATCGGTAAGGTGTGCATCCTATTTTCTTGATTTAGCCAAGGTATCATCCACATAATCTTCCATGTTCTTATGCATCATATCATGAAAAATTGTGGTCATAGCTCGTTGGTATGTTGCTCCTGCATTCTTTAACCCAAATGGCATGACGTTCTAGAAATAGGTTCCCCATGCACATGTGAACGCAATTTTCTCTTGGTCTTCGAGAAGCTATTTTAATTTGATTATATCCTAAGAAACCATCCATTAGAGAGTATATTTCATAACCCGCTGTCATGTCCACTATCATGTCAATGTTTGGAAGTGGAAAATCATCCTTTGGGCATGCTTTGTTTAAATCTCTAAAATGTGTGCATACACGAATGGACCCATCATGTTTGGAAACTGGTACTATGTTTGAGATCCATTCTGCATAATCGATGGCTCTGATGAATCCAGCTCCCAAAAGTTTTTCTAATTCTGTTTTGACAAGGAGAGCCACATGTGGATGCATTTTTCTGAGTCTCTGTTTCACTGGTTTGACTCATGGAGCTATGGATAAGTGATGCATTATAAGATTTGTGTCAATCCTTGGCATGTCTGAATAGGTCCATGCAAAATTAATTTTCTTCTTTTGTAAGAATTGCATATATGCCTTGGTCTCTTCTTCTGATAAAGACTGAGCAAGATGAATTATTTGAGGAGCTTCTTCGGTGTTCAAATTAACTGGTTTTGTTGGCTCAATCAATACTGATGATCTATCCTAAAAATAACTCGGCAAGTTATTAAGTACCCCATTCTTAGGTGCCTCAAAGAGGTTTTCACCCCTGGATACGTCATTTCTTTTTACTATTTTTGGTTCTGATACCGCCACAAAGTGGTTTTCCCCATCAGACCTATTTTTCTTTCTTTCTTTTTCTTTTATTTTTAGACTGAGGTACTTAATATTAGGCTCCGTCATACTTGTTTTCGGTTCACTGGTGGAAGAAGCCATGGGTTCAAGAGCATTCATATAGTAGGCAAGTTCATAGTCATTCTAAAAAGTGAGGAATCTAGGCTCTTGATGGTGCTGAGACCAGTCAATTAGGTCATAGTGAACTAGGGGTAGGTCAATGACTGGTTCAATGTTATTTATGTGAAAGGTGTTATCTCTGGTGACCATATAATTGGGATTCATCAAGTCTTCTCCTAAGATACCTGAATTAGGACTCATCCTACCAAATGAAGCATCGTCCACTAAGGCAATTCGAGGAGTACAATCCTCTAGTCCTACACTAAGCTTGCTGGCTGCATCGGGTTGAATACTATATGTATGGACAACATCCATATCTAAATCAACTGTTGCATCTGAAAGTGAATCCCATTCAAACTCATGCAAGTCGATTTCTAAATCATCATTTGGGCCTCGTGATGTAGAAGCCTCAAGGTTTGGAAAGGTTTCCCCTTCTCTAGTGCTAGCATTGGTACTATCCGTCGCAGCTAGGATAGCAACACTTTCCATTGTCAATCTAGCAGTCATATGGTCACTATCCGTCGCAGCTGGGATAGTAGGACCGTCAATTATCAAATCTATGGAATCTCCCCAAAGGAGATTTGTTGAGGGCACCCAATCATTAGACACATCTTGTTGATTAGCAAGATCAGGTGTGTAATCTGAATTACTGTCACTGTCTGTCGCAGCTGGGACAGGGACACCTTTCTTCTTCTTATTTTCAAAACCTAAGCCAACTGTTGACTTATTCTTTTGTCCAAAAAGGGCATGGTCAAGAGGCTCAGCTTTAGCATCCAACCTATGGCTAAGGGAACCATATCCTGGATAACCCATATTCTTAACCAATGTATACCCTCGTCCATAAGCTGTAGGTGAAGGAGCAAAGTTCTCATTGTGTTGGTATTTTTCCTCATGATAGATCCAGTCTCTTATGGCAACTTCCTCTTTCTCTTCCTAAATAGGAACTGAAGACTCAATAAATTTTTCAAATAATGTCATTGCTGATGATGAAGGTTTCATATGTGGGGATGGTTTCCCATAAGACCTAGGAGAGATTGGCATTTTTGTAAAAGAATCAATTTTATAATCTCCCATCACGAGATCTATGGTCTTAAACTGCTGCTTGCATGGTTCAAGTGAGACACTAGAACTGTCAGCTTCCCTATTCAAAGGTACATGTGATCCTGCAGAAATATTATTAACTGACAAAGCACTGTCTCCAGGTATGCAAATCTCGACACCATTATGGGGAAATTTAACACACTGGTGATACATTGATGGGACTACTTGCTTTTCATGAATCCATGGCCTACCTAGCAAAATGTTGTAGGCTAAAGGTCCAACATCAACAATTTGAAATAAGATATCCTTTTCTACTGGACCAATGCGAATAGGCAAAATGGCCAATCCCTTAGAACTTCTTTCTGCTTCATCATACGCCTTGATTGTGATCTTTTTCCTTGTGTCAATGACATCTTTGGAATATCCTAGAGCCTTCAACAAACTCATTGTACAAATATTGAGCCCCGCACCCCCATCTATCAATACATGCCTGACATGGGTTTTATGAATCATAACTTCGATGTGTAAGGCCAAGTTATGCGGGTGACTGATGGATTTGTCATCTTCTTCTGAGAAATTGAGGTAATGAGGGCTAGCCAAATGGTTGACCATATTCTAGAATTGATCAATATCTAAGTTGTTAGGGACACTGGCTGCCCACAAAGCATCCTCAAGGACGTGCTTGTGCTTAGGGGACAATTCTAAAAGTTCAAAAATAGATATCTGTGTGGGTGTATGTTGTAATTGGTCAATAAGATTATAATTGGAACCAGGACCAATGATAGATTTAGGAGGAATGCCCTTGGACATGGGTTGCTTAGAATTGCTAGTGCTAGGACCTCTGATAATAATGGGAGCTTGAGCCTGACCCCTAGTGACAGCATTGAGGGATTGGGGCATTCTTCATGAGTGAGGACCTCTTAGCACCACAACGGGTCTTTCATCAGACATAGGAGTTGAATCCACATCATATCCATAAGGATCTTTCCTGTTCATCATGTTGATATTATCATCAGCCAATTCAAGCATGTTAATCACATTTTCAGCATATTTGTATGTATAGTTGATAGCAGCCTTGCCATGCTTATTATTAGAATTTTCCCCTTTTTCATATTTGGGCAATGGCTCCTTAAAAGCCTTATGATCCGCATTAGTGGTTAAACCATCAACTTTTAATCACCCACTTTCAATGAGGTCTTGGACGAGATGTTTAAGCCTAAAACAATTTTCTATATCATGTCCAATTCCATTGTGGAAAACACAAAAGGCTTTCTCATCCCACCAATGAGGTTTAGGATCGGGTATATGGTGCTTGGTAGGATCCTGAGGTTGCGCCAAATTATGAGCAATTAGTGTCTTGAAAATGTCTGCATAGGAGTCCCCAAGTTTGGTGAATTGTCTCTTTTCCTTCTTGGGTTTCCCTTGATACTTTGATTTATTCTCTTGTTGTCCTGAGGATGCTTGCAGCTTCATGGCTTGTACCACATTGGAGATATTAAGAACTCCTTCATTCTTAGGTTGTGGTGAGTCAACAACTCTATCATTGACCACCTGTTTATTCTTGTTCCAATAGGAGTTCTTTTTGTCCTTATAACCATGATTGTTGTTGTTTTGGCCATTGTTGTTATTGGTTGATTTGGCCAAGATTCCTTGTGTCATTGCTTTGAATTTACCTAATAATCAAGAAGGTGAGGAGCAGTATGATAAGGAAGGATGTGGTATGACTTCTTCACATGTGTGGGATGAAGCTGACTTTACTGATGAAGAAGGAGAGGAGTTTGATGATGTTGGATATGGTGCAGTAAGGGGTGAGGTGCAAGTTTCTTTAAGAAGACCATCAGATGAAGAAATTGCTCAAATCACTGTAGACATGGTCACTCAAGCTAGAAGCAATTACAATTTGAGAAATAGGACAATTGGAAATGCAATTGGTAAATCAGGCAGTATGTTCATTAAGAGGATAGAAAATAGTGTACAACAACATGAAGAAAAGGGCAAGGGTGCTTGTGTTGTTGACCAAGTGAAGGTAAAAAAGAAAATTATGCCTGTTACAACACCTAGGAATAAAGAAAAAACATCAGATGTTGTTGTTCCTACCTTTCAGAAGGGAGAGGAATCCTCTCTCAAGGACAAATCTGATTTCACAAAAGATAAAGTTGTCACTGTTTTTGATGAAGACATGAATAGCCAGAAGTATGTTCCAATAGATATGTCTAAGTTTCTTTCACAGATCACTGTCAAGTTTCCACTTTTGGAAATGATGAGAATAGGAGAACACAAGGTCAAGGCCTTAAATTGGGTAAATGGTGTTTCTTCTGTAGGAATCCAAGAAGTGAGTAGAAATGACAAACATGTGGCTTCCTTGGAAGACAAACCTAACAGTAAGAGTGAAGAAATTGTTTCTAAGATCCCTCAAATCTTCTTGGATACAAATATTGTAAACAATGCAGTAGGGACAGTTGATCCTTTCTTCTTGTCCCTTGTGATTGATGGTAAAATATTGAAGAATTGCATGATCGATTATGGAGCATCAAACACTATCATGCCTGCAGAGATCATGAAATCGTTAGGACTAAAGGTTGATACACCTCATGGGAGATGCCAAGCTATGGACTCAAGAGAAGTGTTGGTTATTGGTACCATTAAGGCTCTACCTTATAAATTAGCTGCATTTCCTGATAAATAGTTGACTATGAGTGTTCTTGTAGTTGACATTCCTCCTCAATATGGAATGTTGTTATCTAGAAAGTGGAGTGCCTCTATGGGAGGAAGTATTCAATGTGACCTATCTTTTTCCACTTTTGACATTGAAGGAGAGAAGGTGAAGGTGTCAAGGGAAGATAGAACTCCACACATGACTGAGGAGAATGAATAGGATAGCATGAATTGTTTTGATGACACTGACATTGGTTCATTCCAAGTTCAGGGGAAAGAGATGCAAGAAAAGGTCAGGCCTATCCTTTTGGCTAATGATGAGAGTAACATGGTAGAGGGTAATGTCCTATGGACATTATATTTTGATGGAGCAAGTTCTAGAGAAGGTGCTAGAGTAGGAGTGTTGTTGGTATCCCCAAGTGGTAAGACTTTTAAGTTTTCTTTCACTCTCTTGTTTCCTTGCCCAAACAATGTTGTAGAGTATGAAGCCCTATTGATTGGTTTGAGACAAGCATCAAAACATGGGATCAAATGTCTTAGGGTGATTGGTGATTCTGAGTTAGTAATATCTCAGATTAGATCAAAGTATGCATCAAAAAACCAAAGGCTCAAACAATATAGAAATGTTGTATGGGATGAAATTGAATGTTTCAGTGCTTTTGGGATTGATTGGGTGGATAGAAGCCAGAACAGGATGGTAGATTTACTAGCAAACATAGCCTTAAGGCCAGAGGATGTTACCTTTGCAGGGATATCCAGAATTAAGTGTAAGTCCAAGCCGTCTATCCCAGATAATGTTGAGAATTGGTAGGTATTTTCTGATGATCAGGACATATTGAGATTCTTGCAGTGTGAATCTCACTTTGATGGTCAGGAGATGGATTTCAGTACATATGTTGACATCAGAAATGGAAAGGAGAATGTCCTAGGAAAGGAGGTACTGCAATTGAAGTCAAATAGGATCCCTAGGGGATTGGTTGCTTTGGAGAGAGCATTTGATGATAAAGAGAGGGTTTGTGTACCTAGACTTGCTGACAGGGTAAGTGATTTGGAGGAAGTAAATCTAGGGACAAGCCAAGAACCAAAGAATGTTTACATAGGTAAATGTTTATCTCAAAAAACTAGAAGAAATCTGATTGATCTTCTCAAAAAATTTAGACATATCTTTGCATGGTCTTATGAAGATTTGAAGGCATATAGAGAAGATCTCTTTCAACATGAGATACCATTAAAGGAAGGAACTAAACCTTTTAGGCGGAAATTAAGGCCTGTGAACCCTACTTTGGCACCAAAAATACAAGATAAACTTAAAAAGATGATGGATGCAGGCATTATCAAGCCTGTCAGACATTCTACTTGGGTGTCAAACTTGGTTCCAGTTAGCAAAAAGAATGGTGACATTAGGTTGTGTGTCGATTTTAGAAATCTGAATGTCAATTCTTTGAAAGACAACTATGGTCTCCCTAATATGGAAAATATGCTACAGAGAGTCACAGGGTCAGAGTTAATGTTCATGATGGATGGTTTCTCTGGATATAATCAGGTCATGGTCAAGGAGTCAGAACAATTCAAGACTACATTCACCACTCCTTGGGGAACATATGTGTATGTTAGGATGCCTTTTGGCTTGACAAATGCAGGAGCTACCTTTCAAAGAGCTATGGATGTGGCCTTTGTAGATTTCATAAACAAGTTCCTAGTAGTGTATAGGATGATCTCATGACATATTCAGAGAAGGAGGATCAGCACTATGAGCATCTTGAAAAAAAATTTATTAGAGCTCTAGAGTATGGAATTTCTTTGAATCCAAAGAAATGTTTTTTTTGGTGTGCTGGAAGGCAAGCTCCTAGGACATGTTGTGTCCAAGGATGGAGTGAGAATTGATCCTGAAAGGGTTATGGCAATAGACAAACTCTCACCACCAAGGAGTGTTAAAGGAGTACAGTCTTTCTTTGGGCAAGTAAATTTTCTAAGAAGGTTTGTAACTAACTTTGTAGAAATTTGTATTCCCATCCCTAGAATGTTGAAGAAAAATGCAAAAGTAGAATGGAATGAAGGAGCAAATGAGTCTTTCAAGAATATCAAATAGGCCATCAAGGATGCCCCTATTTTAAGAACCCCTGATTATGGTAAGCCCATGCAGATTTTCTCTTTTGCTTCTTATCATATAGTTGCAGCAGTTTTATTGCAAAAGAACTCAGATGGATATGAGCAACCTATATCATTTTTTATCAAGTCTTTACATGTAGCAGAATTGAAATATGATATCACTAAAAAATAGGCTTATGCCTTAGTCAAAGTAGTCAAGGCTTTTAGGTGTTATCTTGTGGGAGCTAAGGTGGTTGCTTATGTCCCTAGTGCTGCTATTAAAGATGTATTAGTGCAACAAGAGGTATTAGGAAAAAGATGTAGATGGATCAACAAGATCCAAGAATTCAATATAGATATCCAGATTACAAAATTGGTAAGAGGCCTAGGCCTTGCAAAGTTGATGGCACAAAGTAATCTAATTGCTAATCATGTGAATGTGCTAGAGGAGGAAGAGAGGCCATATATTTGTGATATGGATTATTGTGATTGGTATAAAGATGTCATCAATTACTTGCACAAGTTGTTCCTCCCCTCTGACATGAATGAAAATAAGAGGAGGACTGTCAAGTTACAGTCAGCAAGGTATGCCATTATTCATGGTGAGTTGTGTTGGAGAAGCAATGAAGGAGTATTGCTAAAATGTGTGGATCATGAAAAATCTAAGACTCTAATGGAAGAAATGCATCAAGGTGGGTGTGGAGGACACTATATGGAAAAGACCATAGCCCACAAGATTCTTAGGTCTGGATTTTGGTGACCTACAGTTTTTAGGGACACACATTAGTTTGTAAGGAAATGGGATGCATGCCAGAGATTTGCAAGAAAGTTAAAATTCAATGGGAATTTGCCACTCAAGCCTATCTCAGTTCAGTCTCCTTTTTAGAAGTGAGGGTATTGATTTCATTGGTGAGATTCCAAACAAGTCTAGTGGTGGAAATTCCTACATATTAGTGGCAACAGACTATTTCACTAAATGGGTTGAAGCTATTCCCACTAGAAGGGCCACTAGTAAAGTTGTTATTGATTTCATGATGCAGAATATTCTCACTAGGTTTGGATGTCTAGAAACAATAGTGGTAGACAATGCGATGTGTTTTAGATCTCAGAAATTTGGTGACTTTTGTCAGAATTATGGGATACACATTTCATTTTCTTCCCCATATCATCCACAAGGAAATGGCCAGGCTGAATCCAGTAATAAAAGCCTTATCAAGATTCTCAAAAGGGTGTTGGATAGAAATAAGAAAGCATGGGACTCAAAGTTATGGTGGGCATTGTGGGCTGACAGAGTGACTATAAAGAAAGCCATAGGTTGTGCCCCATTTGACTTGGTATATGGGATAAGAGCTAGATTACCTCAGAACAATTTTTTACAAATGTATAGGTTCATCCAGGCATATGATGAAGATTTAAATGATGAGATGAGGGTGAGAATAGATGAGATAATCTAGTTAGAGGAAATAAGGAGGGATGCACATGAGAAAAATGAAAATTTGCAGTGACAGTGTAAAAATTTGTTTGATAAGAGAGCAACTCAGAGGAGTTTTGAAATTGATGATCTTGTTCTAATGTGGAATGCAAGGCTGGGGGATAAGGGAAAGCATGGAAAATTTGATCCTATTTGGTTGGGCCCTTATTTGATTGAGAGCAAGTGGGGAACAGATTCATATATTTTGAAAGATCTAACTGGTGGCACTTTGGAATTGCCTGTTCATGGACAATTCCTAAAGTTTTACTTCTCTTGAAGTATCTTTTCCATGAGCAATAGTTAGGATTCTTCCCTAGGTCTCTTAGGGGTGTTTTTGGTTCAAAATTCTATGGTCTGCTCTTCCAGTAGATTCTTTTTCCTCATTGTATCTGCAAGAGATACATGTCCCTAAAAAGAGCCACTGTTAGGCCAATTTTCCAAGCATTGCAAAATCTCGTGAAGATCGCCTCCTCCATGAAGGTGTTTCATGCTATGCATGTCTTGTCCTATATGTTTCATGTGTCACCTTGCTTCAACCCAAGTCGCGTCTGCTAATGTGCAAAACCCAAAAAGATTTTCAATTTCTAAGGTCCGCGGGAAGCAAATTTTAAATTTTGCCATAGTGTCAAAAACCCACAGTATTTTCAAAAATCCATGATGTTTTCGACCTTTCTGGCCTACATAAAACCCTCATTTTTTTTGGCTTCTTGGTTTACCTTTGTGTCATGTTGAAAATTCTGTGTGTTTTCGATCTTTCACCGAAAACACTGTGTGTTTTTGACCTTGTGCGTCTTCTTTTCTGCTAGCTCTCCTTGTTCATTTGTCTTAACCGCGCAAGTGCGATGATGTGGGGCCTGATGTCAGAGGGGGGATAGATGGAAAATTCTTATTGGCTGTCGAATGGCTACATGTCAGACTTTTCTGACATGCGATCATGCAACCGCTTGCCATCTATCCGAGTGGGTCTCGGTTATTCATAGTTGGTGGCATACTTGCTCAGTGGTCCCAGAGGTAGACATGTGGCAGCTTGTGATTGGCTATCACATGGTCACATAGCCCAAAAATGGGCTATGTGATCATGTAACTACTTGCCACGTGTCCCAAGGGCCCATCGGCATAGTGGTGCAGTTAAAGCAGTTCCGTGGTCCCAGGGGTGGTGATGTGGCGGCTTTGGGTTGGCTATCACATGATTGTATAGCCCGAAAGTGGGCTATGTGATCATGCAACCAGTCAACACGTCTCCATGGTGGTTGTGGTGCTCCTTGCGGTGACAGTTACGGTAGTGGTTTGCAGGCTGTTGCATGTCTGCATAGCTCATTTTTGGGCTATGCGATTATGCGACAGGGCACCACATGTCCCTGGGGCCCATCTATATTTGCTTTGTGCACTTAGTGGTGGGTGGTGTTGTGGTGGTCTCTGATTTGATGGCTGGCGGGATGGTGGATTTGGAACACGGGCCTAGGCTTGGGTATCTCGGTGGTGTTTTGACGGTTGGTGGGGTGCATGGTAATAGCTTATTGCATGTTTGCGTGAGCCAGTTTTCTAGCTTGTGAACATGCAAAAAACTCTCTTGTGGCAAGTGGTCTGGCATCGGTGATAAAGGTAAATGGTGTCGCATGTTTGCATAACCCATTTTCGGGTTATGTGTTCATGCGACCAAGCATAGGTTGGAGCCCGTTTCCTGTGGCGGTGAAAGATATGACTGCGCAGTTGCGTGGCTGAGCGTGAATGGTTAAGAAACTTAATGCCCACACAATGCATGTGACCATTTGAGCTTGCTGAGTGTTTTTATGGAAGGAGGTACCGAAAATCAATTTTTGAGTAGCTGGAGTGGGCAGAATAGATTGTCAATTGTTGTGGCTTGACCCCTGTCATGTCTATGTTTATTTCTCAGTGGGTATAGGTGATTTTGAATTTTTTTGAATCTCAAGTGATCATTGCGCTTGCTTTGTAACCCTAGTATAAAGGGATTTTTATGATCATTTTGAGGGCATTGGGAGTTAGATTTTAAAACTTTTCTATTGTGAGTCTTTTGCCAGTCTGAATTGTAATGTCCTGTCTTGATTTTTGGGCAATTTGAAAGAAAGTCACAAGTCTAAGCTGAGTTTGCAAGCAGGGTTCCTTTGGATGGATTGTATGTGATTGAGGATTCTTCACACTTAATGTAGGCACTTGATTCTCATCTCTTCACAATTTATGTATAGGTCTTCAATCTTGAGTTCTAGTCCAGGATTAGATTAAATGATGCTCCAGATGGGACATAAATTTATCTCATGTCTATGTATGGATATTATGTAAGTAGTAGAGGATATTGTAAATGTGTTCATGGTTTTGAATCTCAGGTATATTTCTGGTATGTGTGTGTAATATGTCTAAGAACTCTTGCCCAATGGATGAGGTGCTGGCCTAGATAAGTATTTCTTTGCTGACATGTCCTGAAAGGTTGTTATGATTCAAAAAACATAAATTAAGAACCACTCTTTAAGTTTTCAGCATTTGGTTGTCTGTGGTTCTATCGCATAGCAATGGAGAGTCAATGAGTGTGTGGTTAACATTCAGTACTTTCTTGCTATCCATTTATCTATTATTCAAACCTAGTTCTTGGTGTATGAAGTCTTTTTTATAGTAGGTTAGGTGCACCCACCTTGGTTTTGCAAAGCTAGAAGCAGAAGATGGTAGTCTTGTCCCTATCGTTGGTCTAGTTACCCTAAGACCTCATAGTAATTTTGGAGTTAACCATTCCTAAAATCCATCTGAGGGTATACTGGCAGCCTGTTAGAGCATAAGCATCATTTTGGACATCAACACCATGGAAATAAATAAATCTTTATCTATTTCCTAAAATCTATGTTTATCCTAAGGAAGTTCTATACTCTTAAGGAGCTTCAAACCGGTACCAATAGAAAAACCTACAATTTTGAGGAAGTGTGTCCTTATCTGTTTGACTGATCCATTGCCGATATTCCTTTCCCCAAGCACTTTGAGGCACCTAAATTTGATAAATATCAAGGGAAAGGTGATCCAGTCAACCATATTAAAGAATTCTATATGGCGTGCCAAGAAGTAGCTTATAGTGATAACTATCTCTTACGACTATTCCCCAAAAGCTTGGGAGGAACTGTTGTTGAATGGTTCTACAAAATACCATGTGGGACTATCACAACCTTTGCTAAACTTTCTGAGAAGTTCATTGCCCACTATGCCCACAGTGTTGAGAATGAGTTGACTTTGTTAGATCTCTGCAACTCAAAATAGAAAGAAGGAGAAAGCCCATCAAAATACTTGCAACGATGGCAAAACCTTACCACCAAGTTATCATACCAGCCACCTAAAAAACATTTGACCAAAATCTTTATTGATAATATGCATCCTAAGATATCCCACTTCATGAGGATGAATTGTCTCCAAACCTATCAAGATATCAAGAGCAAGCGGATAGGTATTGAAAATGCCCTCCTAGATGAAGGCACAATCTGACACTTCAAAAATGATGCCCAAAAACCTAGCAATGATAAATCCCGTTACTAGAATCATAACAAGAATGTTGTTACTAATGGAGCCACTGATACCAAGCATGTCCAATTTGTCATGGCTAGCCCTATTCCAACTCTCGCATACCAACAACAACAAACACCCATTTATCAACAACCTCCTCAAGTCCATCAGCAACCCACACAACAATATCATTCTCAGAATAATCAGTAGAATTATCAATAGCAAGCCCATCAAGCTCATCAAGGTAATCTGAACAATTAGGTTAATGCTGTTAACGTTGCTCCCAAACAACACAAGCCTAGAGCTCAGAACAATCCAAGGAAGACCTTCACACTTTTGGGTGAACCTCTGGATGTTATCTTTCACCAAATGGCCAAGTCCAACCTGATCACATTTCCACCAATCCAACTAGTTGATGATACCACTCCCAAGCCCGATTGGTACAAAGATCATGAGTACTATGATTATCATCCTGTCAAAGGACACACTACCCTGAAGTGTATAAGACTCAAAAACTATATCCAAGATCTCATTGATCAAAAGGAGATCCAAGTAGATAAACCTGCTCAAGCCACACCAAATTCCAATTTTGCAAATTTATCAAAATGTGTTCCCACAACATAATGCTGGGAATAACCAATCTAATACCAATCATTCCCAGAATCATGGCAAGGGCAAGCAAGAAGATCACACTACCGCCTACATCAATTATGACAAATTTGTTGGATGTATAACCCAAGTTGAGCCCACATTCAATGTCATCCATGTCAAAGGAGCAAACTGTCAATGTGTTGTTACTACCTATTGCCCAAAAATTCCATGTCATTCTTTTTTGGCCGCGGCCCCTTTTTCCAAAAATAAATGCTCAAGTGTCAAAAACTCGGTGTGTTTTCGACCCTGGCTCAAAAACCCTCTATGTTTTTGACACCCCTTCTATGTTTTTGGCCCTAAGCGCGCAACTCTGACAAGTGGGTCCCAGTGCCAAAGACCGTGCTAGTGTAGCAAAGATCTAACGGTTGTCGCATGATCACATGGGATCTTTCGATCCCATGAGATCATATGACAACAGTTGATGCGGTATCTCCAAGCCGCCGGTGATTTGTAGGGTTCATCCACCGGTCAGTGGCTAACATTTTATGATTAGTCACATGATCGCATGGGCTCTTCCGAGCCCATGTGACCATGCAACAAACCATCAGTTGTTTCAGTTTCAGGGGGCTCACGGTTCCAGCGGTTAACCTCACGTGGTCGGTCGCATGATCACATGTGGTCTCTTAACCGCATGAGATCATGCGATAGGTGGTCAGTGGGGCCTGAAGTCTACATTGATCCAATAGTGGTCGTGTGTGCGTAGGGAATATTCTTTGGCCATGCGATCTTACGCCCACCGTTAGATGGGAATCGGGAGGTTACAGTGGGACCGATGGTAGGGGTTGCAGAGGTGTTTGCTAGTGCAGTGGCCAAGATGAATAGAGAGATGACATGTGACAGAGTGGGCCAGAGGTTGGTAAGTGGAGCATGGTTGCGTGGTTGAAGGATTTCACATGGTCGCCAAGTGAGCCCGAGGTTAAGAAAAAGATAACGCGACTTGGTGACAAGAGGAGTTTGAAACCTGAGGTAAACAAGAGCAGTGCCATCTTGCGGGCCTTTGTCTTGTGTGGAAGAGTGACATGTGTTCAAAGGTTTTCCGCATGATCACATGAAGGCCTTTTGGCTCATGCGATCATGCGACCGTTGACCTTTTTTCAAAGCGGTGTGGTTGTGGGTCTAGCTGTGTGATCGGCTCCAGTTGGGCCGCGTGGCAAGGTTTGGTAGGTGGTAGATTTTATGGGGCCCAGATGTCTTATGTGGCAGGGTGGAGGCAGTTTCTCAAGAGGTGTCGCATGATTGCATGAACCTTTTTTAGTTCATGCAATCATGCGACCATTGCTTTGACAAGCGAAGGCAGATTGTAAAATCTTGTCGCATGATCGCATGAAGCCTTTCGGCCTCATGCAATCATGCGACCATTGCTTTGTCAAAGTGGTGGGAGTTTTCAAAGATGATGATGGATACTTGGGTGGCCATCGCGTGTTGATTTATATTCCTAAGATACAGTGCGGTGTTCTTGCACCGAAAAAGGCATTAAAGAGCTGGTGCCATCTGTATTTTTAATTCAAATTCTTGTGAGGATCAGATTTGGGGCCTTAATGACTTAGTGGAATTATAGGTGGGTTGGATGGTTAGGGTTTCTTGTTTGCAGGTTGTTTGCGGTACAGGGGATGGGCATGCAAGGAAGAATATATGATTTGGCATTGATATCTACAATGAACATTTATGATCAGAAGTGACCAATTTTAGGGGTGATTATTCTATTGTAGATATTTGTGGCCCTAATTAGGTTTGATTCCTGCCTACATGTAGGGATGTATATAATTTGTTTTTTGGAGTATGTAGTGCTCAGAATTCACATTTTGTAGAAAGAGAAAGTCTTTCCTTGGAGAACTATCTGTAGCAATTTCTGCTCTCTGGTTTTTCACATCTTGTAAGTTCTCATTGATAATACAAATATTGCAAAGTATTTTTGTGATAGTCTTTCATGTCCTTGTGTTTTCCCTATTTGCATTATCTCTTATTGGATTGAAGTTTATGAATTCTTTCAGTGATACTTAGCTTTTCCTGATCCCCTTTACTTTCAGCTTATTTGTGCACTACTGTGTTTGATTTGATCTGAGTGAGGTTGTGGGTATCCTTTAGCCCCTGTCATTCTGTCTCATTCCTATGTCCCTTTAGCTGAAGAGAATGTCTGCTTACAGGTCAAAATTTGTGTCTAATTTTTAGGCCCTCTAATGAAATACTCATGCAAGCCTATTCAGTAAGCTGTGATCTCCTAGACCTAAGTCTATCACTAGTTTCATTCCTCTATACTGAGATCCAAACCCTAGTTTCGGTGCATCACCTAGTAGGATAAATTTTCTTTCTATTATTTATCTTTCCATGCACTCCTTCTAACCCTTTACCTTCAAAGTTTACTTTCCTGTTAAGAGCAAATCTAGGTGACTATCCAAGAGGAACCAGCCTAGAACTTGGAGGTCTCATCTTAGTTAGCAAAAGGTCCCACAACCTTGAGATTATTCTCTTGTTATACTGAGTTATCAAGACTATGAGAGATTGAACTAAGGGTGCAAATTTAGTGTATAACACTACCCACAGAGGCCGGATCACTGTTGCTGGTGCCCATCTAAGGCTAGTACACAATGCACAGTATAACCTCATAGAACATCTTGGGAACACACCAGCCCAAATATCCATCTTGGACCTTCTCTGCACTTCACCTCTCCATCAGGAGATCCTTGACCGAGCTCTCAAAGAAGGACATGTCCCCACAGACATTAACACCACCTAGTTTGAGACCCTTGTGGGACATCTATCCATAGCCTGTGCTTTATCCTTCAAAAATTTGACATGCCAAATGTTGCACCTGACCATACTCTCCCTCTCCACATCGCCATCATGGTCAGAGAATTTTCCATCAAACGGGTCTTAACAGATAATGGCTCAGCCCTGAACTTGTGTACTTTGAAATTCATTCAGTAGATTGGGTTCACCTAGGCTGATATAGCACATGAAGTAATTACTATCAAAGCCTATGACAATTTGGAGTGTACCTCTAAAGGTACCATTACTTTGCCTATTCAGCTAGGCCTAGGTACACAAGATACCATTTTTCATGTTGTTGATCTTGACCTACCATTCAATATCCTCCTCACCCGACCATGGACTCATTCCATCAAGGCTGTACCATCCACATACCATCAGTGCAAAAAATTTCTACATCAAGGCACTAAGGTTACCATCCATGCTGATCCCCAACCCTTTGCATACTGTCATGTAATGGAAGCATCATTCCCTCACTCCACTCATTGTCCTAGAACTGACATTGGTACTTCTATTGCTAGCTTGTCCCGATCCCATTGCGATCCAGAAACCATTCTCACCTCCACCCTCTCTTCCATCAAGATCAATAACTAGGGCTATGGTGAATATAGCCTACATGATGCATTTTTCGTAGGGGCCCTCCCACGTGATCCACATACTCAAGGGCACCCAAGTCACCAAAGTAGGCCTATTGAAGAGCATCATGAAATCAAGAGAATGAGACCTATGACTTTTGAATCCCATGGCACATTAAATAGTCAAGAAATGGATCCTGACATTAATAAGTGGTTTTACAAAGATCCCCCACCACCTGACACTCAACTCCTTGGCTACTTCAAAGATAAATACCCACAATCGCACAAGTACACTACTGAGCAATGGAACTACCAAGCTGGTGGTCTAGGTCCATAAGAAGGCGGAAGTAAAGAACCAATTACAGCATCCAAAATCCCACAACATCAGGGTCTTGGCTTTAATACCCCTCACCTGCATATACCAGGGCCCAATACCGCAACTGGGGGCACCAACATAACTAGCGTTCCCCTCTTGAATAAAAATATTTATTTTTATGTCATTAAATCCCTTTACCTTAATTAAAAATATTTAATTAAGGAATCCCTCCCAAAACTGTTTAAATCTTATTTAAACATTATCTCCTTATTTATTAATTATTTAATTAATAAATTGACCAAAAATCCCAAAATAAATAATTTATTTATTTTTTGCCCAAAACTTGGCCAATTTCCTTAAGACCACTAACCTCTTCCAGAATCTTCTAATCCTTCTTTAATTTCCATTAAAGGCTAATCCCATAATTTCCTAACCCTAATCCCAACTCAAAATATTTAATTAAGATTAAATATTCAATCCTCATGTTTATTAAATTCATTTTAATAAATATTCTCAAAACCTAAACAATGGAAATAAATAAATATTTATCTATTTCCTAAAATCTATGTTTATCCTAAGGAAGTTCTAGACTCTTCTAGAAAGTCTTATCTGTGTCCTCCTAATCCTAATCCTAATCCTAATCCTAATCCTAATCCCCACCTAACCTTGTCACATTCCCTAAAAAAGGTTAGCCAACTCCTAAGCTTAACCCAAAGTCAACAAACTTTTAGAGACTTCTCTTACATGCATTAAATGCATTTAAAGCATCCTTATCCCTCTTACATGCATTTATGATGCATTTAAGAAGCCCCTCACCCCTTTCTTACACCCTTTGACCTTAGACACATTTTTCAAATTGTGCACATCCCTCCCATCTTTCAACCCAATGCCCTTGTGACACTTGTCATAAGGAGGTGGCCCTGAACTAGCACAATCCATGTACTCCCCTTTGAATGAATCTTGGCCTCTCTTAAGGATTTTGATCCTGGCCACTCATTCCTCCTTTCCAAAAGCCTATAAATACTCATCATTTCTAAGAGCAAAATACCCATTCACCTTTTATTTCAAACAATGTTATAATGTTAGAATAGCTCTAAATCATTTAGCTTTTATACTAATTGTTAGTTTTAATCATTTTCAAGCACTTTTAGCTCACATCTTAGCATAGAACTAATGGATTAACTTAGTTTAATTCTTGTTCATGCATCATTCTCACATCTATTTTGGGTTCTAAAATCTACTTAATCATACTAGTTGCATAAATCTTGAGTTGTTGAAGCCTTAGGGGCAATTTTGGGTGTTCTACCCAATATTGTGCCATTTTTGGGGTGTTCATGAATCTCAATCCATCTTAGCATGCATTAGAATATGGTCCAAGTGCTTAAAGAGCACACCCACATCCCCTTAAGCAAGAGCAAATCAAACAGTGCTTGGGTGCACCTGTTTTAGCTCAATCTAAGGTGGCTTAGCTTAGAGTTTCCTTGTTTTGGATTGATTTCATGTTAGATTAAAATCTTAATGTTTGATTGATTTGAGCCTTTCAAAACAGATACAAGTATCCTCAAAAGCCTTGTCTACATTCTGGCATGCCCGGTGGGACCCACTTCACGGGTTCTTTGCAAACATTATGATGGATTTTGGAGTGTTTTCAGATTTTTCAAGGTTATAGGTGGACGGATCACTTTGAATTCTTCTTCCTCTTCTTGTCTTTATTCTTCTTCTATTCCATCTACTTCTTCTTCTTGTGGTATCTTGGCCAATTTTTCTCAAAAAAATAATAATAATCCATAAGGAAGCAAAATCATACACACCTTGTTTTAATGCTTAAAATGAACCCCCAAATCATTCTTGAATGTGTTAAGGACTAAAATTTGCAAAATTTGTTCTAACAAACAAGAAAAATCAATCAAAACATTTGCATCCTTGCAACATCAAGGTTTTAAATGCATTCATGCAAAAATTAGGAATATTTCAAGTTTTGGGTACTTTAAAAAAAAAAAAAAGAACCTCAAATTTGCATCTCATTTCTAAAAACATTCAAAATCAATCCTAAAAGTGCATGCAGAAGTTCATAAAATAAATCCTTAAAACTTTGTTTTTATTGAAAAACTAACTTCATTTTGCAAAAATCTTGAATGCCTTCTTTTTCAAATTTCATGCATCAAAGCTAAATTAGGAACTTATCTTTTGGAGCTAAAAAATCAAAGCAAAGGTCAAAACAAATCTTGAATGAAACTAAAGGAATGAAGCTAAGTCCTAAGAGTCATTGTCATTTTGAAAATCAAACGCACTCTTGAATGCATTAAAAGAAAAAAATCTCTATTCCTTCCTTTTCAGTTCAAGCAAATGCATAATCAAATCTTGAATGCCTTAAAGGATCAAAACAAAGCAGCTCAAAATTCTTAAAACAACACACCAATCTCAATCTTGAATGATCAAAGAAAGAACTTGCAATCGCTCAAATTGCTTACTTTTGGTAGAAAGAACAACTCAAAATCTAAACACTTGTGTCTTCAGAAGTTTTCATTCAAACATCACTTAATCAATTTGGGAAAAAGAACAACTTGCTTGATGTGCATCTAGGAGCTTTCATTTTCTGTAAATCCTTGTTAAAGTAAGACACGTATAACATTTGAACTTGGACAAGTTCACTTGTTCTACTTTTAGCGAGGCCTGTCCAGGGAGAAAAGTGCTTCCTCCTCAGAGAACAACCTCAAACCAGTATCCCCCCTGACCGGTATATAAATAAAGTGAAGGAAAAAAGTACTCACTTATATCTCCTAATCCATGGGCATTTTGTGCCAAATGAAAATGTTTGGGGATGGTAAATATTCCTCCCCCAGCATTGTTGGCTAGGTTCTTAAGTGAGTCACAAGTGGTCAGCATAACCGGGTATGGAGACTCCACGGAACTATTAAAAACTTGATAAAATAGAGGATACCCTATCTGCATTCGAAAGTATCAAAATCTTTGTGCAAGGACCGATTCCAAGGGGTTTACCGGGTCACCTCAAGATTACTCACCATTTGTATTCCCTTTTAGGGGGTACCAAATTGTGGGCAAGCAATTTTGATACTCACCTTCCTTAGGTAGATCTGCTTGAAGTGCATAACAGTCAAATACTTCATGAAAAATTTGTTGGAACATACACTTTCAAAGCTTTATTAGAGTCAGTTATCCTATTTGTATCCTGCAAGGTTGCTTTGTCCCTTGTGGAGATTTCTTTTCCAAAAGTCTTGTTTATCTATCCTTTGCCATTGGAAAACATTGAATCAACCTACAAACTTGATACTCAGAAAGTCTTGCAGAAATCAGATATCCAAAAAGCCTTTTTGTCTCAAACCAACTATTAGGAATTTCCCCAAAGTTATGCCAAATTTGATCAAACATCTGAAAGCTAAGTTACCCAAATCCAAAGATTATCAACAGAAGAAAGTTGTAGAAAGAAACCTTAAGAGCCATCAATCCTCTATCCAAGCAACCCAACTAGAAGAAAAATATCAAGAAAGGCTTGACAATATTGGCTATAATGCAACAGTCAAGTAGTTTGCCTACTAATTCTAAGTAAACCGTCGCTATGTCAACCTTGAAGGAGAAGATTAGCCAGATCCATTTCATGTCCCATTCTACCTTCAGATCTCAAAATCCAATCTTGGCAGTCCTTCATCCTAGTTTCATCCTAGTTTCATCCTTGCATCATCATCAAATCCTTAGTTGCATTCTAGAGTCTTTAGTTGTATTCATCATCATCTTCCTAGCAGCATCATAGATCATCCATTCCAGTTGCATCTACATCATTCTTTTAGGAAGAACATTGTTTCATCATCCTTCACCATCTTTCCATCAGCAATCCACAATCAGAATCCCAAATCCTTGATCCAAATCCATCATCCATCATCCAAAATAGAATCCACCATCCTTTGTACCAAAATCCAGAGATCCAAATCCATAAGCACTTAGTGTTCAAAAGCTTTGAGTTGTTTCCATCCCTTATCCTAAATTAGATATCACCCCCTTTTTTGACAGAGCATTGTCTAAAGGAAATCCAACTTGTCCTTGCACATGCCTCATCATCTTGAGCAAGAGATTGGCTTGCATTGATAAGAATCCAGTTAACTGAAGATCATTAGTCTATCCTAGGTTGGCCAAATCCTATCACTGATCCTCCATCAGGATAAAATAGCTCATTGTTAACACTTAGTAATCTTCCACCAGCATCCCACCAATCCTCCACCCAATCTTGACCCAAATAAGAGCATCCCACCAAAACTCCATCATTGCCAAGCGTTTCACTAATCTACCACCATCTTCCATCAATCTTCCACCATCCTTGATCCAAATCCAAGCATCTCTACAGTCCTTGCATTGCATTCTAGAAATTTATCATCCTTAGAAATTCCTTAAGCTTGCATCCATCATCCTTTAGAGTCTTTTAGGAAACATCTTGCATCCATCTAGCATCTGCATCTCCATGCCTATCAAGACAAGATCCAGATCTAGGAAGCGAAGGAACATGAATCCCTATCCAATCACTAGCACATCTGATCCCAACATTTTACCAATATGATGGTAGCGTATGATCCCCAAATACAAATTGGAAATGCATGGGATGATCCCAATATCCCCTCAGCTCCTCTAGCAATAGAAACATTTGTGAATCATCCAGAGAATCCACCAGTACTCAATATACTGATGGCCCAAAACCAATAGAGCATGTTCACTAACTTTGCATAAGGGCATACTCCCATTCCACCATATCTCCATCCTTGTATTCCCATAAACACTATCCAAATCCTAGCACAAGCATATTCCCCATTCATCCAACCATTCCCTGACCCAACCTTCCAAACATCCCAAGAAACCTCCGCCATTCCCCTTCTTCTACAAGGAAGCTTTGCAAATCCTGTAACACAAGCTGTAACACCATCTACTCCATTCCCTATCACAGGTACTTCATCATCCACCATGGCCACCCAAGCTCTTGCACAAATCCAATGCTTTTCACAAAATCAACTCCCACATCTCACACAAACCTTTACATAAGTAGTTCTGCCATCTTCCATAGGCCAAGCAACACCTTTCACTCCGGGAGGGATGCAATCATCCTTCCCCTTCACTTCACAAGCTTCCACATCCACACCTTTTGTGCCAGGAGAGATGCAATCATCTTTTCCTTTCAATCCCCAAGCTTTAGCATCCACACCATCATTTCAGGGGTCAACGCAATCATTTCCCTTTTTCACCCAGCAAACCTCTACATCATCTACTCTGGGGGCAGCACAATCGTTCCCCTTTCAAAATCAGAAAACTTCCACATCACATTTTTCATGGGGAACACAAGCATCCTCTTCATTCTCCCCCCAGCAAGCATCTACCTAGGCACAAGCCCAGCAAAATTCCTTCACCATAGGAATGCCTTCCATGGGTTTTTCCAATCCACCATTCATATCCCAAACTCCCATTACATCTACCTTCCAGGCATCTACTGTAGTACAATTCCCACCTCACACTAGTTCTCATTGGGGTCTCACTCAAGAAGACATGAAAGCCTTTGGAATACCAACTCACTCTCCTACATCTGTGTTTGCAAACCAACAAGCCACCTTCTCATAAGCAGCACAACAACAACCATCTCAACCTCCACCAGCTTCATCCTTCACAAGCTATCCATTCCCAACACCTAGTGCTTTTCAACAAGTTCCTCCACCTTAGCAGCAAAGTTCCTCCCATTTCACAAGTCATCTTGCCTAGCCACCCTTTGCTTCAAGCTTCCCTACATCAGTTCCACCATTAAGCAATGTGGGAATGCACCTGACCTATATTGGTCAACCACAGAGCCAAGTTTAATAAGGACCATCTTATCCACAAGCTACATCATTCCACCAGCCACCCCCACAGCAACCATACTTCCCATCATAGCAACAAACCCCCATCATTCCCCAATAGCAACAAGTTTCCTCCTATCAGTTACAGCAGCAAGTCCTTGTCATCCCACAACACTAGCAAGCAGTCTCGTATCCTCCACTGCAATATCCCCCTATGTTGCATCAACAATATCCCTAGAAAACATCACTTCAAAATCCACTCCAATCTACCTATCCTACTAGGCCATCTCCATATCCCACTCCATAATACCCACCTCAAATGGGAGTACCCACTCAAATACCAATCAATGTTGAGTGGGAAGCCATGAAGAACACTCTTAAGGAGCTTCAAACCGGTACCAATAGCAAAACCTACAAGTTTGAGGAGGTGTGTCCTTATCCATTTGACCAATCCATTGCCACTATACCTTTCCCCAAGCACTTTGAGACACCTAAATTTGATAAATATTAGGGGAAAGTAGATCCAGTCAACCATATTAAAGAATTCTATATGGCGTGCCAAGAAGTAGCTTATAGTGATAACTATCTCTTATGACTATTCCCCAAAAGCTTGGGAGGAACTGTTGTTGAATGGTTCTACAAAATACCATGTGGGACTATCACAACCTTTGCTGAACTTTCTAAGAAGTTCATTGCCCACTATGCCCACAATGTTGAGAATGAGTTGACCTTGTTAGATCTCTGCAACTAAAAACAAAAAGAAGGAGAAAGCCTATCAGAATACTTGCAATGATGGCAGAACCTTACCACCAGGTTATCATACCAGCCACCTGAAAAACATTTGACCAAAATCTTTATTGATAATCTGCATCCTAAGTTGTCCCACTTCATGAGGATGAATTGTCTCCAAACCTATCAAGATATCAAGAGCAAGGGGATAGGTATTAAAAATGCCCTCCTAGATGAAGGCATAATCTGACACTTTAAAAATGATGCCCAAAAACCCAGCAATGATAAATCTTGTTATAGGAATCATAACAAGAACGTTGTTACTGATGGAGCCACTGATACCAAGCATGTCCAATTTGTCATGGCTAGCCCTATGCCAACTCCCACATACCAACAACAACAAACACCCATTTATCAGTAGCCTCCTCAAGTCCATCAACAACCCACACAACAATATCATTCTCAGAATATTTAGTAGAATTATCAACAGCAAGCCCATCAAGCTCATCAAGGTAATCTGAACAATCAAGTCAATGTTGTTAATGTTGCTCCCAAACAACACAAGCCCAGAGCTCAGAACAATCCAAGGAAGACCTTCACACTGTTGGGTGAACCTCTGGATGTTATCTTTCATCGAATGGCCAAGGCCAACTTGATCACATTTCCACCAATCCAGCCAGTTGATGATACCACTCCCAAGCCCAATTGGTAAAAATATCAAGAGTACTGTGATTATCATCGTGTCAAAGGACACATTACCCTGAAGTGTATGAGACTCAAAAACTATATCCAAGATCTCATTGATCAAAATGAGATCCAAGTAGATACACCTGCTCAAGCCTCGCCAAATGCCAATTTGCAAATTTATCAGAATGTGTTCCCACAACATAATGCTGGGAACAACCAAACTAATACCAATCATTCCTAGAATCATGGCAAGGGAAAGCAAGAAGATCATAGTACCGCCTACATCAATTATGATAAATTTGTTGGATGTATAACCCAAGTTGAGCTCATAGTCAATGCCATCCATGTCAGAGGAGGGGACTGTCAATGTGTTGTTACTACCTATAGAGGCCGGATCATTATTGCTGGTGCCCGTCCAAGGCCAGTACACAATGTAGAGTATAACCTCATAGAACATCTTGGGAACACTCCAGCCCAAATATCCATCTTGGACCTTCTCTGCACTTCACCTCTCCATCAGGAGATCCTTGATCGAGCCCTCAAAGAAGGACATGTCCCCACAGACATTAACAACACCCAGTTTGAGACCCTTGTGGGACATCTATCTGCAGCTTGTGCTTTATCCTTTAAAACATTTGACATGCCAGGAATTGCACCTGACCATACTCTCCCTCTCTGCATCGCCATCATGGTCAGAGACTTTTCCATCAAACGGGTCTTAATAGATAATGGCTCGGCCCTGAACTTGTGTACTTTGAAATTCATTCAATGGATTGGGTTCACCTAGGTTGATATAGGACATGAATTAAATACTATCAAAGCCTATGACAAATTGGAGTATACCTCTAAAGGTACAATTACTTTTCCTATTCAGCTAGGCCCAGCAACACAAGATACAATTTTTCATGTTGTTGATCTTGACCTACCATTCAATATCCTTCTCACCCAACCATGGATTCATTTCATCAAGGCTGTACCATCCACATACCATCAATGCATCAAATTTCCACATCAAGGCACTAAGGTTACCATCCATGCTGATCCCCAACCCTTCGCATATTGTCGTGCAATGGAAGCATCATTCCCTCACTCCACTCATTGTCCTGGAACTGACATTGGTACTTCTATTGCCAGCTTGTCCCGATCCCACTGTGATCCAGAAACCATTCTCACCTCCACCCTCTCTTCTGTCAAGATCAATAACTAGGGCTATGGTGAATATAGCCTACATGATGCATTTTTCATAGGGGCCCTCCCACATGATCCACATACTCAAGGGCACCCGAGTCACCAAAGTAGGCCTATTGAAGAGCATCATGAAATCAAGAGAATGGGACCCATGACTTTTGAATCCCATGGCACATTAAATAGTCAAGAAATCGATCCTGACATTAATAGGTGGTTGTACAAAGATCCCCCACCACCTGACACTCAACTCCTTGGCTACTTCAAAGATAAATACCCACAATCACAAAAGTACACTACTGAGCAATGGAACTACCAAGGTGGTGGTCTAGGACCATAAGAAGGTGGAAGCAAAGACCTAATTACAGCATCCAAAATCCCTCAACATCAGGGTCTTGGCTTTAATACCCCTCGCCTGCATATACAAGGTCCTAATACTGCAACTAGGGGCACCAACATGACTAGTGTTCCCCTCTTCAATAGCCAAGATGACCTCGTAGAGATCAAAGACATCCCTAAAGAGAAAGAAATCAGATCTTATGACAATATCTTTGATGATGATACCCTCCTAGGGACTTTTGTCCTCCAACAACTTGCCATCAATATCATAGAACTTTCCCTCATTCACCCTCAACTCATAAACTGGGACCAACCAAGCGTCACACACATTATTGAGTTCTAGAGCACGGAAGCACTCCTAGAGTTCATGGGGGCATTAGGCCCACAATCAGTTCACAATGTCAACTCACATCTATAAGCTTGACCTAGAAGGATACTTTGGGGAGGCAAGCTTTAGCTACAAAAGAGAAATAGAAAAAGTAAAACATGAGTCCTTATGTGAAAACCCTTCTAGGGCACATTCTCATTCCAAAATAGTAAAAATAAAGAGCGTCTCTTCTAGTGAAAACTTGGCAATTCAAGCACTAGAAGATGAAAACTTCCCTCTTCCTCCTATATAGGATTACCGACCTAAGCAGTCACCTATCATCATAGAAGAAACCAAGCTAGTCAACTTGGGTATAGAGGAATGTCCGAGAATCACCTACATTGCGGCCAACCTGACAGAGGGTGAAGAAATGGGTTTCATTGTGCTCCTTAGAGAATCAATTATAAATTTTGCATGGTCATATGCACACATGCCTGGGCTTGATCCTAAAAATTTTTTCCATCATCTAGTAGTGGATCCTAATGTCAAACCAGTAAAGCATAAGCTGAGGAAAATGCACCCAAAGGTAGCCTTATTAGTCAAAGAAAAGCTTGAAAAACTCCTCCAAGCTAAGATTATCAGAGCTATAGATTATTCAGATTGGATCTCTAACATGGTGCCTATCACAAAGCCTTTAGGTGACATCAGAATATGCACAGATTTTGGGGACCTAAACAAAGCATGTCCTAAAGATGACTTCCCATTTCCCAACATTGACATGATTGTAGATCTTACAATAGGTCATGAAATGTTGTCACTTATGGATGGCTTTTCAAGCTACAATCAAATTCATATAGCAGAAGTAGATCAACACAAAATAGCATTCACCACTCCATGGGGTACTTTTTGCTATAACATGATGCCATTTGGTCTAAAGAATGCAGGAGCCACATATCAGAGAGTGATGACAGAAATCTTCCATGACATGATCCACAAGATTCTAGAAGACTATGTGGATGATATTCTTGCAAAATCAAAGACACGCCATGAACACCTTGACATTCTTGAGAGTGTGTTTGATCACCTACATCACTATGGGTTAAAGCTCAATCCAAAGAAATGTGTCTTTGGTGTTACATCTGGAAATCTCCTAGGCTTTATAGTTTCATGATGAGGCATAGAGATTGACCCCAAGAAGGTCAAAGAAATAACAGAAATGCCTCCACCAAGAACACTCAGATAGCTCAAAAGTCTACAATGAAAGCTTCAATCGGTGCGTCGGTTCATTTCTCAACTAGCAGACAAGTGCCAACCTTTTACACATCTCTTATACAAAGACACAAGCCTCAAATGGGATCCCATATGTCAAAGAAGCTTTGATAAACTCAAGGAGTATCTAGCCTAATGTCCAATCCTAGTACCACCAGTTCCAGGATGCCCTCTCATACTCTACATCTCGACAACCACTATAGCACTGGGTGCACTCTTAGCTCAGCATGATGATTAGCTCAGCATGATGATGAAAACAAAGAGAGAGCCATCTACTACATCAGTCAAACTCTCATCGGCTATGAGCTTAATTACTCACCTATGGAAAAAGCATGCCTCACAGTGGTCTTTTCCACTCAAAAGCTTAGGCACTACATGCTCAGTCACACAATCAGGCTCATTTCAAAAGTAGATCCCCTCAAATATCTATTATCAAGGATAACTCTCACAGGCCGTATGGAAAAATGGGTCATGTTACTTAGTGAGTTTGATATCCAATACATAGATCAGAAAGCAATCAAAGGGCAAGTCATTGCCAATCAGCTAGCAGAGGAACCACTGGTGGATGCTTATCCCCTAATTATGGAATTCCTTGATGAACACTTATGTATGATCGAAGAACAACCCATGTGGAAGCTATACTTTGATGGCTCCTACACATTACATGGATCAGGGGCAGGGATCCTATTTGTCACACCTCAAGGCGACTACATCCCAAAGTCATTCAAGTTGGGATTTTCATGTACCAATAACATTGCAGAATATGAGGCACTCATCTTAGGTCTCCAAAAAGCCATTCAGTGGAATATCACAAAACTGCAAGTGTTTGGAGATTCACAGTTGATTATCAAGCAAGTCCTAGATGAATATTAGATGAAGGATGACAAGCTGCTACCCTACAAAGAACTAGTGGACAGATTGAAAGAGCATTTCTTGAATCTACAATTCACACAAATACCCAGACTTCAGAACAAAGTAGCAGATGCAATGGAAACTATTGGATCTTTGTTAGAAATCCCTTGCGACGCATCACAATATGAATTCCTATTCGAGCAGCTACATACGCCAGCTTATGAGAATGTTGATGCAAAAATGGTGTGTGTCTTGGTTGGTCCTCAGTCCCCGTGGTACCATGACATCCATGCATATCTAAAGAATGGTATCATATCTCCCCATCTCACCAATAACCAACGCCAAAACCTTATTCATAGAGCTTCTTGCTACACTCTTGTAGCCAACACCCTTTATCATCGAGGGTATCACAATATCCTCTCTAGGTGTTTAGATTCAAATGAGGTCATCCTAGCTTTACAAGAGGTCCACGCTGGAATTTGCAGTGCCCACAGGAGTGGCATGGTTCTAGCTAAGCAGTTGCTTCGAGTTGGGTATTATTGGCCAACCATGGAACATGATGCTTGTGAGTTTGTCAAAAAATGTTTACCATGTCAGTAGCATGCAAATTTGATTCATGCACCAGCACAAGACTTGCACCCCATTGCGCCACCTCGGACATTTTCATGTTGGGGCTTTGACCTTATCGGCTTAATCACTCCCCTTTCCTCGGATGGACACAAGTACATAATAACTACCAAAGAGTACTTCACCAAATGGGTTAAAGAAATTCCGCTCAACCTAACTAATGGCATTCAAATATCCAAGTTCATCTTTTACCACATCATTTGTCACTTTGGCATACCATCTACCATCTTTATAGACCATGGCACACCTTTTGAAAACCAACATGTAGATGATCTATGTGCCAGACTCCACATCCATCACCGTTTCTCTAGTCCATATTTCCCTCAAGGAAATGGCCAAGCTGAGGCAACCAACAAAACTATCTTGAAAATCCTCCAGAAGGTTGTCAATGATTCTGGTCGTGACTGGCACCTCCAAATCAATCCTGCCCTTTGGGCCTACCATACTTCTTATCGCACTCCCACAGGCACCACCCCATATTCCCTTGTATATGGTGCTGAAGCCATTCTGCCGATCGAGGTCAAGCTCCCATCATTGTGAGTTTCCATGAAGAAATACACCACTGATGAAGACTATCATGTGGCCCATCTCACATAGCTAGACCTGTTAGATGAAAAAAGATAGCAAGCATATGATCACCTAGTTGCATACTAGAATCGACTCAAAAGGAGTTATAACAAGAAGGTTCATCCTAGACAATTCCAAGTTGGTCACATGGTCCTCAAAGAAAATCAGAAGGTCCAAGCAAATAGAGAAAAGAAAGGCAAGTTTGAGCCTACTTGGTTGGGCCCCTATGTTGTCACAGGATGGTTCAGCTCCAGTGCCTATTAGCTATCTACACCAGAAGGTGAGCCTTTGAATGATCCCATCAACATCATACATCTAAAGAGGTTCTATGCTTGATCCAGATTCTACATCTTCAGAAAATCCATAAAAATTGGAAAAAAATAGAAAAATACAAAAAAAAGCAAAAAAAGCAAAGAAAAAGAAAAAGAAAAAGAAAAATAATCGTCCAATGGTGAAAACTTGGCAATTCAAGCACCTTGGACAAGTATGTTGGTGAAAACCTGGCAAACAGGCACCATACATAGTGGACCGAGTCATTATCTATCAATCTCCCATTCCCCCCATCCCACCATCTCAGTCCTTTTTCTACCATCCCCATCCCCATCCACCATCCCCCCACATTCCTCTTTTCATAATCCTCAAGAAAATCCACAATCCCACCTATACCATATCGTGTACCCTATCTTGCACATATCTTATACCATCTCTTGTATATCCTATATAGCGTGATCCTTCTTGTATATCCTGTATAGTGAGATCTTCCTATCCCCAATCCTGAGCTTCTGTCCATATCCATTGTATATCTTTTCCCATCTGTTGTACATATCATCCCACCTTGTTGTACCTAACTTTGTTAGTCTTGCCACAACATTTGATTAGAACATCTTGTCCTACCCAGCCTTGTACTTCAGCAACATCACTTGTCGACTATTCTTGATCCTAGTGATTATTCTTTGACTTCATCATTTTCCCAGTGAACAACAACACTCATTCTCTCATCAATTAGTGGGTCCTTGAGGATGTATCCTTCCTCCTATCAGACCTAATCTTCCACCAAGCACACTAGGTCCATGTCGATGTATCCTTCCACACGTTCACACCAATCTTCCCACCATCAATCAAATCAAATCTCTCTCCTTGGCAAAGGTTGTCTTTTGGAGTTATCATTTTGACCTTGGATTTTTGTCCTTTGGGTCTTGTTAATCTTTTACGGCTTCTCATTTTTCTCTACTCAAAGTCACCACAATCCTTTATATCATGGTGCACTGCGAATGCAAATAATCTACGGCAAGGCCTTTTGATCTTTTTGATTCTACCTGTGAGACAATTAGATGTGACCCTTCCACATTTCACATGTGATCTTCTGGGTTCCATGGTGCACTTGGGAAATGTCGTTTGCTTGTGGTTTCTCCTACATTTTTTCCACCATGATTCCTCTTGGGTTCATGCGTGATGCTGGGGCAACCCAGTGTGTCTTTTTCATGTCAGTCCTCTACAATGCTGGTGACAAGGCCTTGTGATCCCAATATCCTTGGAAGATCTCTAGCATTGCTATATCAAACTAGGTTGTGCTCTCCACATTTGCACTTGGAGCTTTCCCAAATCCCCTGCATCTTGCATCATATAGATTAATCTTGCATCTTGCATCTCTCATGTAGTTGCATCCTGCATTTTGCATTCCATCTCATCTTGCATTCACCCATCTTTTCTCTTGGAAGCTTGTTTATTTATCTCCCCTGCTTCCTCAGTCCTTCCTTCTCTGTTTCCTTTCGAGAAAATTCCACAACATTTACGCCTTGCATTATTTTCTCGAGGGGGCACAACCCCTTATTCCTCTAAATTCTAGCCTTGGGCATCTTATTTTCTTGTCTTTGACATCATGCCACTTATGGCATCACATCAAAGAGGGGCAAAATGTAGACACCTAAAATCCTTTAGAAAATAAAGTATTTTTATTTTTTTAAAAATCCTTGATGACATCATCATTTGTTAATTAATTAATTATTTAATTTATTTATTTATTTTTGGGTCATTAAATCCATTTACCTTAATTAAAAATATTTAATTAATGAATCCCTCCCAAAAATGTTTAAATCTTATTTAAACATTATCTCCTTATCTATTAATTATTTAATTAATAAATTGACCAAAAATCCTAAAATAAATAATTTATTTATTTTTTGCCCAAAACTTGGCCAATTTTCTTAAGACCACTAACTTCTTCCAGAATCTTATAATCCTTCTTTAATTTTAATTAAAGGCTAATCCCATCATTTCCTAACCCTAATCCCAACTCAAAATATTTAATTAAGATTAAATATTTAATCCTCATGTTTATTAAATTCATTTTAATAAATATTCTCAAAACCTAAACCATGGAAATAAATAAATCTTTATCTATTTCCTAAAATCTATGTTTATCCTAAGGAAGTTCTAGAATCTTCTAGAAAGTCTTATCCTTGTCCCCCTAATCCTAATCCAAATCCTAATCCCCGCCCTAACCTTGTCACATTCCCTAAACAAGGTTAGCCAACTCCTAAGCTTAACCCAAAGTCAACAAACTTCTAGAAACTTCTCTTACATGCATTAAATGCATTTAAAGCCTCCTTATCCCTCTTACATGCATTTATGATGCATTTAAGATGCCCCTCACCCCTTTCTTATACCCTTTGACCTTAGGCACATTTCCCAAATTGTGCACATCCCTCCCATCTTTCAACCCAATGCCCTTGTGACACTTGTCACAAGGAGGTGGCCCTGAACTAGCACAATCCATGTACTCCCCTTTGAATTAATCTTGGCCTCTCTTAAGGATTTTGATCCTGGCCACTCATTCCTCCTTTCCAAAAGCCTATAAATACTCATCATTTCTAAGAGCAAAATACCCATTCACCTTTTATTTCAAGCAATGTTATAATGCTAGAATAGTTCTAAATCATTTAGCTTTCATACTAATTGTTAGTTTTAATCATTTTCAAGCATTTTTAGCTCACATCTTAGCATAGAACTAATGGATTAACTTAGTTTAATTCTTTTTTATGCATCATTCTCACATCTATTTTGGGTTCTAAAATCTACTTAATCATACTAGTTGCATAAATCTGGAGTTCTTGAAGCCTTAGGGGCAATTTTGGGTGTTCTACCCAATATTGTGCCATTTTTGGGGTGTTCATATATCTCAATCCATCTTAGCATGCATTATAATATGCTCCAAGTGCTTAGAGAGCACACCCACATCTCCTTAAGCAAGAGCAAATCAAACAGTGCTTGGGTGCACCTGTTTTAGCTCAATCTGAGGTGGCTTAGCTTAGAGTTTCCTTGTTTTGGATTGATTTCATGTTACATTAAAATCTTAATGTTTGATTGATTTGAGCCTTTCAAAATAGATACAGGTATCCTCAAAAGCCTTGTCTATAGTAGCAATCTTTCTATTTGTCCTTAGTACTTATTAAAATAATTGATCCCTTTTAATCCTTTTCCAAAGATTTTGATCTTTATATAATTAGACTTTTAAAAGTTGGACATACTATAAAAGACCCTTTTTTACTTCCTTTTTCAGAGTTTCTCTCTCTTTTATAAGGCACCCTTTCTTGAATTGAAGAAAGATAAAGCCATACATAACCTCTTTATCTTTCAATTACAGAGACTTCTTGCTAATGGAATTAACTTCCATGATATTGTAATTCCCCCACTAAGGTCGAAGAATTAGATTTAAAATGAGTATACTACATATAAGAATTATATTTTCTATAAGTATTACTTGATTGGTATGTCTTGTATATCCATATTCCTTCTTTAATTAGGAAATTTATCCTTAATTCATTGATGATACTAATTATAGTAATATAACTCCATTCATTAGAATCTAGGGAAAAATTATCCATGGAGTTAGCTCCTCAATTTCCCTCCCAAAGACTATGCTAGACCTCATATATAGTTAAAATGGTAAGCATGTTATTGTAATCATCCCAAGGGCAGCCCTCTCCCTTCAAGTTATCAATAACTTATTTAGAATCTCATTCAAGGATGATATTTTGGTAATTCAACTCCTTTAAGAATTTAATTCCCTGCCAAGAAGCAATATCCTTGACCATATTATTTGAGCTTACTACTAGGTTCCTATTATATCCTTTAATAAACAGTCATTTCCAATCTCTAATTACTCCTCCAACAACCGAAGCCTCTGGATTCCCTTTTATACAAACATAAAATTTTCAGTTGACCCATCCCTCCTTAGGGGGTATCCAACAAGTCATTTTCCTTCTCAGTATGCTCACCCAATTGATGTTAAAAAGGTTTTGACAAATGCCCCATTGCTATTTAATTCTAGTTTCTTGAAGAGTTGGGATGACTTTTCCTTTCCCAAAGAAAGAAACATTAATATTGTTATTTATTAAAGACATTCGGGATCAGAATGTAGATGAGATATAGAATACCAAAGAGTATTGCTCAAAAATACAAGGACAACATTTACTTTATGGTATAAAATGATTTAACTTGTATGGAAGTAGTTGAGCCAAGAACAAAGTGGATCCATCCACATAGATATGAAGTTGAGGAACCAATCCTAGAAGCATATGCACAACTACTACTATCAATGCCTAAGGACCCTAATGAACCTATATGGGGAACTTATGAAGAGAAGACAAGAGAAGTTGATACAGTTCTTAACAGTGAAACAACAAAAAGAAAAGTATCAAAGATTACTTCTAAGATACTCAGAATTCATGGAGTAACTCAAGTTGAACTTGAAAAAGAAAGAGAAGCAAAGATTACTTTGGAGATTGAGAGCGCATCTATAACAGAAGCTAAGGAAGATGATCCTAAGCTAAAGAAGGTCAATATTGAGAAGACCGATGATCAAAAGGATAAGTAGGGTAAGACAGATTTTATCCCTCCTACACCCAAGGAAATAATTGATTTCACATCACCTCCTGAGTATAAGGTAGTGGACAAGAGGAAGAAGAAAACCAACACTAGTCATCCATCCTTGCGGGCAACCAAAAGCAAGAAAAATGCTCAAGCACCTCCAGAGGTAGGCTTCACACCTAGTCTTCAAGTATTAAGGACTAGAGTGGTTGATGAAGGAAGATTGGATCAGATAGGAAAGTTTTATGAGAAATACAGTGAAATTGACAAATCAGATATTCATGGCATGATCATAAAACATATGATTAAGTTCAAGAAGATAGCCTTGGAACTAAAGATAGTCATTTTGGATAATGTTTGGAACATCTTAGAATCCTTGAAGAAACAAGCTATTGAAGAAGATCTTAAGATAAGGGAAAAGATTTTAGATGAAATTCTACCTATGTATTTCTTAGAAGAGAAAACACTATTGCTAGATCTGGTAAAGCCACATCTAAGAACAAAGCTAAGAAAACTACACATAATGGACAAGAACTTTGAATTGACAGCGAAAGAGATAGAGAAAGCTTTTGAGAAGGTTTTCTTGAACAGGCACATATATCCACCTACTACATCCTCAACACAAGTTCCCTCTAAGGAATTCAAGGTGGCAGAGCCCACTAATGCATTAGTGATAGGTCCTCAGGACTTAGTGCCTATAGTTGTAACACCTATAGAGGTAGTAAATTTTGCACCCATGACAGAGACACTAAAAGATAACACTATCGGGTATGTGCAGGATCATGGTATGACAAAAAGTGGCGATGTGAAAAAGAAGTCCTGATTGATAAACTCTTTGAAAAATAGCTATAACTTTCAAACAATATAACATTTTGGAATCTAAAATATTCATCACATTCTATGGCTCACCTAATACAATGATAATAAACAATTCTTTCAATTTGATGAAGTTTAGACTAAGTTAAGGTGGTCAAACATGAAAGTTTTTATATTCAGGAAAATTTATAGAAGAAAAATCATAATTAATTATTTACTTGGAAAAAATACAAAAAAAATATACATCACATCCAGACATGAGTGCATTAATTTTATCTATAATCTTATAAAAAAAATTATCATTTGATTTTGTTTAATGTGGTCAAACATACACCTACTTGTTATCTTTCTAGTCCTGATTGATAAACTTATTGAAAAATAGCTATAACTTTCAAATTGTATAACATTTTTTAATTCCAAAATATGTGCCACATACTATTATTTTCCTTCTATAAGAAAAATTTAAAAAATTTCAATTTGATGAAGTTTAGACTAAGTTAATGTGGTCAGACACAAGAGTTTTTGTATTCTGGAAAAGTTGTAGGAGAAAAATCATAATTAATTATTTAGTTGGAAATTTTTTTTAAAAAAAAAATGTGTCACATTCGGACATAATTCTACTACTTATATCTAGAATTTTGTAAAAAAAAATTATCATTTGATTGTGTTTAAGGTGGTCAGACATACACCTACTTATTTTTTCCTTAAATTTTTGTACTACTACATTGAAATTTCAAATTTTCAACATATAGAATAATTGGTTTTTAAAAAAAGCCTAGTATATTAGAAACTAAATTCAATTTTCTATAGATTCTCTTTTTACATATTTTTTATATAATGTTTATAACTAGTTCAAATTTTTATGTCAACTTTCCTATACCTGATTTTCTAAATTGTCATTGCCACTTAAGGGCTTAGTTTGGCATACCATGATCTGGCACATACCCTATCATCATTGATAATGTAGAGATAGCCATGGCGGCCATAGATAAAGACTTGGACAAGTTTGAGGAATCTTTTGTGAGCACAAAAGAAGCTGAAAACCTATGCGGTGACAACTCACCCAAGTTACAAGAAGAAGTACTAATAGAAGATCTAACTAGTAAAGAAGAAGAAAAAGAGACAAAAAAAATAACAAAAGGTAGAAGAGGAGAAAGGAGAAGAAGAGATAAAAGGAAGTGAACCAACAGATAAGCCATCTGTTGAGATGCCAATCAGAGTAAAGAAAGAAGTGATGGATAGCACTCCTATCACTCCATTACCCTCAGCATCATTGTTGTCAAGTTTGACACCTGACACCACTAGTTTGGACTCTTGGGGAGAAGAAGACCTGATCAAGATTAGTGTCTTAGCCATGGAGAAAGATAAGGAGAAGTAGGAAATGAGGAACCCTTTGTTTGTTGAACCAGTCAACATTTTGAACAGCCTATTACCTTCAGATAAGAAAGTATCTAAGGTGCACATAGTTGATGATGTTAGCACCATCCTTATAGCCTTCAAGACTAACTTCTCTAGCGTGGAAGAATCTGCATCTCAAGTAGCAGAAGAGAAATACATGAAAAAGAGATTGAGTGAACTAGTTATCAACTTTGTGCTTGACCTAAGCTCATTAAAGGTTGGTCAAGAATATTTGAATGATTTTGCTACAAAGGGAGGGAAGATCATTGCAAATTGTATGAATCAAGATAAGTTAACTGGTGATCACTACAAGAAAATCCAAGAGGCAGAGGAAATGATAGAAAAGGTAAGGAAATCAGTAGAAGACCCCTCTACTAATGTGAACATGTGCAATAATGTATACCAGGGGAAGATAGATAAGATAGAAAAGGATGAGAAATAGATGTCTAAGATAAGGGCAAGGCCGACATAGCTCAGGAATGCTCTTGTGCCCTCTCTAGATATACTAAATCAGAACATCAAGGAGATCAATGCCACTATGGTAACATATGATCAAGGTTTGAGTACAAACTTGGAGAAGATAGAGAAGCTACAATATTCCTTATGCACCCATCTACAGATTATTAATGCACTAATTGCATTTTGGGAAAAAGAGATCCAGAACATGCAAATTGCATATCTGGATGTACTTTCATTGTAAGTACTTGTAGCTACATTTTTGGAGCACCTTTGTCATTAATGTCAAAGGGGGAGTATTGTATAGAATATGGAGTCTTATATATATGTAAAGAAGATGTTTAGTAAAGAGTATAAGGGAGATATAAGTTAGTGTGTTAAAAAGTTTTTGTATAAGGGTACAGTTAGTACCCTCGCCATATTCCTTTGTTGCCATCAATGACAAAGCGGGAGATTGTTAGCAAGTTGACTATAATATTGTATATGACTAGATATAGTGTTTTCATTATGGAAACAAATTCATATAGTGTTTTGAAGTTAGTGCACCTTATCAGATGATCAAAATTTGGTTAAGTATAGAAGACTAGATAGTTAATAGAGCACTAGTAGATCAGAGCATCAACGCATGTGCATATGACCGAGTTATGGTATGCACCCTTGAAGTTAAGATGGTAAGTGTCTATTCATGCTTAGTCTAAGAGCGCATGATCAAATGTGCAAGTATGATGAAGATACAGATAGTTGAAGTAGCACAGACAGTGAATGCCAAAACAAAACAAAGTATGCAGCCGATTGTTGGTAATTTGACTAGCGATGATATTATTATTTTGTAAAGGCTATGTGCCTATTGTAATTAAGTTGTAGACATGAAATTATGTTTTTTTGTAAACACACTTGAGCCAATTCACTTGGAAGCATTGTGTGTAATCGGTTATAGGCCGACCTAGTTAATTATTTTGATAAGCACATAAAAATATAAGATGTGCCCTTTGTAATAGGCATGGAAGTTGAGATAGAGTTAAGATAAGAAGATGACAACAATAATTCCCATTTGGGGCATACTTGTGCAGTCCTTATTGACTCCACAGTCTGATATTTATTATATGGTTGTATGCATTTATGTTTTTAGTTGATAGTTGTAGATCTTTATGATTGTAGTTGTATTATTGGTGAATATGGTTGAATCCCATAACTTCACCTCCCTTTTGTTTTTCTATATAATGGATGCCTTGCCTCTCTTTTCTTAAGGAAATTTGGGGCTTTTGCATATTTCTTTGTTTTGTGATCAGTAGATCACTAATTAATTGATTCAATTACCTTCATCTGGTATGAGAGCCAGTTTGAGAATTTTTTCTTTCATTGCAGGTAAGAAATAAAAGAGCAAGCTAAAGATTGAAAGAGATCTCACCTAGCCATTCCTATTGTTATTGTTGTATGGTGTTTTTTTTTTGGCTATTGTTGTATGTATTTTGTTTTGACTTGAAAGGTCAACTCTATGAGGATACTCAATGTAGAGGTGTTTGTAGCTTGGCAAAGGGCCGTGTGCTCATAGAGAAAGCAAAAAGAAATATTTTAATCTTTTTAACATAAGACTGTGTTTGTAGCTTAGCATAGGGCTGTGCACTCATGGAGAGAGTAAAAATAAATATTTTAATCTTTTTAACATAATACTTCTTTATCAAAGCATTAACTCTATATTATAAAGTTTTAAAGTATTTTCAAACCTAGTTTATTTAAAGGAGATTATATAGAGTTTTTTTTTATGGCGATATTTTGAAAACTCTTTTATATTATAACAAGAAATTGATATATTGGAGATTTGGAATTTATTTAAAAAGGATTATCAAAAAAATTGTAAGAGATATATATCCTTTTTTGTAATTAAGTGCATTATCAATTGTAATCGACACTTATTTTTTTAAAAAAATAATAATAAATTTTTTTATGTTGTGTGTGGGTCCCATTTCAAGGGACAAGGAGAGTATTCATTAGCAGATCTCTCCTAGACTTTGTGTTGAGAAACTTGGGTCACTGTGCACATTTTTATGACAAATATGGTAAGCAATGTAATGTCTAATATGTTGATTCCCGTCTTTGAAGGAGACAATTTTTCATATTGGTGCACTAGAATGAAAACTCTACTCAAATCTAAGGATTTGTGGGAAATGGGTCAAAATGGTTATGTTGAGATAGCAGATGTAAATGCATTATCTGACCAACAAAAAAGGGAATACAAAGAAACTGTAAAGAAAGATAATGAAGCTTTATTCTTAATTCAGGGTGCAATCACTAAAGCTATTTTTCCTAGAATAAGTGGTGCTCTTAATTCTAATCAAGAATGGAAAATATTAATTAATGCATATCAAGGTGCACAAACTACTAAATTGTAAACAATGAGAAGGAACTTTGAAAATGTAAAAATGACATCTGGTCAATCTGTCAATGAATTTCTGACAAAGGTAGAAGGCCTAGTGAGTCAATTGAAAATACTAGGGGAAGATGTAGATGACAAGCATGTCATTGAAAATATTTTAAGAAGATTGATTCCAAAATTTGAAGGTGTGGTCTCTACAATTGAGATATCTAAGGATCTCTCAATCATGCAAATTGATGAATTAAGTGGAATTTTGTTAACTACTGAAGAAAGAATGAAAATCAATGAAGAAAGCTTAGAGAAAGAATTTTCCTCTAAAGAAAATATAAGAGGAAAAAGAAACATATTCTTCAAGAGTCATAATAAATATGATGATAATAATAAGAATGAATACAAGGGTGAATCTAGCGATTCCAGAGGAAGAGGAAATTATTCTAGAGGAAGAAGTAGCAACTTTAGAGGAGCTGGAAGAGGAAGAGGTAGAAGTAATGGGGGAGATAATAGTAAAAGGAATGTCCAATGCTTTCATTGCGATAATTTTAGACATTATGCTTCAGAATGTTGGAGTAAACAAGGTGAAACAAAAAAGAGAAATGCTCATAGCACTGTTGAAGATAAACAAAATTTGTATATTTCTTGCCTCTATTCAAGTTTAAGTGAAAATAATATCTGGTATATAGACTTTGGATGTTCTTTTCATATGACATCTATTGAGAATCTATTTGTCAACTTGGATCAAAAGCATCAAACTACTTTAGTACTAGGAGATAATAATTCTCATGGAAGAAAAGGTAAGGGTATCATTGCAGTTACAACAGAATATGGTGAAGTGAAGCATATCAATAAAACATTATTGGTTCCAACACTAAAAAATAATTTGGTTTTTGTTGGACAAATGTTAGAGCAAAATTATCAAGTAACTTTTGATAAGAATGAGTGCATAATAAGAGATAAATTAAAAAGGAATGTAGTTGTTGCATGAGTACAAATGACAGGGGATAGGATGTTTTCGCTTGATTTTACTCATGGGAATGAAGCACTAAGGTCTAGTAAAATGAGTGAAAGTAAGATTTGGCACAAGAGATATGGTCACCTCAGTTTTAATGGGTTAATTTTATTGAAAAGATTAAAAATGGTAGAAGGTCTACCATTAATTGAAGACACAAAAGAGTTGTGTGAAAAGTGCATAGTTGGCAAACAACATAAGATACAATTTCCTATTGGTAAATCCAACAGAGCTAAAAAAGATCTTAAGATAATCCATATAGATTTGTGAGGTCCCATGGAAACACCTTCTTTGAACAAATCCAAGTATTTTCTAACCTTCATTGGTGATTACTCAAGAAAAACTTGGGTGTAATGTTTGGTTTCAAAATCAGCCATATTTGAAAAGTTTGTAGAGTTCAAAAACTTGGTTGAAAAACAAAGTGGTAAGTATACCAAAGTGATAAGTTTAGACAATGGAGGTGAGTACAAGTCAAATCAGCTTATTGATTTTTTGCAAAAATCAATGGAATCAAGAGAGAGTTCACTACTTCCTACACTCCACAACAAAATGGAGTTGCTGAAAGGAAGAATAGGACAATTATTGAAATGGCAAGAAGTATGTTGGAAGAGAAAAATTTGGATAAATGTTTTTTGGTAGAAGTAGTATACACAATAGTGTATCTTCTCAATAGAAGTCCTACAAAATCAATTAAAGGGATTACTCCTAAACAAGAACGGTCTAGGGTAAAGCCAAGTATTGATCACTTGAGAGTATTTGGGTGTGTTTCTTATGCACACATACCAAAATAAAAAAGGTCTAAGATAGATGATAAATCCCTTAAATGCATTTTTATTGGCTATGGAACTAAAAATAAGCATATAGGTTGTATGATCCAGTAGCAAAAAAGCTTGTGATAAGCAGAGATGTGGTATTCAATGAACTAGCAGAATATACCAAAGAAAATGAAATAAAAGGAAAAGAGATAGTAATTGATGATATTGAGGTGGATGAAGAAGAAGATGTACCTAAATAATCTAGTGCATGAGAAAGAAAATATCAAAAATATCAAAGAAGGACAGAAAAGAATCATCCATCAACTCTTATGTTGGATTCAAATTTTGAACAAATGACAACAAGGTCACAAGAAAAAGTTAATTTTTCTTTGATGACTCAAATCATGGAAAATCATGAGCCACAAAAATTTCAACAAGCTCAAGAAATAGAAGAATAGATTGAAGCAATGAAAAATGAAATCGACACAATTGAAAAAATTGACACATGGGATTTGGTTCAATTACCTCTTGGCAAGGAAGTTATTGGTACAAGATGGGTGTACAAAAGAAAGTATAAATCTGATGGAAGCATTGATAAGCATAAAGATATATTGGTAGCCAAAGGGTACACTCAATAGGAAGGTATTGATTATACTAAGACATTTGCACCTGTAGAATGGATGGATACTATCAAATTGGTTTTGGCATTGGCAACTCAACAAAGTTGGATAGTTTATCAAATGGATGTGAAGAGTGCTTTCTTGAATGGATATATTGATGAGGAAATGTATGTTTCACAACCTAAAGGTTTTGAAATGGCTTCTAAAGAACATTATGTTTGCAAACTAAAGAAGGCCTTGTATGGTCTGAAATAGGCACCAAGAGCATGGTATTCAAGAATAAACTCATACCTACAATATAAAGGTTTTTCATGAAGTCAATTAGATCCAAATCTCTATATCAAAATCTCATCTAAGGATATTTTTATCTTAGTTCTCTATGTTGATGATCTTATCTACATAGGAAATAATCTAGCTTTATTTACAGAGTTTAGAGAAACCATCATTACTGAGTTTGAAATGACAGATTTGGGACAAATGCACTACTTTCTTAGTATAGAAGTATGGCAAAACAAAGATGAAATATTTATGTCTCAGAAAAAATATGCTTTAGATATCCTACAAAAATTTTAGATGCAGAGTTGCAAACCAGTTGCAACACCTATTGAAGTTGGACTTAAATTGTTTGCTATAGATGTGTCAAATCTAGTGAATCTTACTAGTATATATAGCCAGTTGATTGGAAGCTAATCTACTTAACTACCACTTGTCTAGATATCACATTTGAAGTGAGTTTGGTCTCTAGGTTCATGTGAGAGCCTAAGGAAACACATTGGAATACAGCTAAAAGGATTCTCAGATATGTTAAAGGGACATTGAGCTATGGTCTCAAATTTCAACATTTAGAGGATAGCAAATTGGTTGGCTATATAGATTCAGATTGGGTAGGTTCTACTAATGATCAAAAGTCTACTTTTGGTTACGCTTTTAGCCTTGGTTCTGCAGTATTCTCTTGGAATTCCAAGAAACAACCCATAGTGTCACTTTCTATAGTAGAGGTAGAATATAAATCCACAGCATCAACAGCTTGTCAAACTATATGGTCGAAAAGACTACTAGAAGACTTACACAAAATTTAGGATGAGCCTGCCTTGTTGTATTGTGACAATAAGAATGCTATACAAATGAAAAAGAATCCAGTATTTCATAGTAGAACCAAACACATAGAGATACAACATCACTATATCAGGGAATTGGTTCAACAAGGTTTGATTGAAATTGTGTACTGCAGTATAGAAGATTAGATTGCAGATATCTTCACAAAGGCTCTAGCTCGTGAAAGGTTCCACAAGCTTAGGAATCTACTTCATGTTCTTCCCAATGGTCATTATGGGGGAGAATGACAATAATAATGCCTATTTGGGGCCTACCTGTGTAGTCCTTATTGACTCCATAGTCTGATATTTGTTATATGGTTGTATGTATTTATGTTTGTAGTTGATAGTTGTAGCTCTTTATGATTGTAGTTGTATTATTGGTGAATATGGTTGAATCCCATAACTTCACCTCCCTTTTTTTTTTTTTCTATATAATGGATGCCCGCCTCTCTTTTCTTAAGGCAATTTGGGGCTTTTGCATATTTCTTTATTTTGTGATTATTAGATCACTAATTGATTGATTTAGTTGCCTTCAGAAGAGTAAAGGTATGCGAAGATCAATAAGAATGTATTAGAGATTTGAAAGAGGTCAAAGCATCAACGCATCAAAGGAACTAATCAGACAAGTATTGTCACAATGCCAGTTCATCCAGCAGATATAGTGTCTATTTGAGATCAGAAGGTTGTAGCCTTCACCATTTGAGTAGTGACTTGTAGGACAATGTGTCCCCATCCCTAACAGGATTATTGTAAAAGAATCCTAATAGGGTCCAACCCTTGACAAGGTCACTGTACTAAAAGCATTATAAAGAACAACTCCTAATAGGGTTGCAAGTCTTCTAACAAGAATCATAAGACACTAGTGCAGTTCTTAGTGGGTGTCAATTCCCACCAGGGTTTTTACCTATTTAGGTTTCCTCGTAACCATATTGGTGTTATGTGTTGTGTTTATGTATCTTGTTTATGTTAATGTTCATCTCAGTACTTAAGCATTCAAGTTAAGTTTCAAGAGCTAAGAAAAAGATTAAATATAGTGAACACTGATTCACACCCCCCCCCACCCCACCCCTCAGTGTTCCCATTCCTAACAATTATTATGTCTATTATCTATGTTTGAGTTCTCTAGATTAAATCTATTTTGATTTACCTTAATTGATAGTTCAATGGATTCATTATTTTAGTTAGATTTGATATTAGACAAATCAGAAATAAAGTATTGATTGTTTGACCTTTATATTCTATCTTATTGGTCTTTCAAAGGAAAGTTAAATTCAATGTGTCTGGTTTGGGTTTATTATAAAATATCTAAATCAATTCATGCATCATTAAGGTGATCTAGTAAAATATCTTAAAGGTATTTTCTACTGTCTCTAGAGTTATACTAACAGACTTATAATTTGAGAACATAACAAATCATTTAAAAGGATAAGGCACTGGTCTAATTAATTGTATTGAATATTTTTTGTTGATTGTAGATAGTGTATAGTTTCCTCATTAATAAGATAAATCATCAAATTTCTCAAGCATTCTTAAATAAATATTACATGTTTTCAATCCTTCAAATTAATCAATTATTAGCAAAGCAATGGTGATTTTCTCTAAAAATCGTTAAAGCATCTTGAGGTATAGGCCCACTAGCCTTTGTCCTATAGAGCCAGAATTGGATAAGTTCACTCTTTGATATGTTTAAACTTGTTAGTTGGCCAAACTACTTTGGTTTTCCTATCATTGGAAGTAGGAGTACATAGGAATTCAAATTTATGATTTCAGCATAAACATATTAGTTACTCTACTAGGGAATTGATTTATCAGTGATGTTCAGATACACTAGTTTAAAAGAGAGACTCTACTGGAGGGAAGAACCTAAAATAAAAACAATCTTGACTTCCTTGAAAAGGTGGCAACTCTACACATATGATTAATGCAGTGTTTTGTATAAAAAATGCAAAGTGATCCTAGGAGAATAGCATCTAAATACATGTGGGGTTGGGTATCTCAACACAATAAAGATAGTAAACTAATAGAGTTAGATTTTGAAAAGGCTCCATGGAGGGGAAAAAGAATGGATGTAGAAATGGATGCACCTAAAGGTGTAACATGGGATATTATAATGAAATATCAAATCCTCAAACGAGTTTTCAAAATAATGAAGAAGAAAATGTAAAACTCATTTTTCATAATTATGGTAAGCAAGATGATGTCCAAATTGGTGAAGAATATTTTGAGGAGGATGAGGAGTATAATGCTAGAATGGATGAAATGTTCAGGGATCTAGCTAAGTTACAACATAGAAAAAAGGATATTAGAGCCTTGAGAAGACAACCAGATGAAATATTAGAGATCTTTGGGATAACTAGAGATGTCTGTCCTACTCCACAAAAGGCATCCCCTAAGATAGAGAAGAGAAAAGAAAGGTCTAGTATAGGAAGAAGTGAAAATAGATGTGATGTTAACAATGACCGGCTGAATATTTTTAATCCTCCTCATAGAAAACAAATAGCAATTGGACTAAAAAATGGGTTTGATAATCCTATTTTTGCAAGGCATGGTGGAGAAAGAAGAAGATAAACTGATGGAAAATGGAGAGAATAAGGACACGATTAGTGAAGAAATAATAACTTTCAACAAAATGCACCCCCTAGAAGACAAAATGTTGGAAATTAACTAAATAATAATAATCAATTTGGTCAAAGAAATAATCATGTTACAAATGATCCCAATGCTAGAGTACCTATAGTATTGGAGAGATATAGACAATTTGATTTTGATGGTATACAATGGTATCCTAATCAGATAACAAATGAACTGAGGAATGCAATTCCAAAAATTTTAGGAAATGGAGTTGTATCTGCAGAAACACATTGCATCAATCTCAACAGTGTAATAGAAGAATTTGAGGAGAACAATGAGGATGTGTTTATGAAATTATTAATCCAATATTTAATTGAAGATGTTGTTGAATTGTATAGGACCTTACCCAAAAGATCTATCTCCAGTTGGCAAGATTTTTCTAATTAGTTTATTGAATAGTTTCGATATCATAATGATACTTCATTTGCCTCTCATGAACTAACTAGTATAAAGAAAAATTAAAATGAATTAGACAAAAAATTCAATAAGAGATTTGACAAAGTATTAAATAAGGGCCCAAGTGAAATTAGACCTATCAATGCCTTTCTCTTTTACTTCTACATGGATGCTTTTGATAATAAGACTATTATGAAATCAGAAAAAGAAGACCTACAACATTGCAACAAGCTTTTAAAATAGCAATCACTATTGAAAATGAGAAGAAGGTTGCTGGGAGGATTGCAAAGAGGGGAGATCCTAAATTATTTAACCCTAAAGCACCTAGGCATAACAAAGAAGAGGATAAAATGGAAAATTCATGAGCATGATAAAATATCTTCAAGAAAATAGGGGAAGGGATAATTTTCATCAGAAAAGAAATGAACACCCTTTCTTAAAAAATGATAGATATAGGTTGCAAGACATGCCCTACAACACAACATGGAAAGATAGAAAACTAGTGAACACTAAGACAAATGGTGATACCCCAGACCCACTCAAGAAAGCTAATCATTTTGTGGATAGTGAGCCATGGTATGATGTTTTTGAATTACCACATTCTCCAAGACAGTGCCTAATTGCTCAAAATATTTTGAAAGATAAAATTTTGATGGAGGATGATCAGCCCATGTGTAACACTGTATTAGTTGATTCTTATTGGGGAGATGATTTGTCAAAAGAAGAGTATATCCTAAGTAACATAGACAAAAGTCAACAAGTCAACTAGAAAGTGTTCTCGAATGATGAAGAGTTTCCAAGAATTAGAAGGCTAACAGAGGAGGAGAAAAGAGCGTACACTATCATAATACCAGAGTAAGGAACCAGAAACTATCATCTCAAGAATAGGACAACTAATAATGACCAAGCAAAACTTTCTAGTATTTTTGCAAAGATTGGTACCAAAATAGAAACAAAAAAATAGAAGATGCCAAAGAAGCAAGCTAAACAAGTGATAGCTGTAAGATTGACCAAACCTAATGACAAGTAGCACAATGGTAAGAAAGTTCCTAATTGCAACTCTTTCATGGGTCAAATTCTATCATAGGTAAAAAAAATTGTCCCTCAAATGGAAATAATGAAATTTCCTGATTAGAGGAATGAGACCATTAAAATAATATCTGAAGTAGGCAATCCTAAGGAATAAGAGAAAGAAAAGAAGAAAACTCCTGAATTTTATTTAGGAATAGTTGTCAATAAAGATCCTTCTCAGGTTGATCTATTTTCTTTGACATTGTTGATAAATATTAAATTAGTAAAATATTGCATGATTGATTATGGGGTAGCTGTGAACATAATTCCATCTGATGTCATGATAGAATTGGCAATGGATGTGGATACTCATTATGGAAAGTGTTATGCTGTGGATAATAGACCAGTTCCTATTGTTGGGGTTATGAAAGATGTAGAATTTAAATTTCCTGCTTGTCCAGAAAAATCTTATAAAACTTATATTACTGTATTTGATGTTCCTACCAATTATGGTATGTTACTATCTAGGAAATGGTCTAACTTGGTAGGTAGAAATGTGCAATTAGATTTTTCTGATGACTTTATCCTAGTGAATGATAGGGATGTCAGGACTGACAGGGAACCAAGAGTTCCATACATCATTGAGATAGTCAATCCTATTCAATTGACATGTTTTTTCCACACTAACATGGATAACTTCAAGGTAAATATATCCAAAGATGCCATAAAAAATATTGATGTTATTAAAATTTATGCAAACAAACATAAAGATGATATATGGAAAATAAATTTTGATGGTTCTTTCTCAAAAAATAGAAATGGTGCTGGAGTAATCTTTATCTCTCTTGGTGAAAAATCATTCAAATATTCTTTCCTATTATCTTTTGAATGCACAAATAATGTTTCTAAATACGAATCTCTTCTTCTTGGTCTCAAAAGAGAAAATAAACATGCTATAAAGTGTTTAAATGTATATGGTGAATCCAAGTTAATTGATTCCCAAATTAGAAATAAATTTGCAACTAAAAAGGATAGATTAAGGAGATCTAGAAATGAGGTTTGGGATTCAATTGAGTGTTTTAAATCTTTTAATATAAATTGGATTGATAGTTCAGAAAATATACTTGCATATTTATGAAGACATTACTCAAGTGGAAATTAAGATAGACCGACAGTTATAGATAATATATGCAACTGGAAAGTGTTTGAAGAAGAAAAAGACATAAATCAGTTCCTGATATGTGATGGAAAAGAGGGACATCTATGACTAGTATATCCTAAGTAATATTTATAATCTCTAATCTAATACTAGATATACTACTTATTTGGGGACATCTATGACTAGGATTTCTTTTGTCACTTGGCAAAAGCATAGTGGGTTTTCGTAGCGGTGAGAACCACAACAAGAACTACATTAGACAATGCCAGCATCTTCCATGGTTTTGAAAGATGTTCCCCATGAAATTCCACCCACCAATTTCTCACCTTGCTATTGTAGTATTTATTGATCAGTGCTTCCTTGATCCAACTCTTTATTGCTTGCGGATGCTATTGTAGTATTTTGTTAGCTTGGGACCTTGGTCCCTCCTGCTCTCTCACTACCCTTCCTAGAACTACCTCGGATCATAACCCTCTGCTGCTCAAATGGATGGATGGGAAGCACTCCTGCCCTGCCCCATTCAGATATGAAATTATGTGGACTTCACACCCCAACTTCAGGGACAAGGTTCAACAATGGTGGTCCAGTCCGATTAAGGGTTTTGTTATGTTTAGGGTAGCCTCTAAACTAGAAATCATCAGGGGAGTAGTTAAAGGTTGGAGTAAGACCACCTTTGGTGATATCTTTCATAAAAAGAAAGCTCTGAATGAGAAATTGGAAAACCTCCAAGGGCTAATAGCTACTAGGAATTTTTCTCCAAACTTACTCAATGAAGAAGAAGAGGTTAGGAAAGACTGGAAAGCTACTTTGGCTAATGAGGAAATTTTCTGGAAGCAGAGGTCTAGAGTGTTGTGGCTGAAAGAGGGAGATAGGAACTCTTCCTTCTTCCATCAATCTGCCTCCAAGCATAGGAGGTGGAACACTATCAACACTCTAAAGGATGGTAGGGGGAATGGGATCTCTGACCCTACCTTGCTGGAAAATTTAGCTACGGACTACTTTTCCAACTCCTTTGTGGATGTGTATACTGTTAATTCTAATACCCTTCAAAACCAACTTATCTCTATCTTACCGAAAGTGATCACTGATAATGACAACAACTCCTTACTAGATAGAATTACAGATGAAGAAGTTCAGAATGTTGTGTTCTCCATGAAGTCCTGCAAAGTGCCTAGCCCTGATGGCTTTCCCCCAGCCTTTTCTCAAGACTTCTAGGACATTATTGGGTATAATGTGACACATGTCGCCAGAGACCTTTTCAGAACTAAGAAAATTCTTAAATAGCTCAATGACACCTTTATTGCCCTGGTGCCAAAATGTGCATAGCCCAAAACTATGGATGACTTCAGATCCATCGGCCTCTGTAACACCCTGTACAAAATCTTCTCTAAGATTATGGTTAGTCGAATCAAACCCCTTCTCAATAAAGTTATTAACCCTAATCAAAAAGGGTTTGTCCCAGGTAGGAAAATTTTGGATGCTGCCATCACTACCCACAAAATCCTCCACTCTATCTCTCACAACAAAGCTATTGGTATGGCTCTTAAGCTTGACATCTCTAAAGCTTATGATAAAGTTAATTGGAGCTTCCTTTATAAGGTCCTTGCCTCCTTTTAGTTTTCTAAAGACTTCTTAACTTTGATTAAAGCTTGCACTGAAACTATCAAATTCTTTGTGCTGCTTAACCACAGACCAGGCACTAAATTTGCCCCTGCTAAGGGTCTTCGCCAAGGGGATCCCCTATCCCCCTATCTTTTTATTCTTCTTGTAGAGGTTCTGAGCTATAACATGATGCACCTAGCATGACTTCAAAAAATTGAGGGAATTAAACCTACCTCCAGCCTACCTCCTGAAGTCCTACAACAGTTTGTGGATGACACGTTCTTCTTTGGTACTTCCTCGATCCTAGAAGCCAAGGAGTGGAAACATATGCTTGATAGTTATGCCACTACTTTGGGACAACACATAAATTATCATAAAAGCATAATTTTCTTCTTTAACACCAAGTTTAAGGTGCAATCTATGATCCTGAGAATTTTGGGCTGTCAAGCTGATGCGCTTCCTGCGACATAGCTTGGGCCCCCTCTGACTGTCAAAGATGTAAAGAATGAGTTTTGGAATTTCATCCTCGAGCGAACTCAAAGGAAGCTAGCTGGTTGGAAAGGTAAACTTCTTAGTAACGTTGGTAAGATACAACTTCTTGCCGCCTCTCTTCAAAGAATTCCTATCTATTTCCTTTCCATTTTGAAAATTTTTGGTGTTATGGTTGACAAGTTAGAAAAGATTCAACACACCTTCCTATGGTCGGGAGCTAAAGAAAAGAGAATGTTTCCTTTGGTTAATTGGGAGAAAGTTTGTAGTCCTAAACACTTGGGGGGTCTTGGTCTAAGAAGAATTAACAACCTCAACAAACCCCTACTTTCCAAGTTGTCCTAGCCTATGGTTGAGAGTTCTATTGATTGGTGCAAAATCATGGAAGCTAAATACCTTGATGGGGGACACTTCTGTAAGCTCTTCATGGAACAATTGTTGAAAAATTAATTGCAGACAAAATATAAAACTAAAATAAAAATACAGAGATTTAAGTACTCAAAAAAGAACACAAATATTTATAGTGGTTTGTTCATAAAATGAACTACATCCACTCTACAAGCTAGGGCATATCAGTTTTATTATATCAACATTCAAAGTTATAGTAGCAGCTCTCAAGATATGAATTTACATTCACTGAATAATCTTATTCAGCATCGCAATCCAAGAATATGGAATGTAACGGCAAAGGAATAAATAGAGTGTAGGTAGAGTGAAGGATTGGCCTTCACCAAATACTGATATTCGCAGAAAAAATAGAATTGTTACAATCTCCCACTTGAAGTCCAATCCGAACCTATGAGTTGAGCTACTTTCTGATATCCCCAGCTTGGAGCTTATGGCTATGTCCTCACAATGCTGAGAGAAGCTCTACAGAATTCAAACTTCTCTCGAGGTACTATCTTGGTGAACATATCAGCCGGATTAATCTTTGTATCAATCTTCTCTAAATGTAATCTTCCCTCTTCAAGAGCATGACGTATGAAATGAAATCTGGTCTCAATATGCTTTGTGCGACTGTGGAAAGTTGAATTTTTGGCCAATTGAATGGCGCTGTTGCTATCTAAAAATAATGTGAATTTGGATTGTTTAAATCCCAACTCTCCAAGAAATCATTGTAACCACATCAGCTCTTTAGCTCCCTCAGTTAGAGAAATTTATTTAGGCTCGGTGGAGGAAAGAGAAACTACTTGTTGCTTTCGAGAAGTCCAGCTAATCATTTCTCTGGCAGAAGTAAACACATAGCTTGTTGTTGACTGCCTTGTATCTAAATCTCCAGCCATATCAAAATCAACATATCCACAAATATAAGGTTCCTGACTATTAAAACACAAAACATGAGAAGAAGTGCCTCTCAAATAACGAAGTGTCCATTGAACTACCTGCCAATGAGTTTTACCAGGATTACTCATAAAACCACTCTCAACTCCCACTACTTGGGCAATATCCGAACGTGTGCTAACCATGGTGTACATTAAACTACCAACTGCTGAAGAATAAGTAATACCATCCATCTCCTATTTTTCTTCTAGAGTAGAAGGACACATTTTTTAAGACAATTTGAAATGTTCAGCCAATGGAGTGGCAACTGATTTTGCACTTGTCGTATTAAACTTCTCTAAAACTTTAAGAATATATTTTTCCTAAGATAACTTGATTTCTTTTCTATGCCTATTACGGATTATATCCATCCCAAGAATCCTCTTCGCTACCCCTAAATCTTTCATGGCAAAGCGGAGAGACAAATGTGTCTTCAATTCATGAATGACTCTCATACTGTTACCAGCAGTCAACATATCATCAACATACAATAATAGTATCACAAACTCACCAGTCGGAAGCCTTTTGAGGTATACACATGGGTCTAATTCACAATGTGTAAAGCCTTGCTAAGTCATGAAATTATCAAACTTTAAGTACCATTGATGAGGAGCTTGTTTCAACCCATAAAGACTCCTCTTTAATTTGCAAACTAAATGTTCTTGCCCCTATTTAACAAAGCCTTCTGGTTGTTCCATATATAATTCTTCATCAATGTCCCCATGTAGAAACATTGTTTTGACATCGAGTTGCTCAAGCTCGAGATCCCATGCTGCTGCCATACCAAGTGCCAAATGAATTGTCTACATCTTCACCACTGGAGAAAAAATTTCATTAAAATCTACACCCTATTTTTGAGCAAATCCCTTCACAACCAATCTAGCCCTGTATCTTTTTCATCCTTCGTCTTCCTCTTTGATGTGATAGACCCACTTATTTTTCAATGCTTTATGATTTACTGGAAGTGGAACTAAATCCAAGGTATGACTCAAATTTAAAGACTCCATTTCATCCCATATTGCATCCATCCAAAACACTGAATTAATATTAGAACAAGCTTGTTTAAAAGTTTGTGGCTTTGCCTAATCAGAGCATAAAGAAAATAAGAGTTCATAATTGTCAAACTTCCGAGGCCTTTTCCTCTCTCTGGTAGACCTTCTCAGCTAGACATTTTGAGTAGCACCAGTATCAATAGCCTCTATGTGTGCAGCCCCTTTATTTGAAAAAATTTCTCTTCCAACCTCTGTATGTGAAGTAATTTGCTGACTTTCCTGATGTGGAGGACACTGTGGTTTCCCCAAATTTTCTAATTTACCATGTTGAATATCATTCATGTCTTGCGTATGCTGCAAAAATTCCTCACGAGAGTGGGCTTGAGAATTTGTCTCAGCCCGTGAGAGAGGAGCTGCTGGGCGAGTGTTATGGCAACTCGTGGAGGGGGGAGTACTGTGCATGGTCTCTGCCCACGACAAAGGAACAACCTGCGGCAAGGAGACTAGCGGAGAAGAGTGTGGGAGCTGGTTAAAAACTACCACAGGCAATGAGGATTTGTCCCTCACAAAAGTTGTAGAATCCCTATGAACACCAGTCGAGGCTTGGGGAATGAAGTTAGGGGGCACCTCAGAATTTGGAAGTTCTCCCTGCGATAAATGGAATTTGTCTGGTTGTGTGGGATGAGCAGTTTGTGCTGTCCCATAATCAAATAAATTTGGGACTGGCATAGTAGAAACAATGGGAGTTTGGGAGCATGTAGGAATTTGGATTTGAGTATAAAGTGAGGAGGTAGTAGAATTTACAGGAGGCACAACAATTGTAGAGGGGTGAAAGGTAACCTGGGTGGTCTTTGATATACAAGTGCCATTATCTCCCACATCAAATTTAATAAAATCATCAGAATTAGACTTCTGATTGTGCAAACCAGAGAATACTTTCTCATTAAACACAACATCCCTTCTCCGTACTACTTTTTGATTAATTGCATCCCATAACTGATAGCCAAATTCATCCTCACTATACCCCAAAAAGATGCACTTTTTAGATTTAAAATCCAACTTTGATCTCTGCTCTTTATTAACATGAGCATATGCATCGCATCCGAAAACTCTCAAATGTGAATAAGAAATTCACTTACCAATCGAATGCTCTTCCGGAATATCAAAATCTAGATGTGATGAAGGAGCTATGTTGAGTAAATAAACTACTATATTACACACCTCTACCCAGAATTCTTTCCCCAAACCAGCATTAGACAACATACACCGAGCCCTCTCCAAAATAGTTCAATTCAACCTCTCAGTTGCACCATTTTCCTGAGGTGTATAAGGGACTATTTTAATCTACCGAATACCATGATCTACACAAAATTGGTCAAACTTCATAGAGAAAAACTCACCACCATTGTCCATTAATAAACATTTTATATTTCTTCCAATTTGATTCTCCACCATAGCCTTAAAACCTTTAAATTTTGAAAAAACTTCTGATTTTCTATGCAACATATAAATCCAAACTTTTCGAGTGCAGTCATCAAGAAATGTTACAAAATAATTAGCACCACCAATGGAAGTTACCTCCGTAGGACCGAAAACATCAGAATGAATGAGCTCCAATGGAGATGTTTTCTTCTCATGACCCATCCTTACGAAGCTGGTGCAATTTTGTTTTCCATAAAGGCAATGTTCACACAATGTCAAATCAACCAATTTTAAACCCGAAAGTTGGTCTCTTCGAAGCATAACTTCAAGACCTATTTTGCTCATATGATTGAGCCTCTTATGCCAAAGTTCAGCATTGCTATCCGCAACCGCCATGGCTGCTCCCACTTCACCATGACACTCTAATCTATACAAACTTCCAATTTTCTGCCCTTTTGCTAAAATCAATTGACCTTTTGACACTTTCCATGAAGTTAAATCAAAACTAACATTGCAGCCTTGTGTGTATAACTGACTAACATGAATCAGATTACGCTTGAGTGTAGGAACATGCCTAACATCTTTTAAAATCCTTTTGCTTCCATTTTTCAGTGACAATAAAATATCCCCTTTTCCCACTATGTCACATTCTTTATTATCCCCAAGAAAAACTTTGCCAAACATACCTTCTTGGTAATTCGTGAAAGCACTCCGACATGGAGTTGCATGAAATGAGGCACCGGAATCGAGAACCCATGAATTTGAATTTGTGTTACTAGCTGCAAGTACCAAAGCTCCATCGATTGCAGCATTGGCACCATTATTGATGACATTATTTTGAGCCCTCTTATAGTTCCAACATTGCTTCTTTGTGTGCCCAGATTTTCAACAAAACTAGCATGCACCATTTCTCCCTCTTGATTTGGAGTGTTGACTCGATCTTCCTCTTCCATTATTATTGTTGTTTCATCTCTCACGACTTCTCCCTCTATTGCTATTATTGTTGTTTGTGCTCATCGTTGTTAGAGCATCACCGAAAGAGGGTTCTTGTTGCTTCCGGCGCATGTCTTCACTAAGTAATGTAGCGGTAACGTCATCAAAGTTCAGCTTGCTCTTGGCTGGAACTGAAGTTCTTATAGCCATTACAACTCCTTCCCAGCTGTTTAGAAGTGAGCATAATAATAATATTGCCTTTATCTCATCATCTAATGTGATGCCAACCGAAATCAGCTGAGTAACTAAAATGTTGAACTCGTTGAGATGGTTTGCTATCACTCCTCCTTTCATTTTCAGATTATACAATTTCTTGATGATGAACACTTTATTTGATGCTAAAGCTATCTCATATAATGAGGAAAGCCTATCCCACAACTCTTTCGTGGTCTTCTTTGTTGAAACATTAAAGAGCACATTGCTAGATAAAGATAGGATAATGGTGGCCTTTGCTTTCTGATCAGTCTTTTCCCAATCTTCATCTGACATTGAACCCTTTCCTTTTGTTTTTCCAAGTAATGCTAGTTGCAGATCTTGCTTGATAAGTAGAGATTCAATTTGTACTTTCCACAATCCAAAATTCTACCCTGAAAACTTCTCAATCTTCCATTTATCTGCTTCATCCATGGTGTCTGCAAAAACCTCACCAATTTCCCAAAAATCGAACGAGCTTAACCAGCTCTGATACCAATTATTGAAAAAGTAATTGCAGACAAAATATAAAACCAAAATAAAAATATAGAGATTTAAGTACTCAACAAAGAACATAGAGATTTATAGTGGTTCATTCATAAAATGAACTACATCCACTCTACAAGCCAGGGCATATCAGTTTTATTATATCAACATTCAAAGTTACATCAGTAGCTCTCAAAATATGAATTTACATTCATTGAATAATCTTATTTAGCATCGCAGTCCAAGAATATGAAATGTAACGGCAAAGGAATAAATAGAGTGCAGGCAGAGTGAAGGATTGGCCTTCACCAAATACTAACATCCACAGAAAAAATAGAACCATTACAACAAGGGCACCTGAGAGGTTCCCAAATTTGGAATAATATCCTAAAAAATAGATGTATTCTGGAGAAGGGAACTTTGTGGCAATTAGGTAATGGTAGGGACATAAGGTTTTGGGAGGATCCTTGGCTTCCTGATGGTATTCTTACTACTACACGTTTCTCACAATTAAGAAACACTCTAACCCTAGGAGTGGGCAGGGTGGTCTCCAATTTCATAACAAATGGCAGGTGGATTGATATTACCCCTTTCCTGAGGGATAGATCAGATCTCCTCAATTTGGCTGCTAATCTCTTCACCCTTATCAATTCTATCTGCATTCCCATTTTTGACAGGCCTGATAGACTTATTTGGTGCGATACCCTTCATGGTGGCTTCACTGTCAAATCTGCCTACAATCAGCTTACAATGACTCTTGCTGACACAACCTGCTGGTGAAAGGTGTGGCAACCACAACTCATCTCTAAAGTCAATTTTTTCTGGTGGACAGTGTTGCATGGGAAAATACTCACTCTGGACAACCTCACGAAGAGGGGGTTTAATTTGGCTAATAGGTGTTGTTTATGTAAGAAGGAACAAGAAATCATAGATCACTTATTTATCCATTGTGATTATGCGACTGAGCTGTGGCAGAAAATTTTAACTCACCCCAACATCTAGTGGACTCCAAATAAAGATATAAGTGATCTTTTCCATAACTGGCAATCTCCATCACATCACCCTCTGATAAAGATCTTGTGGGATCAGACTCTACCTATCTTTTGCTGGTCCCTATGGAAGGAACACAATAATAGGATATTCAAAGACACTGAGTTGAATAGCACGGTGGTGTTTCAAATAGCGTTGAAATTACTTTAAGAAAACTTACTAGTTTCCCACTGGAAGACTCCCAGTTTTCCACCCTCTACCTAGGATCATAAAACTGCTATGAATTGGGGTATTGACAAGGGGTTTTCCAAGTTTGATGGCTCAAAAATTGCTGCCCACAAGGCCACTTTTTGGTCTCCACCTCGCGTGACCTGGCATAAGTTGAATTTTGATGGTTCGGTCTACAATCTACTACAAACTGGTGGGGGGTCATTTGTGATCACAATGGTTGCTTATTAGTGGCCTATGCGGGTCCCCTTCAAAACCACACTGTCAACCAAGCAGAAGGCATGGCTCTCCTCTTTGGATTGAAAATGGCTTTAACCATGGGTTGCACCAACATTGAAGTGGAAGGTGACTCCAAAGTCATAATTGATGCCTCTAGGAGAATTGCTAATGTTGGATGGAAACTAGACAACATTTTGAGAGATATCTGAGGCATTATGGATAGCTTGCAGAGGGTTACCATCACTCATATCTATAGGGAAGGAAATGCAGTGGTTGATACCATGGCAGCTTTCGGTCTGCAGCTGGAGGGGTCAAATGTTGGAGAGTTGTAGGTTAGCTTCCCCAAAACACTCAAGACCTACTAAGGTGGGAAATTAGAGAAACAAATTTTCAAACTCATGATGTTTAAAAAAGAAAGCTTGGGCAGGACTCCTCATGATGTGACTGGGTGCCAGCACATTTGTATGACAATTTTCAAGGATTCTTTTTTCTACCAGATGGATTACTCGAGACGTATTCCTAAGCATGATATTGGCATGATTTGGCTGACATGGTTGCTGGCCACGAACTGGGCTTCTAAAAATAATCATTACTTCAAGTGGGTTCTAGGCAATAAATTTTTGGAGGTTGGCAAAAGATACAATGTAGATTTTTTATAGGATAATTATTATTTTAAGTGTGGGTTAATCTGTACTTCTCACATTTTAACCACGGTGGCACTCATGGCTAAGATTTATGAAATTCAAGACAATCAAAGCATTAATTGCTCCTGGCTTATTGACACGACTTCTAAACCTTGGTCTAACTTTCATTTTTGCCTTTGTAATTTGTGCTATGGGTTTCTTCTGAGAGTTGAGGCTGGTGAGAGAGTTTACCTTGGTTTTCTCTGCAGACGGCCTTTTTCAGAGATTATGGGGGGGGATAGAAAAAGAATTGAACCTGAACGGATTGAGGATGAGTTCACCATGGATCCCATGGTCATGTACTTCTACCAGGAGGGAGGTATTCTGCCATTCATGGAGGACCTCCAGGACCATGATGAGATGATTTCCAGAAAGGTCGCCAAGACCTGGAATGATAGGTAGGTTACTATCAATGGCATCACCTTCCAGGTTAATTAAGATTTCATTGGGCAGGCCACAGGCATGCCTACGACTGGTAGGAAGTGGAAAAAGATAGCGAAGATCCAGGTGAAGATGGATTTCTCGCAATTCTTCAAGGATGGACCCACGCCCAGGCCGATAAATGGTGGCTACACTATGTTTGAGCTACCAAATTTTTGGCCTAAAATGTGTAGGCTGGTGATGAAGTACTTTACTCTAGAGGGCAAGTTTAGTATGTTTCAAAACTATCACCTCCCCTTCCTAAATCATTTCTTTCACAAGCTGTTAATTTCTATTCCCTTCTTCCTGCTGCATTTGTTAGAAGCTAATGTGAAGATGGTTAATGAGGCTGTTTCCCTTAGCAAAAACCCTATTTATTTGCACCAAGGTCTCATCCTTTTCCTTTATAACTTTCACTGTGCCCTTTGCCCTACTCCACCTCTACAAGTTTTACAAACCTCCCTTCATCCCATGTCACCCTCAGTCTCCCTTAAGCAGGGTGTTCCCACTCCCATTGAGTCCAAGGATGAGGCGACCCCAACTTCTAGCCCTATGTCTGTCAAAACTCAACCCACTAATAGCACTCTAAAGCATGTCATTAACCCAGGTGACGAGCTCTTGCCTCCTTCCAAGAGGCAGAAAAAAATTATGATTAACCTAGATTGTGGCCCTGCTTTCGAGCCCCAGCTTACTTCCAACCGCTGCTCTCCTCGCCTTGCTAAAGAAATGGGCAAAAGGGCCATCAGAGAGCTCATGTCTGAGGAGGAGGTCTCTGCCTAGGATGAAGGTTCTGTTAGCTCCCCTAGAAAAAAGAGAGCCCGGGCAATGACATTGTCGACGATGAAGTTAAGCTTGCGGGAGCTACTCAAACTAATGTGGCTATGGAAGAGGTGAACGAGAAGGATCCTAATGAGAACAAAGGGAACTCTGCTAGCAGCTTAATGGGAAAAATTAAGTTCATGTTGATACTATGGAAAGCAAGGTCTTGAATCTCACCAAGGACCTAGAAGCCACGAACAAGTGGTTAAAAGATGTGAATAAATTTGCTCTTAAGGTTATGCATGCCTCTGCTGCTACACTTTGTCTTCTCAATGAGAAGGCCATGGAGGATACGGAAGCTATCAAAAGCAACCGTGAGCTCTTCAGTTTCCTCAATGAGGAATGGGCTAATATCCTGCTGTCAAAGCGCTTATGGACTAGAAAATAGTGTGTTGGGGGCTTGTGAGTAGGAGGATGGAGAGTGTTGTTGGTTCCTTGTCTCCGTTTTTGTTTAACTATATTTATTTTAGTTTGCTCTATACTTTGGTTTGGGTTTTTAGCCCTGTGTGGCACCTACCTTGGTTAAAACTAAACTTTTTCGATACTCACATCATGTGGTGGTGCTTGTTTTCCTGTTTCTTTGTTTTTGATCGAGGTAGAACTATATGCTTCATGCTGTTAGCTACACTCTTTGTTAATTCCTTAGTTTGCCATGTGTTCTATGGGTCAGCACCCTTTTTTGCTGCTGCTTTAATAAAAAATAATTGTCTCTATCTTTGTATAACAATTGTCTTTCACTAAACAGTCACGTAGAAATTGAATATCTGTTGTAATCTTTTGTAAGAGGTTTCAGATTCCCTTCAAAACCTGATTTCGTCTTAATAGAAAAACAATTGCCTTTTAGTAAGATAGAAATCAAATTGACTAAATATTAAATCCAGCGAGGACATGCCCCCAATATTTGAACATAAATAGATGAGAGTAATTTTTATAATCTCTAATCTAATACTAGATATACTACTTATTTGGGGCCTTTTATGACTAGGATTTCTTTGTGGCACTGGGCAAAAGCACAGTAGGTCTGCGCAGCGGTGAGAACCACAACAACAACTGCAGTACACAACGCCAGCGTTTTCCATGGTTTTGAAAGATGTTCCCCACGAAATTCCACCCAACAATTTCTCAACTTGCTATTGTAGTATTTCTTGATGAGCGCTTCCCTGATCCCACTCTTTATTGCTTGCGGATGCTCCTCAAAACCTGAAAAAAACAGAGGCTTCCCCATGCCGTCCCACATCTTGGCCGCCTGCTCATCCGTTATCATCATACTGTGCCGCTTAATCACCCCGCTTTCTCGCAGCAGCGTAACATCCTCCGGTGTGTCGATCAGGCAATCCATCAGTTCCACGTAAAGAGTCACATTCTTGGGGCGTTTGATGTCGTTGAACTCCAGCGCCAACAAATTCCTCATCATTACTTCTGTGTAGTTGTCTGAAATTACAATCGTGGGAAGGAAAAGGGTGTCAGATTGCTTGTCAAATCTGATTTTGTCCGACCCAGATTTGAATTGAATTCCAGCCTTTGCGAGCTCTTTTGCATTGTAACTGTTGAGGAAATCGTCACGGTCTTTGGCTGGGTGACGAAAGAAGAGAACTAACAGGGCCGCAACCATGTCGTCTATAATTGTAATGAAGTTTTCACAAAAGGTGGTATTCCTGGAATTAACTTGTTGTTGTTGTGAATTGTCAATCTCCAATGAGGAGGAAACATATTTGTGGATGCAACCAAGTAGATGGTGTTCTCCATTTTAGTTAATCTCCACATTAGAAGATGATTGAAAACAGGAGAGATGAAATAATTGAGTCTTGAGAAAATTTTCAACTGTTGTGGAGTTCAGATCACTGTCTATTTGTTTGAGAAGGAAAAGAGGGATCTGATTTTCAAGCTTCAAAATATCACATCTAATACTTGTAAGGGTAGGCATAAGAATTTCAGTGTACCTTTTTTCTGTTTGACTGAACTCCCGTTTAAGAACATGGAACCCATTTATCAGAAACTGGTGGAGGAAGAAGGCGTCCAACATCATCATGCGCCCTAACTTTTCTTTGTCGTTGATCTTCCAATCATAGAACTCCTCAAATTCTGACGCCATATTTGTAATTAGTTTTGTGAGAAAGTTGGGGATGAAGTCTGTCGCGTCTTGCTTGGCGTCGCGCCAGAGTCTAGTCTTTCAGAGTGCGATAGTGGTAAGGCCCGAGTGACAACATTTGAGGAATGTATGCGTCTTGCTTGGCATTGATCAGAGCCCTGGGCACCCACATGCTCGCTTTAACAATTTTCACAGGTTTGTCTCTCTCTGCCAGAAAGTTATCGATTTCAACAGTCCATTTATCGGAAATGAACTGTTCTTCACTTGCAGGTGGTGCCATCATGAAGGAGCAATTTGAAAAACTTCAAGAGATTAGTAAAGTACTCCAAGAACTTCACTCTTAAATCAGGTTGAAGTTCGGATACATGTTATGTAGTAAGAGGATGTATGCTTTTCGTGTGACCCAAATAAATGCCAGGCTGGTAATTTATTTTCCCTGGGCGAGACTTTAACTGCAACGCAATCAGATCCTTCACATCACTGCTAGCTTGACTTTACCTGCTGTCTCTGACAAATTAACTTCAAGAGAATAAAGCTGATTTAAAAAGGTACTTCATTCGGCTAATCTGACAAAGTGATCACATTAGTTTTTGATGTGATATAGGATAATATTCTAACACTACGTATGTAAGAAAAGAATAGTCATTTAATTCTTCGTTTTCCTATAAAATTTTCCGCCACTCATTCAGCCAATCTGATAAAGTGGTCATATCCGTTTTAGATGTGATATAGGATATCATTCCAAGACCAGGTGTGTAAGAAAAGAACACAATCATTTAATTATTCCTTTTCGTATGAAATTTTCAGCCGCACCAATTTTAATATCCATGCCATATTTTCTATATCATCTTTCTCTTTTCCGAAAAGTTTTCTTCCAATTTATGATTGAAAAGACAATGCAAATATTTAAATTAGATCTGAGTGTTTTGGAATAATGAAGTGTAGATAGATTGGTATAGTTGTTCAAAAAGATAAAAATCTAATTATGTGTAATGTAAAAGTCATTGAAAATTGATTCTGTCATATGTAGGAGATATTTTTGTACATCAAGTTAAATTGTGATATTTCAATTAGAATTCAACTAAGTAGTTTTTTGAGTCAAATTCATTGATACATGTTTCATGAGTAGTAGTTCACATGAACACATCTTTCATGAGAACTAATAGAACACTTTGTACTCATTGCATCTAGGTGATGCTCACAGAGGTGAAACACCTAAATGCAATGAGTGCAAAATGTTCCATTTGTCCTCATGAGAGGTGCATTCATGTGAATTACTACTCATGAAACATGGGTCAATAAGTTTGACTCAAAAAACTACACAATTGAATCCTCATAACAATATCGCAAATTGACTCTTTGAACTATTTAAAATGATTGAATGATATCAAGTTTGACTTTATAATATAGAAAATAATATATTATTTTTTAACAAATTTAATTAAAATTATAATGAAAAATCAATCTGAACAGACTTAAAAAATACTCTCCAAGATCACATAGATATAAATGTCTACATTTCTTGTAATTCATAATAGAATATGAAAAATTAATATCCAAAAAAAAAATTAAGTTACTTATAATTAATGTTTGGACTAATGCAAAGGAATTTCGATGATTAATACACTTTATGGAAACCTCTCAAATCAAATATTTACCCTGAAGGGGTTCTTATATGAGATGTGTCCGGCTGGGTTAAGGCGATCGGCGGCCGTCTTCAGCGCTTGAAAAAGTATGCAATTATAAAATTTAAGCAGTGTGAACGCAACTGCATTTTGAAAAAGCAAGATTTATTAACTCCTAATCAACCGGAGTTAGCTCTGCAGTTTACGAGACACACAAAGTACTTCTTTGGACACGCAAAGTACTTCCTTCAAGACTAGCGATGTCGTTTCAGCTTTTAAGAGAGCTTGCAATGCACGCAAGAACTTCCAGTGGGAAACGAAAGTGTCCCTCAGATTTCGGGCGATATAAATGATTCCTCAGCCCAAAGACGTAACTCGACGTGACTTGGATTGGAACCCTGAACATGTCACTTGCCGTGACTTGTATCGAGGCTCAGTTATATCTAAATCATCTTCTCCCATATCAGCAATTGGCTCCTTAATCTCAGTGTGATCGTAGAAGGGGATGATTGCCAACCTCCCCCGATCAGCCTCACCAGCCCCCCGGATCCACCAGATTACGATCCATTGATGCGGATCGATCCATCTTCGCCAGATTTGTCAAGTTATAATCCGTCGCTCAGACATTCTTCTTTGGAGTCCACCGTTGAGCAATTAGAACCGGACATGAATCCTCAAAGTGTTTGTGGCTTTGGCATCTTAAACAGAAGAATTTTTGTTATACAATTTCAAGTTCCTGGATTCAAGGGCCGAAAGATGAGACCAGTTGAATATTCATCGGGACATGGCGAATAACAAGATCCCTAATTCGTGCACATCGGTAGGAGCCCCCGTCCCCCATGTCAAATCTCGACCACCTGACCCAAGGTGACACCAATTCGTAACAGAGCAGGTTATACAATTGAATCTAGATTGGCGTCCCATAGGGCATAGCATCCCTGGGCTTGAGTCTAGGAATCCACTTCTGCACATAAACCGATTGACTACCAAACAACCAGTGTTGTTGGAGAACATTCATCCTATCCTCTATGTAATTAAAATCAACAACAAAGATTTGTTTGGGAAGGAAAAACATTTCTAACATCGAATTGTTCCATTGCCGATTAACCCATGAGTGGATTTCTGCCCTAGATCGACGTTGACCTAAAACTCGGGCAATGACAACCGTCTGCTCCAGATTTCGGATATCCTTATCAATAATGTCAGCCATATTGATGCTAAAATTCCTGCTAAGAACCCTATCAACAAAAACGTTGACATGAAGGCTGCAGAGAGTCCTCTCATCAGATTTCGCACGGAGCGGGTGCGATTTCTGAAATGTGCACTTAGTAAAGAAAATAATTTTCATCGGGAAAAGAAGATTGTTCAGAAAGAGAAGGGAAAGGGTGCAAACTCTGACATCTAAACGAAAGAGACAGTCAGGTTTTGCACCGCCCGACGTCGATTTATGACAAGCCAAATGATCAAGCAACCAATGAGGTGTGATTCTGAAATCCGAAAGAAAGAGATGAAAAAGAGTTAAACTCTTTCGTTCACCCTGAGAACCGGACGGGAGAGCAGGAATATATATAATATCTCTGATATGACATAACATATAGCCATAATAAAGGCCGCTGGAAATAGCAGTACAAACCAAATCTTGTATCTTTTTGGCCCAAAAATGAATTGTTTGGATTGAAAACTAATGACGAATATGGTAATGGGAACAAATGACAGCATAACCCAAACAATCGCTGTTAACCATCCAGATGATTGAATGACCAGATGTATGGCTGTTCCAAATGCTACCAACGAGAGAGGCTATTATTTAATGATTCATTCTACTATTTTTAACACACATCTCACCTTAGATTGAAGGTGCCTACTTGCATTTTTGAGTATATCAGACAAATCTGTAGCACACATGAGACTGTTTCAGGGTTGGAGTCATAACTTTATCCTCAGTAGGGGATCGATGGAGGAAATCGAGTGAGGTAGGAAGGATTTTATAAGAGATTGGTACAACACCTGAAGGATCTGATCCTCCAGAGGTGTTCGATACATTCTATTCCTACTGGACATTATTCATTGGCCATATCACATGACTGTGACCTAAATATTTTGTTTGGCAAATCTTCTGGATATAACTTGAAGAAAAGGCTTAATTCGGTTTACCCCATGATTCTGTTGAAAGTAAGTTAATACATATGTCAAGAACAATCCTAATAACATTTCCAGAAAATATGCTAATAAATGTCTCCTTGTCATATTGTTTCCAAAAGAGGACATCACTGATCATAGTAAGAAACTTCTGTATTGCCAGAGAAACTTTTTGACTCGTGCTTTCTCTTATAGTTTAGATGTTGAGCGACTACCTTCTTCCACAATGGATGCCTACATCTGTAACAAAATTGAAACTTTGCTCATCATTTATCCATATTTTCTAGAACCTATGAGAAGACGGCGCTACCGCCTGAATGAGAGGCTTTATGCTTTGCGCTCTCGTCCCTAAAATCACTAAGGTTTTCTGAATTTATAGTTCACTTAATGTTTAATGTTTTTGAATCAGACAGAAAAATACAGCACGTGAAAACGGGTAAGGAAAAATGCGTGAGTGATTATCATAAAAGGTGAGAGATAAAAGGTGAGAGACGGGTTTTCGGAAAAGTGTCTCATTAGGTACATTTTCGAATGTTCAGAAATGTACTTAGTGAGGCACTTTTCTAAAAATCCGACTTCAACATAGAATATTATATTATTTTATTTAAATATAATTCTTAATATTGAATTTGTCTAAACAAGGAAATTTGAAGGTCTTTCGAAGATTCCATTCTCCGTCCCACTTCTCAACTGTAAGCAAACCAACAAGAAGAAATTGATTCATTCGTACATACTTGGAAAACAAGAAAGACTTTGTTTTATAAAATATCGTTGAAATTATTTGGGAAGGAATCAAAATACAAAGGTTGTATAAATGTATTAATATTTTCAAAAGAATTTTATATACATATTTATATTAGAAAAATGAAAAGTAATAGACTAAGGGATATCATTGTAGATAAGATTTTATTGTTATTGTTATTATTTTTTAAAAGAATATTTAAATTTTTGAATATAATATTCTTTATTTTTAATAAAATATTATATTTAATATGTGTATAATATTAATATTAATAAATAATATAATATTGTAATATAAGTAAGATTATTTATTTAATCATTAACATCTATACAGTTTACAAGGGATTGATGTGCTTCTTTGAAATTTTTCTTAATTCTAACATGTGGCAAGCATCATCAAACACTCTCGGTTATCTTATTAATTCCAGTAGAAATGTATTAGATTAATGGGATATAAAAGGCAAATGCACACTGGAGTTTTAATCTGAGTTTTAATTTAGAAATCTAGAATTTAGTGAATATCTAAAACCCAGATGCTGGTAAATTTAAATAACTCACGTTTCTCTTGGACTCAAGGTCACCTAGCATTTAATAAGCTTAATTTTATAATGTTAGCAGTAGTCTCTTAGTATAATAATTTCTTCCTGGTGAACGTAATCTAGATGGCACCTAGTCCTTTTAACTTAATATCAAGATTCATATATGATGATATTGGCATAAGAAGAAGGAATTGCTATTTTTTGATTAGTGGTAATCATAGGAGATGGTAGCTTCTATTGTCTAACATTTTCAGGTGGAAAACATTGTCGTTGTTGGGAGATAGACATTCCTACCTTTCAAAGAACAAGTCGCTAAAGAATATGCATCAATGAAGAATACTGCAAGCAAGATCCTAGTACATAATTGTATGTAATTAAAAGATGTATACCTTCAAACAGCAGTTCAAATCCATATTGTATTAAAATTTCTACTGTTATCGAGCTATGGGAATGCCCATGGAAACTATGTATTTTTACAAATCTCGACACCGTCGAGTCGTGGGTATGCCCATGTATACTGTGTATAAGTATAGGACCTTTGGTCCCGGGAAAGGTTGGAGGTTTTCTCAACTCCGCTCTGAGCGGGGTCACACTGTAAAACTATTATTTATATGAATAAAAAAAAATTTAGGGTTTTGGCCTTTTACCGATCAAAAAAAAAAAAGATTAATTATTTAATATTTGAAAATAACATAAATATTATTATTAATTTATTATTTAGTCTTATAATCAAATATAATTTTATAAATTTTCATAATATTTATACTATACTTTTATTTTTAAAATCTAAATTAACTGTTATTTTAAAGCATTTTAACAAAAAATTAAGAATATTTTATTAAATTAAAAAATATTTCAAATATAGTATGTTGTGAATTGCTCTATTGTGCATATCAACAATTAATATAACATTCATAAGATGAAATAAATACAAAGAACATCAAAATAATAATATTATTAGAAAATGAAAAATAATTGAATTATGCAAAACTAAGAAATATATAGAAATAAACAATATAAAACTATATGTATAAATAAATAAATAAACTAAAAAATAAACTGACTTCATATTAAATTATATAATTTATCACATATTAAATCTACTTAAAAATTCATTTAAAATATGCTATTAAATTTTGCAAAAACACTTTTATATTTTGAAGCAATTCTAATAACCTTCTAAATTGACCTATCTAATAACCTTCCAAATTGACCTATTACTTAAATGAGGGAATTAAAAAATTATTATAATAAATTACTACCCAAATTATTAATTCAAGGTACCTATTGCATGCCAAAATGCAATTACTAGTTTTATCTTATTCTAAAATTCTATTTATATTGCTATTAGCATAAGTTTTTATCTTCTAAATCAACTTTGCTCTCCTCTAGTTAGATTGCTCCAGAGATAGCAAGTAAACAACTAGCAAAGATGCGAAATATCTAATTGCCTTGATGTTACTCCTTACAGAACCATTTCTAGAGCACATGAAAAGCGTACACTTACACTCTCATTTTATAAAACTTGTATACTACTTTTACTCTTAGGGCCCTTTTGGTAACGGGAATTAGGAAATGATGGACTCCATCAAATGCTGGAAATGGTCAAATCATAGATTTGATAATCCGGTTTTTCATTTCTAGATTATGTTTGGACCATTTGGTTCCACTTTTTGAAATTGGAATTGGAATTTGAGTATGATTTTTTCTTTTAATTTTTTTGAATTGTTTTAATATTTTTAAATTTAATAATTCATTTTTATTAATGGAATTGAATTTAAAATGGAATCGCAGACCGTTTTAGGCAGCCAAAGTTGGTGGCAAGCAAACAAGTTACAATCACTGCAACCAAAAATTGACAAAAAATTTGGAAAATAAATTCAAAAAAGAAAGAAAATAATTTATTTTTTTTAAAAGTTGAAAAAAAATTAGTCAAAAAATTTGAAAAAAAATTTGAAAAAATAACAAAGTTACAAACCACCTAAATAAATAAAAAATAAATTAAATCCCTCTCCACACAAATAAAAAATTAAAAAATTAAGTATAGATATGAAAAATTTTAAAATTTGCTTTCCCCATTCAAATTTCAATTTCAAATACCAATTCCACCTTTTCATATGGAAGATGTAAAAAAATGAGCATTTACATATTCCTATTCTATTTTCATATTGCACTCCCAAAGTAATGATTCTATGAAATGGGAAATAACAAATGCCAATTCTAGACTAATTCCGCTACGGCCCTTATTGAAGACCCAGATTCTTAGAATACTTTACTCATGTCCAACACTATCTATATTAACTGAGTATATATTTCTCCAAAGGTGTCACTGGGAAAATTCAAATACTAATAAAGCAAAGTAATGTGACAATTGTGATATTCGACAATTATTGTTTAAATTTTGTTTGTAAATTCAAAAAATTAATAGTTTCAAATTGAGTTATTTTGTACCTTTTCTAAAGCTATTACAATCATTTTTCGTATTTCTCAATCTGATATATTGTTTGGCCGACATATCATTAATAACATTAATTTCTTGAACTGTAAGATAATAATCATATTATGTTATAAATAATTCACTGTTAATCTTTGGTGTAAAACTGTCACTCATTATTACAATAGCTATACAGTTGAAGGCAGGGCCAATCATGAAATTATGATCTTAGGTCTTTTAACACATTCACCCATTTTAATCTGCCCAAGAAGGTGTTTGAAATATCAGCATTTTTAATATCCGTCAAATATTTGTATGTGATCTATAGGAGGTTATACTACATGTTGATGTAATTGTTCACAGATTTGCTTACGAAAGCAAAAAGATAGATTAAAGATGGCTTGATTGCAAAAGACACATCGCCGATGAATATAAAATTTTATGTAATTTACACTTTGGGTAAGATTTTAACAACATGCAATGAGATTCTTCACATCATTGCTAGCTAGGCTTTACTCTTTGGTTTGGGTAAACGTAAGAGCTAGAGAATAAAGCTGATTTTTAAAGCATTTCATTCGGCTTATAATCTGATAAAGTGTATTGATTTGTAATTATTCTTTGATCAGATTTGTTTTAGATGTTATATCGGATAGAATTCTAAGGCTAGGTATCTAAGGAAAGACCACAATCATGTAATTCTGTTTCTTGTAAAATTTTCAGCTACACCAATTTTAACTATCTATACTATCTTTTCTATCTCGTATTGTCTTTTAACAAAATATATCATATAATTTAGGATTGAAAATAAATTAAGAGTATTTAAATTAGATATAAGGGTTGTTGGAAGTCTAAATTTTACAAAATTTAGAGTTCTAGATCTCACTCTAAGAAGAAAACTTCACCATACAATCATGTGCATCACCTATGATCAAACATGTTTTTCTATTTCCAACACTAGGAAATCTGTTCTGATGCATGTGTCAAGTGGTTGATTTCCAGGTACCATACATTTTACAATGCGGAATCATAAGTATTTCTAGACAATGAAATTTTCACATCTAAACATTTTCATGTCAATTTAATTGTTCCTATACATTTTGTAGATCATATTTGGGCATTAATAACCTTTTCCCACCAAGCCCGCATGGCAGGCCAATTGTTCCTATGTATTGTTTGCATCATAATGAAGGCCTACACCCATTTTAAGGATACAGAGAACTCATTTGTTATTTTTCCTAAATCTATTTTGTTCACAGTTCATTTAAAATTTTCTCTTGTCCATTGTGAATGGTCTTTTATTAAAATCAATATTCCTCTTTCTAGTCATTCCTATTGCAAACCAAGTGATCCATACAATAGTATATGCTATAGAGAATCTTTGTGTAAATTCTGAATGCCTCGTGAATCTGTTTGATATTTTTCTCACGTTGGAACAAAATGTAATTTATGCAAATTTTCTATCTACACAACAACAAAATCAAGAGAAGAGAAAAGGAAGTTTGCAGAAGATTGATAGTCTCAAAGGTTTAGAAAATAATAACAAGCTATATTCGACAAAAAGATATCTCGCACTCTTAGAAGGGTTTATCAGAGTTATTTATTGTGTTACACTCCTTGATCAATGGTCTATGAGAAGGTCCATTTTTTGGAGTGGAAGAGAAGTCTTCATCAAATTTCCAAAATATTTTCATAAGCAAACTAGGGTGCACTGATGTAGAGGATGTAAATTAAGGTGGGCCCTCAATGGCAAGATAATACACTATGAGGAGTAAAATTAAAATGTTCCTTCGATATGCAATGTTTCCCGGATAAAATAAAAGGAAGGAAAAAAGATTAAAAGTTTTCTCAAATGTTATTATTTCTCAAATAAAAATGTGGTTGACCTATAATTTGAAAATAAAAGAAACCAACCTTCTTCATTATCGAATGCTAAAATAAAGGAATAAATTTTTAGCCAACATGAAACAATTTCCAAGTGCACATATCAATATTGTGGAGAGACTTAGATAAATATTATAGGTAATACATTCTGCAAAACATATTTCATGGTGAGGATTTCAGAATTTATGAAGCAGTTCGGAAGGGAAGGAAATTTTTTTTATTGTTGGACCCAAAAGATGAATCACATTTTTCTACATTCAGATAGACTTCTTGGGCTCTAAATGATTGTTTATCCCTCTAGAATGGTTCCACACTTTGTCCCATAGATTGAAAATGAGTTTACGAGAGATGCATATATTTTTGTGAAGTCACCAAGCTCAAAAATGCCCAGCAATTTGCAAAAATGGCCCAGATTTATAAATCATGGCCTGCAACATTATAACTCATTTGACGACTGATAAATCACGGCTTGGACATGTGATATAGAAGAATACTTATTATGATAGAAACAATCAATCAATTAATGATTTGACAACACTTTTTGAAATAATAATGTAGTGATAATATATATGGAATTAATAAACTAGCTAATATATATTCTATATTTGAATGATGAAAAAATTCAACGCCTTGATACATCTCGGCATATTTTAAATATAGAGTATATATTAGCTAGTAGCGGCAGTGCGCATAACTCATTGAATAAATTAATAAATCATTATATATTATTTTTTATTAAATATAATTTAATATAATATTATTTTAATATAATTACTTTTTCTAACCCTAATTATATTATGCACTGATTAGTAACCTAAGATATATTTGGGTTATAGTTAGGGTTATACTTTACATCATTGTCAGGGTTAGAGTTTATTTTAGTTATATAGTTAGGTTTAGTTTCACTCTTAGGTTAAAAAATAATTAGAATTAGGTTTAGACTTAGTTTTAGGGTTAGGGTTTTAGTTCTAGTTGAGGTTTATAGATAGAATTATAGTTTTGGTTAGGGTTTAGGGTAATGGTTAGCATTATGTCCATTATTAGGGTTTACATAATACTTGGTGTTAGGGTTAAAGGGTTTAGATAATGGTTTAGTTCAGGATTTGAGTTTGAATTATGGTTAGAATTAATATTTTGGATGAGTTAAATGGGATTATGGTTAGGGTTTAGATACAGTTAGGGTTAGAATTGTTGTTAGATTAGGGTTTAGGTTAGAAGTTTCTAAGATGATTAAGATCAGTGTTTAGATTAGGTTTTGGTTAGGGTTTGAATTAGGGTTTGTTTATGGTTAAGGTTAGGGTGAGGGTTACGATAGAGTTTACAGTTAGGGTTTAGGGTTGAGGTTAAGGTTTACATCTTGGTTGGGGTTAGGGCTAGGTTTCATGTTAATGATACATTTAGTTTTATGGTTTGGGGTATGGAAAGAGTGAATGTTAGGATTAGGGTTACTGTTTAGAGCCGGGGTTAGCATTTGCATCTTTGCTAGGTTCTGGATTAGATTTTGAGTTAGTGATATAGTTAGGTTTAACATCACTCTCAATTTAGATAAATTGTTAAGATTAGGGTTAGGGTTGGGGTTAACTTTTAGATTATGGTTTTGGTTAGAGTCGAGATTATAGTTAGGGTTATGGTAATGATATGGCTAGTTTTAGGGTTTATATAAAGTTTAAAGTTATGGTTAAGGTTAGGATTAGAGTTATAACTATGGTTAGGATTAGTATTTATACGAGGTGTTATTTAGGGCTCAAGTAAGGGTTTAGTAAGGGGTTAAGATATATTATGCATACTAAAATTAAATATATTATTAATATATTCTTAATATATGTTTTAGTTATATAGTTAGGTTTAGCTTCACTCTTAGATTGAAAAATAATTAGGATTAGGTTTATACTTAGTTTTAGAGTTAGGGTTTCAATTCTAGTTAAGGTTTATATATAGAATTATAGTTTGGATTAGGGTTTAGGGTAGTGGTTATCATTATGTCTATTATTAGGGTTTACATAATACTTGGGGTTAGAGTTAAAGGGTTTGGATAATGGTTTAGTTTAGGGTTAGAGTTAGGGTTTTGGTTAGGGTTAAGTTTTAGATTATGGTTTCAGTTAGAGTCAAGATTATAGTTAGGGTTATGGTAACAATATGGCTAGTGTTAGGGTTTATATAATGTTTATGGTTATGGTTAAGGTTAGAGTTAGAGTTATAACTATGGTTAGGGTTAGTATTTATATGAGGATTTATTTAGGGCTTAGGTAAGTGTTTAGTAAGGGGTTAAGATATATTATACTTATTGAAATTAAATGTATTATTAATATATTCTTAATATATGTTTTAGTTATATACATAGGTTCAGCTTCACTCTTAGGTTGAAAAATAATTAGGATTGGGTTTAGACTTAGTTTTAGGGTTAGGGTTTCAGTTCTAGTTAAGATTTATAGATAGAATTATAGTTTGGATTAGGGTTTAGGGTAATGGTTAGCATTATGTCCATTATTAGGGTCTACATAATACTTGGGGTTAGGTTTGAAGTGTTTGGATAATAGTTTAGTTTAGGGTTAGAGTCTCAATTATGGTTAGAGTGAATGTTTTCGATTAGTTAAATGAGATTATGGTTAGGGTTAGGGTTAGGGTTTATATCAAGTTTAGGGATAGGGTTAGGGTTTAGGATACAGTTAGGGTTAGAATTATTGTTAGATTAGTGTTTAGGTTAGAAGTTTCTAAGGTTAGGTTTAAGGTTATAATTATGATTAAGGTTAGTCTTTATACTAGGTTTTGGTTAGGGTTTGAATTAGGGTTTGTTTATGGTTAAGTTCATGGTGAGGGTTAGGATAAAGTTTACAGTTATGGTTTAGGGTTGAGGTTAATGTTTACATCTTGGTTGGGGTTATGGCTAGGTTTCATGTTAATGATACATTTGGTTTTATGGTTTGGGGTATGGCTAGGGTGAAGGTTAGGATTAGGGTTAGTCTTTAGAGTTGGGGTTAGCATTTGCATCTCGGTTAGGTTTTGGGTTAGTGATATACTTAGGCTTACCATCACTCTCAATTTAGATAAATTGTTAAGATTAGGGTTAGGATTAGGGTTAAGTTTTAGATTATAGTTTTGGTTAGAGTCAAAAGTTAGGATTATGATAACAATATAGATAGTGTTAGGGTTTATATAAAGTTTAGGGTTATGGTTAATGTTCGGATTAGTATTTATATGAGGTTTTATCTAGGGATCAGGTAAGGGTTTAGTAAGGGGTTAAGATATATTATACTTACTAAATAAAATATATTATCAATATACTCTTCATTAAAAGTTGAACTTGTATTATTTATTCATAATAGAAAATTAAAAAAATAGAAATTAATCTATAAATAAGCAACACTTCTAATCTATAAAAAAATTTCATGTAAATTATTTAAATTATAAAATTGAATTAAACTATTATTTTTAAAAATTTAAATGCATCAACACTTAACTTCATAATAAATCTTAAACTAAAATCTAAATATATATAGAATATTTCTAAATTGTTTTAGATATATATGAAACATTCCTATTATACTCTATTTTCCATTTAGCATAGGAATATTTTCATATTTTTAAATTAAAACAATTTCTAATTTTTAAATATATCAACACTTAATTTTAGAATAAATCTATAACTCAAATCTAAATGTATATGAAATCTTTCTTATTTTTTTCTAAATCTTCTATTCTATAACCATATATTTACATTTTATAAACAAATATAAAATTTAAATATGTATAGAATATTTCTAAATTGCTTTAGATAGATATGAAACATTCCTATTATATTCTATTTTTCATTTAGCATAGGAATAATTTCATATTTTAAAATTAAAACAATTTCTGATTTTTAAATATATCAACACTTAATTTTAGAATAAATCTATAACTCAAATCTAAATGTATATAGAATCTTTCTTATCTTTTTCTAAATCTTCTATTCTATTCTATTTTTCATTTTACATAGGACTCTTTTTATTTTTTAAAAGTAATTTCTAAAAAATTTAAACTAAGATTTAGATAGAAATTAAAGATTTCTATAATTTTCTGAATACATGAACAAAAAATCTATTCTATAAACACAATTTTTAAAACTATTGTTATTTATTATGCTTGTTATATATTATCTATCTAACCACATACAAGCTTCATCCACAAAAATTAATTCAAAAGCTTACACTTGAATTGATTTTGTACCCATACTTTAAGAGATTTCATACAATCAACATCCTTTTGGAGAAAAAATAAATTAGGTATAATAAATAATATTCAATGGAGGCAAGATTAGGGAAGAACACATGCAAAGAACCTAGATTTACCCAGCAGGTTGTATTTCCCTGAAAGCTTCTAAAAACTTTTGACGAATAAGATTTTCAGCATATTCTTCCAATCAATACATTCTATGAGACATATTTTTGGAGTCTAATAACAAACAATTCACGTGCTTTGTTTATGTTTCCATGTATTTTACCTACCACGACATTTACAACTATAATGTCCAGCAAAAATCTCCCTACATGTCCATACGCCATTTCAAAAGCACCAACATTAGCACAGGCTTAACTAACTCTGGTAAACAATTTGTCTTTACTCCTACGATTTGCATTTGGGAGCTTGGAATTCTGACACCAAATTTCTTTTAGGCATTTTGTAGCTATCCACATGCCGAATCAATACTTCCACATTTTGCATGTACGTCTAACAGTGCTGCTGCAGCAACACATTCCAAAGCTTCCATTTTTGCGCAAGCATGGGGTTGCTGATTAAGGTTGTGGAAACTGGCAATTACATTCATTCGTTGCGAGGATGCCGACAAAGCTTGTTGAATTTGGCTTTACTCTGGCCAGTTGCACTTGCTTGAAATTTCTAAGGGTTTTTCAACAAATCCATATGCTGCAAATTATTGCTATCTAGAAAAGGTATTATTTAAGATAGGAGCAGAATGCCTGTGCGTTGGAAGGGGAAAAATAATTAAGAGGGTGTGTCATCTGGAGAAAATTTTCGTTCTTATCCTCCACGATGCATTTATTCTTTCATATATTACATGCAATGGTGGGTAGAATAGTATCTTCAAATAAATTCTGTAGAGTCCTAGGGAATAGACAAAAATCTAGAATTCTGATTTTTTTGCCTATTCTGTAGTACCCTGTATTCAAAGTGGAAAGCATATTAGACTGTTTTAAGAATAACTTAAAGACAACCAAATATAAGAATGTATGACTGGCAGAAAAACAACCTTACCTTGACGAGAGCTGTCCTTTAGAATCACATGAAAGTTTTATATCCGAGTCCAGAGATTTGTCTCTTTGAGTTTCTTTGTACTCCTTGAATAGCCTGACCCCAGATGCCTGAAAATTGCAGTTACGCCAAAAGTTTTTAAAAATTAATGTTGCTGCACTTAAGTGTTCCATTGTTGTTGCAGCTGTTTGTATTCCATATTGATGATACATTTGAAGATTTTTCTCATGCATGGATAGCAAACTGTGAGTTGGCTCCCGAATTTGAAGAGTTTCTTTGATAAATTTATTGGTTCCATTATTTTCGGATTTTTTTTCTTGTATGGATAACGAAGTGTGAGTTGGCACCGGAATTTGAAGAGTTTCGTTTTTCTTACACCGCTTTTTAGAATGATCTCCTATAGAAGAGATTGATGCCATTGTAGTTTTACGCCTCTGGCGTAATAATATCCATGGAATTAATAAATTATGAGAAGACGCGCATAGGACGGATTCACAATTGTAGAATTTATAATGATTTAAATTTGGTAATGTTTTTGTTTTAATTTATCCATTCATCACAGAGCCGCATTGTTGTTGGTTACTACATGCTTCTTGTAGTTATGGCAAGATGAGATTTTTTTTTTTTTTAAAAGATTGAAGTGGCAACAACCTTTCGGAATAACATTTCAAGTATAATACCCATAAGCTAAGTTATTCCGATTATTAAAGTTTATGCTGATAAATAATCATTTATACTATAAAGAAAGCATGAGGTAAAATAAAAAATAAGACAGTGAAGGACACAACTGTGAAGTAAGATATTTCCAAGAATAATAAAAGATTTTTGGAGGATTGAAATTTAGTAAGGAAATTAGCGTTATTGGGAGAATAATTTATGAGCAATACATTTGAAAGACGAGAATTAAAGAGGAATTAAATTTTTACAATGGAATAATAGAGATAGAAGAATGGATTATTTCATTCAACAAGGAAGGACAATAGATTTATTTGTTGAGATGGGTTATTTCATTGTGCCTTATAATTTGGAAAAATATTTTCTAAAGATAGAATATTTTGTGATCAAAAGAGAAAGTTCTGGGAAAGTATTTACAAGGGGCAAAATAAAGGTGATCTTATAAAGGTAAATTTTTATTTTATAAACCGAATATGATACATGATTAATTCTTTTCTTTTGAATGTAAAAGATATTATACATAGGAATGTTCCTTAAAGAAAAGAATTTTAAATATTACTTGGATACACAGTTAAAATATTTTGGACAAGAGTATTTCTTACCCAAGGAAATTCAATATAATAGCTTAATTGTGATTTGATTATCTTTTTTATATATGGGTCTAATAAATATGTTACAAATGATATTATTTTCTAGAAAATCCTAATGAAAGATAAGTTTTAATTTATTAAAATATTTTATTAAGTTATTTTTTTTGCAGGATATATTTATCCAAAGTTTGGTGGAAATATTTTTCTCGATGAATGGATGAAGATAACGAGGATTAGGAGCATTTCTCATTGTTTTAAGCTTTGCATTATAATTATCTATTTCAGTTGTTGATTTACAATTTGATTTTTGTTATGAAGGGACGCATTGGTATGAAGCTTGTTTGCATCCCTTGGATTTTATATTTATAGGGATTTCAAGACCATGTGAAAAGGGGGATACAGAGATAAATCGTAACTTTCAAAGAATATAATTAGATCAACAACTACAACCATGAACTCAAATGTACTATTTTTTCAACATTAATAAAATATAAGTGTTTTTTTTGTCTCGCTTCTGGTAAGAAGGTCCGATTTATATTTGGATTGTATTTCATATAGAAGCCTTTGAAGTGATAGGCTTGTTACAGAAGCAAGTTATTAAAACTATCTCCAAGGTTGTACATAGGATTCAAATTGGACTAACTCTATCGCCCAAGTTGAAATAGGCACTAGTTTTATTGATTATTGGATTATACTCATCTGATTCATTGTTTAAAGGTTTTGATATTCTATTCATCATTCATTTAGTTTTGAGACACATATTTTCAAATAATTTTTACAATTAACAAAAGCATTTTAGTCTTGTAGTTTATGTTATATTAATTAAAGTTCAATTTCTTTCTTTAGTGTATTTTCCATACTTGAGATGGAGAGGGTTTGAAGTGTATTCAAATCTTCAATAAAAATCCTTAATCTTGAAGGATTTGTTAAGGTGAAGGCCTACTAGCCTTGGCCCTGAAGAACAAGAATTGCAGAAGTTCAAAACTTGCCTTTGGTTGAAACTTATTAGTTGGCCAAATCACTTGAGTTTCCCTGTTGGCAAGTGATGTTTTGGGGAACTAGAGATCACTTAAGGGCTATCATTTATGGAAACACTTATGTTGGAGTGATCGCATGTAGAGAGTTTTGGTACTAGAGTCACAATCATGAAAATAACTAGGTACAGAATCAGGATAACAGTGTATTGTGGTACAATTTTGGTTAACAATGACAATGTATGATGTATTATGTCTTGTGAAGTTAGTAGAAGGTATTTGGGGATATGTATATACTTTAATTAAGATCACATGTGTTTTGGTTATTAGATCAGTGAGATACACTGATTTGAAGGTATGTGAAGATAGAGAATCAGTGTAAGAGAGAAGCATAATGGATATGGTAATGTGCTAAGTTAGATGGATGAAGTATATTGCCAACACTTTGGTAATATAAGATCACCAACTCCATATTTATCATTTACCTAATTTATTATTATGTCTTGTATGGTATTTGTGAAGCTAACTGGATGGTAGAATATGTATATGTATAGAGTGTTTTGTGGAAGATATAAGTGTGAAAGTGATAATGATGTGATGGATGCAAATCTAAGAACAGAGAGCAAATGCAAGATTAGTGTTTGACAAAGCTATAACTAGAACTATCTAAGAAAAGGAAGTGCTTGTATTGTTCATTTTTTAGAACTCTTTTGAGATAATATTTTGATTATAAGATTTGTATGCTCGCCACCTTTAATAGGGTGTTTGTATACCCCCAACAGGGTTTTGTATTCCTCTAACAAGGAAATGTACTATGTAACAATCAACTCCTAATAGGGCTAGATCTCCTAACAGGGTATGATACTTTAGTGCATAGTTGTGGGTACCATCCCTACCAGGGTTTTCCCTTGGCCAGGGTTTCTTCAAGAATAAATTATGGTGTCATGAGTTATGTGTTGTGCATTTATGTTCTTTTCATTTCAGTATTGTTGTGGCTTATTTTAAATTGGTTAAAGTTTAATTTTAAGTGTTGTAATACTGATTCAGCCCCCCTCCCATTATTACCTATTAATCCTAACAATTGGTATCAGAGCTATTGGCCCTTTGAGAGAAAGCCTAATAGCTTAAGAGAGATCAGAATGGATTCAAAAGGATTGCAATAGAACTTTGAAGAAAAACTTGAAGATCTGGACAAAGAGAAGGTTGATAATGGCATATTAAAATTCAAATTTAGAAGAGTAGAAGGTCTCATCAAGAAACTAAAAGAACATCTTGAAACTTCAAGATGTCACAAACAAGACCTTATGGAAAAGATCAAAGAGGATTCAAATAATGAAACATTAGATCAAGTAAAGAACCTGGAGCAAGATAAAAATTAAATCAATCTTTTGATGATTAAAGAGATTTAACATGAAAAGGATGCAAGGAACAAAATTGAAGAGTCACTAAAAGAAGAAAATGAACATATAGGACAAATGAAGACTGAAATTGACCAATACAAAGATAAATGTCAGGAATTGGAGAAGTACAATCAGATCATAAAAGGAGAACTCACTCAATCCAAACTGCACATTGAGAAGTTTCACATGAGTAGTGATAAAATTGATGAGAAAAGAGTAAGACAAAAATGTAAAGGAGATATGACTGGAGTTGGATTCAGTAAAGCACAATGTTCTAAGACCAATGAAGAAGGAAATGAAGTGAAGATTGAAGAAAGACATACTCGTGAATAACCTAAAGAACAGATCAGCCCTTTCTGAGGTAGATGCTTTGGATGCAACAAAGTTGGACACATGAAAAGAGATTTCAGAAGTAAAGGTACCTCTAAACCCTTTACCAGCTACTAATATAGCTGTTATGATTATGGACACAAGAAAGACTATTGTATAAAAATAGACCAGTCTAGGTATAAACAAGATTAAGTCAGAGAAGAACAAGAAAAGGTAACAAGAAAAAGAAAGATTAGTAAATTGTTGAAGATATCATTGTGAAGATAGGAATTACTAGAGAGCAACTAAAAAAAATAAGGACTAAGATGTCAGAAGAATCTTCTAGCATCGCTGTTGATGCACCTATCCTTTTGGAGGCAGATAAAATAGTAAGCCCTACAATAGACATAATTGACCTATCGCGTACACAAGAGAATATTGCAGAAGAAAGTGTACCTGTGAACATTCCTAGAATATCTACAAGATCTAGCAAGTGGAGTAGTCCTAAGGAAAAAGTGGTAGAAGTGGAAAATAAGAAGAAATAAGAAAAGTTAATTGAGAAAGAGGAAGAAAAACAACATAGAGGGATCCAGACACTTTGTGGAAACCAGACCTTAAATCACTGCATAAGAGAGTGATAAATGATGGAAATTTGAAGACTGTAAATGGATATTATGAGAGATATCACCCTGAGAATTAGGAAATCATTGAGGACACCATAATTGAACACTTGTTAGTTTTAAAGAAAAACTTATTAGACATTGAAGGAAGAATTCCAAAGAAATTGTATAGTAAGATGGAGATTAGGATACATTTGGCTCAATCTGAAGATGAAAACATAAGGAATAAGGCTATTGAGGGCATGTTACCTATTTTCTCAATACAAGAAAGGGAAAGGAAAATAAATGAATTGAAACCCTTGTTGAGAAGCAATTCAAGGCTCAATTGGTAAAAATCATGGCTAGGAAATATGATGAAGTAATTTAAGACACTCAAAAGGCACTAGGCCAAATCCTTATGAGTGATATGCCAAAGAAGACTTCACCTCCAAAGGTCACCAAGCCTACACCTTTGGGATTGGGAGAAAGTTACAAGATTGTAGAAGTAAGTGTACAAGCAAGTGAGGCTAGCATGCAACCAAACTTCTTTGTCTCTAGTGTCCCTGTGACCCTTGACACTTTGGATGATGTAAATGATCTATTTCTGGACAATTTGGATAGTGCAATAAAAGTTGAAGTACAAGGACAAATAGAGGAGAAAATAGAGGATAAATAGGAAGAGAAGATACAGGAGAAGGAAATACAATAGGAAGAAAGGAAGGAAGAAGAGACTAGAACAAAGAAAGTAGTTGAAGTTAGAATGGAACAAAAGAAATAAACTGACACCTCTTGTACTCTATTGTTGTAAAGTATGGCCAAACCGATGAGTACTGATGTAGATAGAATGGATGAGGATGAGCTCATGAGGCTATCCTTCATGGCCTTCACTAAGGCTAAGGAAATGTCAGTACGTAAAGGGGACAAAAGAGTAAAATTAATGGCTACGGATGTAGAGATAGTAAATAAATTACTTCCTACACAGATTCTCTATCAAGAAAAGGATCAAAATGAGAACCTAGGTATGGCACTAGATAGGTTTAACAGTCACTTTGAGTCATTGCTCAAGATTGCAAAAGATAAGGCAGAAAAGAGGTTCTTAGAGAAGAAATTAAGAGAAGTTTGTCAGTCCATCTGATGGGATTTGACATTCTAAATGCAACTACACTGAAGGCTAAGAGTTGTGTAGCACAATGTAGAAAGATATATAGTCACTGCAAAAATCCTTGTAGACACATGAAAAATATTGAAGACATTAAAGCCAAAGATAGGGCTACCCTTGATAGTTTGATGGATAGTTGTGAAACATCTTCACTAACTATGATTTAAATGGATAAACAAACATCCAAGATTTTGGATAAGATTAGTACTCTGGAAAAAGAGAAAGAGAGAGTGATAGCCAAATTTGGCTTGTTGAAGACCCTAATAACTCCTAAACTTTCAATGCTTGAAACTCATCTAACAGAGATGGAAAAGGTAGAAGGATCAATGTCTAAAGCTATACCCATAGAGCTTAAGGAAACATAGATAGCATCATATGCATTGAATGGATTGATCCATGTCAGTGAGCTTTTGATCAATTCATGGGCTGAGGAAGTGAAGACCTTGGAAAATTCTTTTCAAGATATCTTAAATCTAGTGAGTAAGCACTAAATATTTTTGTTCAAGTAGAATTTTAAAAAATTTGTAAGTACCTTTTCCATTGATGTCAAAGGGAGAGGAAGAGAAGATAAAAATGAAGAGAGGAAGAGTAGAGAAGAGAGGAAGAGAAGAGAAGAAGAAGAGAAGAGTAAATAAGAAAAACAAAAGAGAGAAAAAGAGAGAAAGAACAAAAAATATATGTATAACTTGTTGTCTTACTCTGTTGTGGTTTCAGGATCTTTGTAAAACCTGTTTTACTTAATCAAAAAACAAAATAGACATGTATATAAGTAGAAGGGAGATAGTTCTTAAACACTTAGTCATTTTTCTCTAAGTGTTTCCATGAATGCCAAAGTGAGAGATTGTTGGAAAGTTATGTTTTTGGGCACTAGGGATCACTTAAGGGTTTTCATTTATGGAAACACTTCTGCTCGAGTGATCGCATATAGAGAGCTTTTGTACTAGAGTCAAAGTCATGAAAATGACTAAGTATAGAATTTGGATAAAAGTGTATTGTGGTACAGTTTTGGTTAGCAATGACAATGTATGATGTATTATGGTTTGCCAAGTTAGTAGAAGGTATTTTGGGATATGTATATGATTAAGTAAAGAATACATAAAATTTGGTGATCAGATTAGTGAGATACAATGATTTGAAGGTATGTGAAGACAAAGAATCAGTGTAATAGGGCACACAAAAAGTTATGATTATTGACAGAAGGATAGTAGATATCGTAACATGCTAAGTCACATGGATGAAGTATATTTCCAATACTTTGGTAATATAAGGTCTCTGATTCTATATTTATCATTTACATAATTTATTATTATGTCTTGTATGGTATTTGTGAAGCCAACTGGATGGCAGAATTTGTATCAGTATAGAGTGTTTTCTGGAAGCAATAAGTGTGAAAGTGATGATGATGTGATGGATTTGAATCTGAGAGAAGAGAGAAGATGTGAGTTTAGTGTTTGAAAGAGCTATAACTAGAACTATATAAGAAAAGGAACTGCTTGTATTGTTCATTTTTTAGAACTCTTTTGAGACAATATTTTGATTGTAAGAGTTGTATGCTCACCACCTTTAATAGGGTGTTTGTATAACCCTAACAAGGTTTTGTATTCCTCTAACAAGAAAATGTACTATATAACAATCATCTCCTAACAGGGCTAGATCTCCTAACAGGGATATAATATTTTAGTGTATAGTTGTGGGTACCATCCCCACCAGGGTTTTCCCATGGCCAAGGTTTCCTCGAGAAAAAGTCAAGATGTCATGAGTTATGTGTTGTGCATTTATGTTCTTTTTATTGTAGCATTTTTGTGGTTTATTTTCAATTGGTTAAAGTTTAATTTGAAGTGTTGTAATATTGATTCATCCCCCCTCTTAGTATTACCTAATCTTAACATTCCCATCATTGGATTGGCAAGTCCATAGGAAATCCAATCTATTAATTTGAGCACCAATAATAGTTTTGGAAAATTAAATTGTAAATGGATTGGTCTTTTTAAAAAGAGATTGAGATAGAATAGGACTAATTAATTATAGCTCTAATTTAATACTCATTGTGAATTGATTCCCTATTATTTAAAATGATTGTATGATATCAAAATATTACTTTTTCATACTACAACTAATGATTGTAGAGACAATTGGCAAAACCTGCTAGCAATGATGTAAAATACCCGATTTCCTTGTTATTTCTTTCAGAACCTTTTCTCGGCCACATGTAAAGCATACAATCTCATTATATTAAACTTTTATACTGATTTTAAACTTATTCAAGATCAAAATTCTTGGATTATTTTACTCATCTCGATCACATTCACAATAACATACACATATATTTCGCTAAAGGTGTCACTAGAAAAATAGAAATACTAATGAAATAAAGATGCCATGATCTATCATTACCATTATGAGTGGAAAAAAGAGGTATATTGGGAAATTATTGTTTAACTTTCATTGGTAAATTCAAAATATAGTAGTTTCAAAATGATTTATTCCATATCTCTTTTAAACCTGTTATAATCATTTTTCATACTTCTTAATCAGATCTATCATTTGGCTGATAGATTATTAATAGCAAAACTTTCTTTGGAGTAAGATACTAAGCATGTAAATGTTATAAATAAATCATAGATTGTCTTGGCCATAAAAAAATTACTCGATATTTCAATATATGTACAACTTATGAAAGACCTTATCATACATTATGATCTTAAGTTTTATAAGATGTTCACCTAATTTAATCTATCCAAGAAAATGAATTTGAAATATCAGCATTTTTAAAAAATATGACTAATATTTATATATGATCTATGGGAGGTTATCCAACACCTTGATTTTACTATTCATAGATTTTTATATAAAAGAAAAGTGATAGAGAGATGGCTTGATTTCAAAAAGACACATAGACCTTGAATAAAAAGTTAAAACTTATGCATAAGAATTGGTGGCAAAAAAGAGACAACTAGAAGAGGAATCACCACCCTTTTGGAGACTAGTCATTGTATATCTCTAACAAGAGTGATGCAGGAGCATCTTGGGTCCTTGGCAATACTATGTCACCAAAAAGAAGTTTGAATTTTGTGTGTTTCTTGGTTCGTTCATTGACCGAGTTGGTTCGGTTGTTGCTCAGTTTCCTTTATCAACTGGGGTTGATCGATTATCTCTCTAGTGCTCAGTTAATTCCCTGGCACTCGGTGATGCTTGTCTGGCAATCGGTTATCCTTGCTTACCAAGTTGTTTATTTTAGTTTCTTGTTGAGGCTGACTTGTGAAATTAATGATGGTTGTAGATTTAATGTTGGTATTTATCATTGGGAAGCGTGTGGACCTAGATTTGGTTGTTCCTTTCATTGATGGTGGATCTGAAGGCCGACTTCTTCAGTAGGCTCTTGTATATATTGTAGCCTTTGGTTTTAGTTTAGGGAGTAAGTTTTTGAAAGAGGATAGAAGTTAGAAGATTGAAGATAGTTTCAGAACCTCGCATATGTAGAACTTTTGTACTTGAATTGTAATATCTGGCCTAAAATAGGAAGGCCTGATAGCCCGACATGTATGAATCTATATGATGAAATAAATAAGAAGTTGATCTGCATTCTCTCTCTCACTTGTGTGTTTGTGGCTTCCGGGTATGATCTCTACAAGGTGGATTTGGTTAGGGTGTGCCTTTGGCCCCTCTCTCCATCTACCCTTCTGTCAAGTGGTATCATTGCGAGGTGATATCTAGATCTAGGTTTACGAATATAGCTTTGAGGGTTCCTTCTTGTCAAACCCTAGTTGATTTGTTGTGGGGTAGTAGATTGCGATCTGAACTGCAATTACATAGGGTTTCAAGATGGTTTGTGGGAGGCAACATGTAGATCCAAGATTGGCAGACATGTTGAGACAACTTGCTGCTAGATTAGAATTTGTTGAGATAGCCCAGCGGAGAGGCATACATCTTGAAGATGTTAGTGATGATAAAATTGAGGAAGAACAAGGTGAAGTTGAACCTGCACCTATGATGGATCAAGCTGAAGAGAGATTGTTGAAGGCCTTGACAAATGTGAAGGATAAACCACATTTCAATGCTCCTGAGTATAGTGGAAAGTTAGATTCAGATTAATTGGTGGAATAGATCATCGAGATTGAGAAGTAATTTGAATATGAAAATGTCCCTGAGGAAAAGAAGTTGAAAATTGCAAGCACAAAGTTGAAAATTCATGCATCCTTGTGGTGGGAACATTTGTAGTTGGACCAAAAGAGGAAAGATAAAGAAAAAATTGTGGTATGGAATAAGATGGTAAATAAGTTGAAAGGAAAGTTCTTACTCTGTGTTTATTAGATTAGCCTAGTTAGGCAAATGCAATGTTTGAGGTGGTAAGATAGCTTGGTAAAAGAGTATACTAAGGAATTCTATAGATTAGATATCAGATATGGACATGATGAAGATGATGTGAAAATAATTGCTAGGTACTTGAATGGTTTGAGCATTTCCATCCAAGAAAAAATTAGTTTGGTTAAATTGGAATATATTGAAGAAGCTTATCAGTTTGCCTTGAAAGCTGAGGAGAAATTAAAAAATGACATGAGAAAAGACAAAGAGGTAGAGGTGGTAGATTCACTATAGGAAGAGGTAGATCTTATAGTGAAAAAAATAGATCTGAACCATAAAGGCAAGACCAAGTGGAAAGGTGAAAGTTCATCTAGAGGAAGAGGCAATTACTACCAAGGTGGTTATAATAGAGGTGGTTTCCAAGGAACTTGTTACAATTGTGGAGAAGAAGGACATAGATCATTTGAGTCTACACATTCAAGTAAGAAGGTTGGTAATAGTAGAAATTCTTTGGTGCAAGAAGATTCACCGAATGAACCTAAATAGAAAAGAACTTTATGGTAAGGAGAGCATTTTGGAGCGAAAGTAATAAGGAAGATCTGGTAAGAAAAAGTTTGTTCAAGGCCAGATGTAGAGTTTTTGATGAAGTGTGGAAAGTATTCATTGATAGTGGAAGCTCGGAGAACTTGGCATCTGATGAAATGGTTACAAAGTTGCAGTTGAAAAGAATGGAACACCCAAAGCCCTATCAAATTTCATGGATCAAGGATGAGCATATACTCTTGGTAAGTGAACAATGTTATGTGAATTTGAAAATTGGAAAGTACTATGATAAGGTGTTATGTGATATCATGCCTATGGATTGTTGTCATATTTTGTTGGGTAGACTTTGGCAATATGATAGACATGCTATATATGATGAAAAATTGCATAAGTATACTATTTGGGCTGATGGGAGAAAACAAATCTTGTTTCCTTTGATTGAAGAACCTATTAGTAGTGTTTATACATCTTTGAAAGTTTTTATGATGGAAGGAAAGAAGTTTGTTAAGGATTTGAAGAAGAATGATGTAGTTTTGTTGTAATTCCTAATGAATTGAGTAAGAAAACAAAGGATAGCATACTTGAAGAGATTGATAAGTTACTCCCTGAATATAAAGAGATCATTTTTGATAATTGTTACCCTAATTTTCATATCCATGCAAATTTGGCCAAAATCTACTCCAAGCTCTCTGTTCTTCCCCTGCCAGGCATCCTTGAAATTTTCATGAATTTATCTCTTATTTCCTGGCCTCTGCAATCTTTTTAACTCTCTGATCTGCAGGTCAATAAATTCATAAAACTAGTCATTGATGTTAAATGAACCCTACAAACCCTAGCCTTCTTTCTATTTGGTTGTTACTTTTTTAGCAACTTAAAAGTCCTAATATCCACGTGCTTTTAATTTCCCTTCAGTCAACAGTTCTCTAAGTTCTTTGGCGATTACCTTTTTCTCTCGGTCAACTGGTGACTACAGTGTTTCTCCTGGTCATGAAATAAAATGGTGGTTCCCTTAAGTATTCAGTGACTCTGTGGATTGCCTTCAGTCGAGCATTCACTAACTGTAACCCCAGGTTGGACTTTTGGTTTAGCAATTCTATGAGTGCCTTGTTCACGTATTCTTCAGACTTAACCAAGGTTAAGATTTCTATTCAGTGACTGAGTGATTTTCCTTTGGTTTTGCATTCGCTAAAGACTCTGGGGTTAAGTGATAAGTGGGGTCCCAGTTGATGAGATCAACGGTTGTCGTAAGATCTCATAGCATGTGTCAGAGGCTTGCGATCTTACGACAATCGTCGATCTTCCCTTTTTCTCTGTGCTTCATGCCTTTGTGGGTCCATTTCCATGGTGTCCTATGTGGAGGTATTTCATTGGTCGAAAGGAGATGACTTGTAATTTGTCAGCGGGCCCCGTTGTCAGTCCTAATATAGATCTAACGGCTGGCATGTTTTCTCATGAAAAGTGTCAGAAGCTTGCAAACTTAAGATAGCCATTTATTTCTCCTATGATGTAACTCTTCATTCAGGTGGGTCCACTACTACGTGTATACAAATGGTAGCTTTTGATTGGTCCACATAATGGTGATTAGGTATGCGTCAGTGGGGCCATGTCCAAAATCCTACAAAAATGTCAACAGGATAGAGATCGACGGATGGCATGTGTTCTCATGAATGGTGTTAGAGCCATGAGATTATGCACCAACCATCCATTTTTCCAAGTGTTCAAGCCTCTGTCAGGTGGGTACGATGCCAGGTCAAAGTGATTTGGAGGTTCGCAATTGGTTTCTGAGTGCTAACAAGGTTACAGGTGGGTCCATTTGTTAGAGGGATCCCGATCTAATATAGATCTACGGTTGGCGCAAAGGCGCAAGGAATATTCAGTGGCCATGAGATCATGCACCCACCATTGGATTAGAATCTAATCTTTAGTGGGTCTGTCGTCAGGGGGCTTGTCGAGGTCTATGCCTATAGAGTAGTCAAGGGTGAATAAAAGAGTGACATGTGGCAGCCTAGGCCCAAGCTTAGTTAAAGATCTTGCGAATTAGCAACCAAGGTTTTCCCATGTTCGCTTAATGTAACCATGGTTATTAGAAAGACCTAGTGATTGAGCGAAAAGCCATGTTCACTGAATCGCTTAACTAGACCAGGGTTACGAAAAGGATTCCGTGAATTAGAAAGAAGTCTTCAGTTGCATAGTCACTGAATGACTTAAAAGAGGGAAGGTTTGTGGTGGGTCTGAACTTTCTAATATGCTGACATGCTCGATCTTCATTGGCTACAGTGTGCTGAGATGGATTTGAACTTTTCAAATCCAAGATAGATCTGAGCCGTTCATTTGCAAAGAGATAAAGGATATTGATAGTTGCATTTTAAAAAGACCGGCTAGCCATTAAGTTTTAAATTCAAATATGTCTAAGAGGGTTTTTGCCTGTATTTGATTTGCAGGCTGCAAGTGGTGAGGTAGCTCAGAAAATTTATGTCTCCGAGACATTTTCAGTTGAAAGAAGATGATGAGGAAGTTTGGGAGGCCATCATGGGTTGATTCTTGTCTCAGAAAAGTATGAACTTGAACATTCATGGTGAAGACTTTGTGTAGGAAAGCAAATGAATCCAGGTTGCTTGTCCCAAGTTGATGCAGTACAAAGATGGGCACATAGTATCTGATCAACCATAGTATTACAGAGATGCATTTATGATCAGATTTGATGGTAGTCAGGGTTTTAATATTATTCTAATGTAAAATCCATGAAACCTTGGTTAGGTTTTTTACTCCTGCCTACGTGCAGTGGAGTTGGTATATATCATATTTTGGAGTTTTTGAGCTTAGAGTTCATATTTTGTAAAGAAGAAAGTCCTTTTCTTGGAAAGCTATCCGTGGCATTTCTTCCTGCCCTCTACTTCTTCACATTTTGTAACCTCTAATTGATTATTCAAATATTGCAGAGGCATTTTGTGACAATCCTTCATGTCCCCATGCTTCCTTGTTTGAATTATCTCTTATTGAATCAAAGTATATGTATCTTTTTCAATGACAACTTAGGGTTCCTGATCCCTCTTACTTTCTATGATTTTGTGTGTTATTGTGTTTGATCTAATTTAGATTCTTTCATGGGTATACTTCAGCCCCCTAACAATCTTGTCTCAATCCTAAACCGAGTTGCAGAAGTGAATGTCTGCTTGCAGATCATAAATTGAGTCTTATGTTCAGACCCTTCTATGAAATACTTATGCAAGCCTATTTAGTAAGTTGTGACCTACTAGACCTAAGATTTTCATTGATTCCATCCCTCTATACTGAGATCCAAACCCTAATTTCAGTGTATCACCTAGTAGGTAGTTTGCTTTCAGTCATTCCCTTCTAAGCATTCCTTCTATCCCTTTCCCTCAAAAGTTTACTTTCATGTCTAGAAGAAAATTAAGGTGATTATCCAAGAGGAACCAGCCTAGAACCTAGAGGTCTCATCTCAGTTAGCATAGTTCCCACACCTAGAGATGATTCCCATGTTATACTAGGTTATCAAGACTATGAGAGCTTGAGACAAAGGCGCAAACTTAGTGTATAACAATTCTGGCATGCCCGGTGGGACTAGTAAAAGATCAGATTAATGTTCAAAGGTGTTCCTATTGGTTCATCTACAAAAGGATTAGAGAAGTTCAATACACAAGGACTATCAGTACAAGCTCAAGCTCAAGGATTCCCCACCTTGGTGCTAGTGTATAATAATTCTGGCATGCCCAGTGGGACTACACAAGAAGTTCATTGTTCAAGATTATGTTATCTATGATATACAAATTGCATGATATAGGCTTTTAGAGGCCATTCCATCAAGTATATCTGGTGACTCCACTGATTTCAAAGATCAAGGTTACCTTGTTTAAGGTTTATGAGAAATATTGAGACTAGGAGCTCAAAGCCCACTAAATTTTTAGAGTTTCCCTCAAGAAGAAGTCATAAAGGTAGGTCAACTCAAAGAACATCCCCTACAAGGAGAGTTCAATCAACATGTCCTGATACCTCAGAAAGGAGACCTTTGTCCTTTCATTCTAGAAGAAGAGGTAGATCTCTAACTAGAGATCTAGAAGAAGATTCAGATCCAGCAGCAGATACAGCTCACATAGTTGTTAATCTTCAGATTCCAGCTCCTACAATGGCTAGGTCGTTTACCTTTGAACCCTTCAATTAGGGTAGTCCATTGAACTTTTCTCAACATCATGATGTGCCTTTGGTGGCACTTAAGAGTATACCTAATTTTATAGGTGAAGGGTAGATAACTGGTTTTGAACACATAAAAGACGTGACCACCATCTACAACATACACAACATAACCCAAGAGGATGTGGGCACCAAATTATTAGCAGCCTCTTTAAAAGGTAAGGCCTTAGAATGGCTCAGAACTCTAACTTTTGGTTCCATTACCTCATGGGATGAGTTAGGGGATGCATTAAGTAAGCATTTTGAGGATAAATCAGATAACTTGTCTCTAGTTGAGCAGTTAACAACTATTAAGAGAGACCCTCAAGAGAAAATGATAGATTACAATAGTAGATTCCTTAAAACATGGAATAGAATTCCAGTCTCTGTGCAACCATCAGTTAACCATGCTTTTCTTTACTACTTGAAAAGTCTAAATAATCAAATTTCTATCATGATCCAATCTATGGGTGGTACTTCTTTACCCCAAGCTTTTGACATAGCTGTCAGGGCTGAAAACTGTTTAATCCAAGAAGGCATGATTGCTAGAAGGCCTCCAATGCCCATTTTTCCTAGCCTTAAACCCATTGGACCTGCCCAAGTACCCCTATTTACCCCTATCCCCACCATATTAGCACCTCAAGCTAGTACTAGTGGTCAAGAGCTGAGAACGAGTTTCTCTTAAGAGCTACAAGAAATAAAGAACAGTCAAGAAAATAGTAAGCAAGAAATGACCAATTTGTTGCAGACCTTCACTAAAGAGGTCACCAATTTGAAGAAGCAAGGTCAAGGAATTAGACCACCATTTTAGTCACAAGGCCAAGGTCCTAATCAGCAAGATCAAAATCAAGGACAACCTTATCAACAAAATAGGCCATCATACCAAGGAGGATATCAAGGACAAAGGCAAAACTTCAATCAGAGACCATTCGAACCATATAACCCTGCACCTTTAAAGTATGCAAATCCGGTGAGGGATGTGGTTCCTAGTCAAGATAATTTGGCTATGGATAATGAATGGTGTTTTCCTTGTAGTCAACCTCACAATCAGGCTACATGTTCAAATGGATGGATGAACCAAGCTCTAATGGTTCAAAATGCCTCACAAGCTCAATCAGAGGTTTCATCCAGTGGGTCAATGCCTCGGCAAGAATCACAACAGAAAGAGACTACTCTCTTTAATTGGGAGCAACCAGACTTCAATGGAGTCAATGATGAAGTTGCTTTTGTTTCCTATACAAGAGAAAAAAGGAGAGATCAAGACATGGAGAGAGAAAATTCCAATGCCAAAGCCACTACATCTGCAGAGCTAGTACAACAACCTACTCCCATCACACCTAAGGAGGCTCTTTTCATTAAAAGCAAGGAAAGACAAATTCCAAAAGAGGTGGAGCCTGTCATGCCAAAGAAACAATAGAGAGTGCACACTGGGACACCTTTTAATATTGTAGACAACATGAAGAAGGTGAATGTCACCATGTCCATGTGGGACTCTTTGGCTCTTCCAGGACAACCTAAAATTTTGAAGAAGGCCATGAATGAAGTAACAACTCTTCAACCTACAAAAGAAGTTGCAAAGTGAGTGTTGGTTAACACTGATCAAGAAAAGGAGTCTCTAGGTAGCAACTCCAAAGGAAATTCCACACAAGGTAGGAATTCAAAGCCACCTCCATTTTATGTATCTTTAACCATTGGAAAATCTTTAGTACATAATTGTATGGTAGATAGTGGAGCTACTAGCACTGTAATGCCCAAGAAGGTAACTGACCAATTAGGACTAAAATATGAACCCTTCCAAAAGAAGGTTACACAACTTGATGGATCCTTAATCAATACTATAGGTGTGGCTAAAGATACTAGTTTGATCCTTCATGCCAGTCCTAATTTTTCCATCCTCCTTGATATATATATCATAGATCTCCCTGCATTATTTGCCATATGTTTGTCAAGGGAGTTTACAGCCAAGATAGGAGGCTATCTATCTTCTGACTAGTCTCACATGCTATTTCATACAAGGTATGGGACCAAGGTCACCATTAAGTCAGAACCATTAGCAGGACTCCATATAGAGCCATATGTATCCAACACCATCAATGTAAATTTCCCTATATTTGATGACGGTGACTTCCAAACCATTAGTGAAGCAAGCACAAAGATAGAAAGTATCCCTGATATTTTACTAGATGAAAGAATTTTAGAGGCCCAAGAAAATCTTATTTGGGATTTTGGTTTGGGAAGTTATTTGATACAAGAAGGTGGATCCATAGAGCCAAGCCTTCTCAAAGAGGACACTGATTCAGAGGATCGAAATAATCAGGTTTGGGAACTATTTTTTGATGGAGCTAAAAGTAGACATGGTTCTAGTGGTGGTGCTATGATAGTGTCCCCAAAAGGAGAAAGGTATTATACTGCCTTCAGATTTAGTTTCTCCTGCACTAGCAATACTGCAGAGTATGAAAGTCTAGTCAATGGACTAAAGTGGGGTAGAAAAAGAGGGCTTAAGGCCTTAAAAGTTTATGGTGACAGTGAGTTAGTTCTCAGCCAAGTAAGAGGGATAAGTGCAACCAAGAATGACACTTTGAAAGCATACAAACATAGAGTTTTGGATATGATCAAAGATTTTTGTGCTTTCAATATTATTGCTATCCCTCGGAAGCTAAATCAAAATGCAGATAGGTTAACTGCTATTGGATCCCAATATGACATTCCAAATAGCATCTCAAAAGAAAGGGATCAAGAGCATATCAAAGTGATTGTCAGACCATCTATTCCTGATAATGATGTCAATTGGCAAGTGTTTGACAATGATGAACAAATTCTACAGTTCTTGTTTGAAGATGTCTTTTCAGAGCATAATCAAGATAGGCTATCACAAAATTATGGTGATCAAGTGATACAACTCAAGTCCAATAAGATACCTAGAGGTCTTGTTACATTAGAGATTGTCTTCAACAAGGATGATGAAGTTAAGAAGAACAAAGCTGGCTTGGTAGTCCAACAAGAACATTGTGTTGAACTAGAATTGGAACCAGGTAAGAGTCTACAATTTGGAAAGATAAACACTGATTTGGAGAAGCAAGCTTATGCTCAGTTATTCAAAGAATTCAGTGATGTGTTTGCATGGAAATATGAAGACCTCAAAGGTTTTGACCCTGCCCTTGCTCAACACATTATTGAAGTAGAACCTAATGCCAAACTAGTGAGGTAAAAGCAAAGGCCTGTTAATCCTAGGCTTGAGCCACTTATGCATAAAGAAGTACTCAAACTAATAGAAAGTGGTATAAGCTACCCCATTAAGCATACTAGTTGGGTTTCCAACCTTGTTCCTTTCAAGAAGAAGAATGGGGAGCTGAGGTTATGTGTTGACTTTAGGGATCTTAACAGGGCCTCACTAAAAGAATGCCATCCACTACCCTCTATGGAACAAATCTTACAATGTGCCTCTAGATCTGAGAGATTTTCATTATTGGATGGCTATTCAGGATACAATAAGATCTTAGTAAATAAAGAGGATCAATACAAGACTACATTTACAACCAAGTGGGGAACCATGGCTTATCAAAAGATACTCTTTGGTTTGTCAAATGCAGGTGCTACATTTCAAAAGGTAATGGATATGGCCTTTAAGAGCCTAATGTACAAGTTTGTGTTGGTCTACTTGGATGACATAACTATCTATTCTAAGCATGCAACAGACCACATCAAACATTTGAGGAAGATTTTTGAAAGGTGTAGAGAATTTGGGATATCTCTTAATCCTATGAAGTGTGTCTTTGCAGTTCATGAAAGAAAATTGTTGGGATATGTAGTATCCAAAGAAGGAATTACAGTAGATCCTGAAATAATTGTAACTATCCTAAAGCTACCCCTACCACATCACAAGAAAGGTCTCCAATCTTTCATAGGAAAGATTAATTTTTTTAGGAGGTTCTTGCCTAACATTGTAGATTTACTTAAGCCTTTGACAACCATGTTAAAGAGGAGTTCAGTTTTCAGTTGGACCAAATAAGGGAGAGTCAATTTCCAAGCTATCAAAGAGACCTTAACAGAAGCCCCTACTCTCCTAAACCCAAATTTTAGTAAGGATTTTATCCTTTATACTTATGGAGGTCATGATGCTATATCTACAATGTTGACTCAAGAAAATTCAAAAGGATTGGAGCAGCCTATTGCTTTCTTTAGCAAAGGTTTGGAAAAGTATGAACAAAGATACTCTTTCATAGAGAAACATGTACTTGATGTGGTGAAGAGCCTTAAAAATTTTAGATATTTGTTGACCCATAGCAAGGTACACTTGAAGGTTACTCATCCAAGTGTCAAAGAATTTTTTCTTTCTAAGGACCTAAATGAGAAAAGAGCTGGTTGGATCACCAAGGTGATGGAATATGACATAAATATCCAAACTACCAAGCTAGTTAGAGGAAGAGGTCTTTGTGAGAATTTGGCAGAGGATGAAAGTTCAAAGAAATCAAAGCAAATAGATGCATCTCTGGTGGTGCATTCTACAGAAGAACAAGCCAAGGCAACAAGCTAGTTGCCTAATATGATCAATTATTTGAAGACAGGACAATGTCCTACAGGCCCAGATTCAGCAAAAAGAAGGTATTATAGATTACAATCTATTCCTTTTGTGTTGATAAATGAAGTTCTTTTTAGTAAAGATCACAATGGTGTCCTTTTAAGATGCATAGATTCAGAAAAGGTAGTAGGCATCTTATTTGAGTTTCATGATGGACCTTCTGGAGGTCATTTTTCTCCTAGGACTACTCTTTTAAAATAACGAAGGCTAGATACAATTGGCCATCTATCTTTAAGGATAGTCATGATTATGTGAGAAAATGCATCAAGTGTGCCATGTTTGTAGGAAAAGAAAGGCATCTAGCCTTTCCCTTACAGCCAGTCAGAACAAAGAAGCCCTTCATGAAATGGGGTATAGATTTCATTAGCATGATCAATCCTCCATCTAGTGTAGGCCATAAATGGATAATTACTACAACATATTATTTCACTAGATGGACAGAAGCAATTGTATTAAAAGAGGCCAATGAGAGTGCTATCTTAAGCTTTTATGATGATATAATTCACAGATTTGGCACTCCTTATTCCATAATTTCAGATAATGCATTGGCATTCACAGGGCTCAAAGTCTCATAGTGGGCAGTTAGAAATGACATTTATCTAAATACTAGTTCCAATTATTACCCTCAAGGAAATGGCTTGGCTGAATCAACAAATAAGAACTTGATCAGGATAATCAAGAAAACCATGCAAGACAACCAAAGGGATTGACATACTAAACTCAGGTCTGCAGTCTGGTTAGACAGAATTGCCCCAAAGAAAATCATTGGTAATTCTCCTTATATGCTAGTATATGGAAAAGAGGCTAAGTTGTCTATTTCAACTTAATTACTAGCTCTGGACTTGGCCACTCAATATGCCCTATTTGAAGAAAGAGATCCTTTGCAGATCAGATATGCTTAGATGATGGAATTGGAAGAGATCAGAGACAAATCAATGTAGGACATGGAATCCCATCAGATTCAGACAAAGAAAAGTTTTGATAAGAGATCCAGAGTTAGAAATTTCAAGGTTGGGGATGTAGTCCTCAAATGGGATGAGTTCATATCCAGACCTGACAGGCATACAAAATTTGATTCATTTTGGGGTGGATCAATTGTAATTATAGAATGCAAGGGATCCAATGCTTTCTAGCTATCAAATCTTGAAGGAAATACCTTGCCAATATCAGTAAATGGTTTCCATTTGAAGCCTTGTTTTGAGGTTAATCCATCTCTATAAATTCTTGTAAATATGTGTTTTTTTGCTTTCTTTCCCTATTTTCTAGGTTAGTTTCCTGCTTTTCAAGAAGTGCCTCTTCACAAGTTTGTCTCCCCAGTTCTAGTTCTATCTCCCTATGAGAATTTTTGAGTTTTGATAACCCCATGCCCAATGGATATGTCAAGGCCACTGATCCATGTCTAGCAAGCTGACATCCAATAGAAATCGCCAAAATGTTACCCTAATTTTCATATTCATGCAAATTTGGCCAAAATCTACTCTAGGCTCTCTGTTCTTCCCCTTCTAGGCATCCCTAAAATTTTCATGAATTTATCTCTTGTTTCCTGGCCTCTGCAATCTTTTTAACTCTCTGATCTATAGGTCAATAAATTCATAAAACTAACCGTTGATGTTAAATGAACCCTGCAAATCCTAGCCTTCTTTCTATTTGGCTGTTACTTTTTCGGCAACTTAAAAGTTCCAATATCCACGTGCTTTTAATTTCCCTTCGGTCGCTATTTCTCTAAGTTCTCTGGTGGTTAACTGTTTCTCTCGGCAAACTAGCGACTGCAGTGTTTCTCCTAGTCACAAAATAAAATGGTGGTTCCCTTAAGTATTCAGTGACTCCGTGGATTGCCTTCAGTCAGGCATTCACTAACTATAACCCCATGTTGGACTTTTGGTTTAGCAATTCTGCGAGTGCCTTGTTCATGTATTCTTTAGACTTAACGAAGGTTAAGATTTCTATTAAGCAACCAAGTGATTTTCCTTTGGCCGTGCATTCACTAAATCCTCTGGGGTTAAGTGATAAGTGGGGTCCCAGTTGATGAGATCAACAGTTGTAAGATCTCATAGCATGTGTCAGAGGCTTGCGATCTTACGACAACTGTTGATCTTCCCTTTTTCTCTGTGCTTCATGCCTTTGTGGGTCCATTGCCATGCTGTCCTATGTGGAGGTATTTCATTGGTCGAAAGGAGATGACTTGTAATTTGTCAGCGGGCCTGATTGTCAATCCTAATATAGATCTAATGGCTGGCATGTTTTCTCATGAAAAGTGTCAGAAGCTTGTGAACTTAAGACAACCATTGATTTATCCTGGTGATATAACTCTTCATTCAGGCAGGTCCACTGCTACGTGTATACAAATGGTAGCTTTTGATTGGTCCACATAATGGTGATTAGGCATGCATCAATAGGGCCATGTTAGAACACTTGTAGAAATGTCAAAAGGATAGAGATCGATGGCTGGCGTGTGTTCTCATGAATGGTGTCAGAGCCATGAGATTATGCATCGACCGTCGGTTTTGCCAAGTGTTCAAGCCTCTGTTAGGTGGTCTGATGCCAGGTCAAAGTGATTTGGAGGTTCACGATTGGTTTCCGAGTGCTGACAAGGTTATAGGTGGGTCCATTTGTCAGAGGGGTCCCGGTCTAATATAGATCTATGACTGGCACAAAGGTGCAAGGAATATTCGGCAACCATGAGATCATGCGCCGGCCCTTCGATTAGAATCTTATCTTTAGCGGGTCTATCATTAGGGGGCTTGCCAAGGTGTATGCCTATAGAGCAGTCAAGGGTGAATAAAGGAGTGACATGTGGTAGCCTAGGCCCAGGGTTAGTTAAAGATCTTGTGAATTAGCGACAAAGGTTTTCTCGTGTTTTCTTAATGTAACTAGGGTTATTAGAAAGACCCAGTGATTCAGCAAAAAGCCTTGTTCACTGAATTGCTTAACCAGACCAGGGTTACGAAAAGGATTCTGTGAATTAGAAAGAAGTCTTCAGTCACGTAGTCACTGAATGAATTAAAAGAGGGAAGGTTCGTGGTGGGTCTGAACTTTCTAATATGTTGACGTGCTTGATCTTCATTGGCTACAGTGTGCTGAGATGGATTTAAACTTTTCAAAAGGGTTTCATGACTGTTTCAGGATAGATCTAAGCCGTTTTTTTGCCTAGAGATAAAGGATATCGATGGTCACATTTTAAAATGATTGGCTAGCCATTAAGTTTTCATTTCAAATATGTCTAAGACATTTTTTTCCAGTATTTGATTTGCAGGCCACAACGTCGAGGTAGCTCAGAAAATTTATGTCTCTAGGACATTTGCAGTTGAAAGAAGATGATGAGGAAGTTTGGGCAGTCGTCATGGGTTGATTTTTGTCTCATAAAAGTACTAGCTTGAACATTCATGGTGAGACTTTGTGCAAGAAAGAAAATGAATCTAGGTTGCTTGTCCATGAAATGATGCAGTACAAAGATGGGCACATAATATCTAATCAACTATAGTATTACAGAGATGCATTTATGATCAAATTTGATGGTAGTTAGGGTTTTAATATTATTCTAATGTAAAATTCATGAAACCCTAGTTAGGTTTTTGACTCCTGCCTGCATGCAGTGGAGTTGGTATATGTCATATTTTGGAGCTTTTGAGCTCAGAGTTCGCATTTTGTAAAGAACAAAGTCCTTTTCTTGGAAAGCTATTTGTGGCATTTCTTCTTGCCATCTATTTTTTCACATTCTATAACCTCCCATTGATTATTCAGATATTACAGAGGCATTTTATGACAATCCTTCATGTCCCCATGCTTCCTTGTTTGAATTATCTCTTATTAAATCAAAGTATATGTATCTTTTTCAATGACAACTTAGGGTTCCTGATCCATCTTACTTTCTATGATTTTGTGTGTTATTGTGTTTGATCTGATTTAGATGCTTTTGTGGGTATACTTCAACCCCCTAACAATCTTGTCTCAATCCTACACCGAGTTGCAGAAGTGAATGTCTGCTTGCAGGTCATAAATTGAGTCTTATGTTCAGACCCTTCTATGAAATACTTATGCAATCCTATTCAGTAATTTGTGACCTACTAGACCTGAGCTTTTCATTGATTCCATCCCTCTATACTAAGATCCAAACCCTAATTTTGGTGTATAACCTAATATGTAGTTTTCTTTTAGTCATTCCCTTCCAAGCATTCCTTCTATCCCTTTCTGTCTAAAGTTTACTTTCATGTCTAGAAGCAAATTTAGGTGATTATCCAAGAGGAACTAGCCTAGAACCTGGAGGTCTCATCTAAGTTAACATAGGTCCCACACCTAGAGATGATTCCCATGTTATACTAGGTTATCAAGACTACGAGAGCTTGAGACAAAGGTGCAAACTTAGTGTATAACAATAATGTACCTGATGGTTTTCCACCAAAGAGAAGCATTAATAATTGTATGGATCCAATCCCTAGAGCTAGTTTACCGAATAAGGCACCACATTGATTAACACCTACCGAGAATTAGGAATTGAACCGACAGATTCAAGAATGTTGTAGAAAGGTTTGATCCAAGAAAGTTTGATTCCTTGTGTAGAACTTGATATATTGGCACCTAAGAATAATGGAGAATGGTGAATGTGTATGGATTCCAGAGAAATCAACAAGATAATATTGAAATATATATTTCCTATACCAAAAATGAATGACATAATGGATAGTTTTACTGGAGAAAAGTATTTTACTAAAATTGATTTGAAAAGTGGGTATCATCATATTACAATAAAAGAACATGATTAATGGAAGACTTCTTTTAAGACAAAAGAAGGTTTGTATGAGTGGTTGGTTATGACTTTTGGTTTAACTAATGCACCAAGTACTTTTATGAGGTTGATGAATGAAGTTTTGAAGGAATTCTTAATAAATTTGTGATTGTATACCTAGATGATATTTGGATATTCAGTAAGACCAGAGAAGAACATTTTTTTCATGTTAAACAAGTATTGTAGAGGTTGAAAGAAGAAAAGTTGTTGATAAACCTGACAAAGTGTTCTTTCATGCAAGAGGACATTGTGTATTTGAGATTTGTGATTTCGGCTGATTTTTTTAAGATGGATCCTGAAAAGGTTGAAGCTATTTTGAATTGGCCTAAACCTAAGAATACTAGTAAGGTAAGATCATTTTATGGTTTGGAATGTTTTTATTGAAAGTTCATTAGAAACTTCAGTTCAATTTATAATGCTATGACTGAGACTATGAGAGGATATATAAGAGAATTCAAATGGACACATGGAGCTGATAAATTTTTTGAGACTCTGAAGTAGAAGGTTGCTAAATTACCAATTTTAGCATTTCCTAATTTCAATAAGGTATTTCAAGTGGAATGTGATGCAAGTGGTAGTGCAATAGGAGCTGTGTTGAGTCGAGAAGGTAAACCCGTTGCTTTCTTTAGTGAAAAGTTGAATGATGCAAAAAGAAAATATTATGTGTATGATCAATAATTCTATACTATTGTTCAAGCCCTGAAGAAATGGATACATTATTTGATTCTAAGTGAATTTGTGTTGTATATTGATCATAAGGCTTTATAGTATTTGGGTAGTTAGAATAAGTTGAATCAAAGACGTATGAAATGAGTTGAGTGCTTGTAGAGTTATAAAGTTGTGATAAAACATAAGAGTGGAGTCACTAACCAAGTTGCTGCTACATTGAGTAGAAGAAGATCTTTGATCACCGAGATGAGAATTGAAGTTCTTGGTTTTGATGACATGAGAGATTTGTATGAAACTGATCCTGATTTTTCTAAGCCATGGAGAAAGTGAATAGCACCTATTCAAGATCAACTAAGTAAAAAATGTGAAGACTATTTCATTTAGGAAGGTATGTTGTTTAAAGGCATTTAGTTGTGTATACTGAGAGGATCAATGAGAACTAATTTGATAAAGGGGAAATATAGTAGTGGTTTAGCTGGATATTTTGGTATTGATAAGACAATGAATTTTCTTAAGGAGAAATACTTTTGGCCATAGTTGTATAAGGATGTTCATAAATTTGTGAAAAGTTGTGGAATTTGTCAAGTTGCAAAAGGAATAAGTTAGAATACTGGATTGTATATAGTAATTTCTATTCTTGAGAAACCTTGGATTGATATCAATATGGATTTTGTTCTTGGCTTACCAAAGACAGTAAGAGGTAATGATTCTATATTTTTTTGTTGTGGACAGATTTTCTAAAATGGTAAATTTTATACTTGTAGAAAGACATCAGATGCATTACATATAGAAGATCTTTTCTTCAAGGAAATTGTTAGATTGCATGGGTTACCGAGGGGTATCATCTCTCACTGACACAATAAATTTTTTGGATACTTTTGGAAGACCCTTTGGAGAAAGTTTGACACCGAGTTGGACACTTTTCTTCCTACAACACTTGGAGTATTGGTCGGTGGTTTTCTAGTTCTTGAATGACAAGGTCATGGGTTTTCTAGTTCCTACAATACTATGAATGTGCACAAACCAAGCAACTTATAAATTTTTTAACTTGATTGATTGAATAGGTCACGAGTTTGTGCACATTCATAGTTAAGCCCCTAGTTTTCATCATGAAAGTTATTCATGGGACCTCACAATGACCCATAGGGGAATTGAAACCAAAACACATGAACTATAGTTGGGAAGAATTTCATGCCATCCTATTTCTAATAGTCAACCTTCAATTTTATGTAACAATTGTAGTTTTATACCCTAGACAAACATGTTGGCCACAAATTTTAATTGTGAAATTCTTGGGTACACTAAATAGAATTGAGAATTGGATTATATTAATGTAGGCACATCCTCCCTATTTTAACCCATGTTTTTGAATTGTGAATTGGGTCCAAAATCATGAAATAGGTGATTGAGTGCATATTAAGCAGTGCACACTTCAAGATCAAATTTTTAACATTCTAGCAACACCACTAATTTAAATATATCATTATCAGCTTCTAGTTTTGATTTCATGTCTCTCAAATAAAAACTGAGCTTTTAAATAACTATTTATTTTATGCTTGAGTAGATAGTTTATTTATTGATGTGGTTAGGGGACAACTCGATGTTAAATCCTTATTCTCTAAATTTGAGAAATTGAATGAATGATGGGTGGAAATACAATTTATATCATCCCACCCACTTTTAGACTGGACATATTGTGTGGCCATGACAATAACATTTAAATTAAACTTGAATAGATTAATTGCCAACATTATTTTAAAAAGAGACAATCAGGAATTTCTTTCCTAGCCAACTTCATCCTTGTGATCTAACTCCATGTCAAGTATTTACATTTTAGTCTTTTGTTTCTTTTTCATTCTTATTCTAGGCACTCCTTATTACTTGTACTTATGAGTCTCAATGCCACACCATGTTCACTTGTGGAGACTAATATTTAATTCAATTTCAATTGATTGCCAACCTAATCCTTCCATAAGTCTTAAAATCCTAACTTCAACTCATTGGAATCCCACTTCTTCTATCAATTATCATGACAAGTTGACAAAACTGGAATAGAATTAGGTTGTGTGAATATGGTTAGCTAAAAAATACCGCGAAGATACAAAGTTTTGTACAAGAATTCCCTTTTGAGACTGTCTACCATATGATGCCTCACCAATTTGAGGTAAGCCAAACTAGTTCCAATTCTCTTAACAATGGTACACATATGGCCAAGTGTAGTAACCTTCAAAGATTTGCAGTGGTAAAGAGAATCCCCATATTTTTTTAGCATAACATAGTCTTTGGAAACTTTGGCAATGAGATTGCGAGCAATATTGATTTGGCCAAGGGCTAACTTGTAGTGATATTTATCATATAACACATTTAGCATATCTCCATAAAATGGATGCACATCATCTTGGCGGAGGAAATCATCAACTATAATGAAAAAATTATCATGAAAATTATGTTGAGTGAATTTTACCTTGCACATGTAAAACTGATGGAGGCGGGAGATTTCATAGCCCTTGTACACCACCATTGGTGTCTGTTGCTATGTTATTGATAAGATTATGTCCATAAAATATTTCCCTGAGGGCACTACTGTAATCTTCTTGAAATTATACTGCACCATTTTTCTCTCTTTCTCTTTTCTTGCGTTGATTCTTCCCCAAATTTGATCGCTCAGCTAGAAAAAAAATGAGCAGGGACCCACTAGCAACAACCAATAGAACAAGTGTGGACACTTGATGATAAATATTTAGACTAATCACCGATCAGGATGTCATTGGTGATTACTCTAGGTATTTATATTTTTTTTTTTTTATTCACATTCCATATTCGGTTGAACTTTTCACTAAAGAAAGTCAAAACTCTAGCCAAATATGGTCTAAATATTGATCATACTATGTCGAAATGTGGTGTCGTGGATTTGGCATCCTGGTCTGACGGGCCAAATATTTTGACCAACATTTGTCAAAATTTCTACTAATTGTGGTTGGAATTGATCGTCATGGTTTTGACATTCTGGTCGATTGGGCCAAATATTTTGACCAACATTGGTCTAATTTGCGATGAAATTTGGTCAAAAATTAGTGTCATGGTTCTAGCATCTTGGTCAGTCGCACCAAACATTTCGACCTACAGTGGTTGAATGTTCAACAAATATATCTGCCAATTGCTAATGGTAGTTTCGACCAAGGTTCAGGCAGAACTTTCTATGTTAGCAATGATATGTCAAACATTAGACTCAAAAAATAGTGACCAAACCATTGGTTGAATAGTCGATCAATTTTGGTAGAAAATTCAACCAATTATCCGTAAAAAATAGGTGCAAATTGTACTAGTGCTCATTTTGGTTTCTCCCACTCCTATCAGAGGTGTTGTTAAGATGAGAGGCATCCATGTGTGAGTTAGAGGTGGCCCCTTCTAATCTTTATATCAGGTTCATTAAGTTAGACTTTGTGGATGGGGTCAGCACAAGGTTCAAGTTTTTAGGCCAATTTCCCCTCAGGTTGCAGTAGATATTGATGCACATGTTACACATATTTTGGTTCGTCATACTACACATGTATAGGTTCATTAGAATCCTCCTCTTCAAGCTCCTCCAATCCCATCTCAGGCAATTTCATCCTATCATACACCTTCATCCTCTTAGGCACCTCCTTAGACACCCCTGCATCCATCTTAGGCACCTACATAGGCATCAAACATTCAGTCATTATAGGTTGACATGGTCAAGATTAGAAAAAAGGTCACAAAATTGAGTTCCATTATGCATACTTTAATAGTTACGATGAGTTAGCAGGGATTACAGGCTAGTTCGAGTCGTGGTCCTACTACACATCCAGATGGTCTAGGCACAAATGGTACTGGCAGTTGATTCATCTAATGTGCCTCATTGTTGATGTATATTTATGATTCATCTGATCAAGACATTATAAATTATATTCTTTTATTGTATTATGTTTATTTTTTATCGATACTTTCTATTTTGGACTCTGATTTATAGACTTTGATGATACTGTGGACTTTGATTTCTTTGATAGTTTCTACTTTATGTGATGTCATCATGTATTGGATTTACTTTTCAGATGATTTATGATATGCAGTGCTATATGATCTATCTCTAAATTAAGAGGACTTGGATAATAAGAAAAGGAAAGAGGGAGGTGACAAAGACAAGGAAGAGCATGAGGAGGATGAGGGAAATGTAGACTGGATAGTGAAATTTAAGAATCACTCAAAGAATTAGGAGATTATCTTAGAAAAGGAAGAAACTAAAGATACAAAGAGTTAAGGCCATTGGGCTTAGGTCTATGAATTATGGAATTATAACTATTAGGAATTTTATGTTTTTTACTATGAAGAAATTTTAATTTATTTATACTCATGACCTTCAAGCTAGGATTGTTTTGTTGATTATGTAGATACTAATTAGAAACTCTTATAGTAATATATAAATTGATTATGTTAACAATCCTAAAGAGTATATGGAAAATAAAAGGCATGCAAATATGTTACATTATTTTTGTTGTATTATGGGATTCTATTTGAATAATTTAGGATCTATAAGAGATAAAATGAAGCACAAAATCATAATGAGAAAATTTGACATAGATTAGCAAGTAGAAGAAAGATACATATACAAGTGAGGGTGCAACCAAGTCCAATAAAAAAAGGAGGAAATAAATAGAGTGGTGGGAAAAATTCCCAAGAGACTAACATGATGTGTAAAAGTGAAATTAAAATATCTCTAGTAGACTCCTGAATATTGACAACTAAGTAGACAACTCACCTAGAACAAGTCAAACAGATGACACCTAGCTAGGCTTAATAAATAAATGTGGAGAACTCTTTTACAATGCCAATAAATTAGAAGTAAGGAGAAATTATAAAAACCTAGAGGGAATAAAACATCCAAAAAGAGATAAGATGCAATAGAATGTACAAGTGAAGAAGATGAGTGAGAGATGGAGGATTTATGATAGCCCCCAAGGACTAATTATACCACCATGTAAAATATGTTCTCCCTACCAGAGAGAAAATAGAGAAGATCATGTTAGGCCAATTTTCTATCATTGCAAAATCTCATGAAATTGACCTCTCCCCTCCAAGTGTTTGTCAAATGTCCTGCCTCATGCTCTTTATTGTTGTCACCTTGCTTCAGTCCAAACTGCATCTCCTAAATCACCAAACCCAAAAAGATATTCAAATTCTAAGGTCTGCTAAAAATGTTTCCAAAATTTGCCACAGTGTTTTCAAAAATCCATGATGTTTTTGGTCTGTTTGTTTTGCGCCTTCGTTGTTTTTGACACTGTGCTTCCTGCTTTTGTGCGCTTATCTTTCGGTCTGTCGAAAACTTTGTGTGTTTTCGATCCTCTTTCATTGAAAACATTGTGTGTTTTTGACCTCGCACTAGTGTCCTGTTTGCTGGCATTTCCTAAGTGTGCAAGTGCGATGGGTGGTGGGCCCGGGTTTTCAAAGGCTCTTCCTGATTGGCTATCGCATGGCCGCATGTCAGACTTTTCTGACATGTGATCATGCGACCACTTGCCACCTGTCTGTGTGGGTCCTGGCTCTTCGCAGTTGGTCTGGTTGTGGTTCCGTGGTCCCAGAGGTGGTTACGTGGTGGCCTTTGATTGGCTGTCGCATGGTCTCATAGCCCAATTTTTTGCTATGCGATCATGTGACCGGGTGCCACGTGGTGTTGGGGCCCAGTAGCGGGTGATGGGGCATTTTCCAGGTGCAGTGGGCGGTGGTGTTATCTTCATGCAGTAGTGGTTCCAGAAGCGGACATGTGGCAACCTATGATTGGCTGTCGCATGGTCGCATAGCTCAGTTTTTGGCTATGCGATCATGCGACCGCTTGCCATGTGTCCCTGGGGCCCATCTGCAGAGTGGTGCTAGTTTTAGTTTGGCTGGCGGTTACGGTTGCGGTCTACAGGTGGTCACATGTTCGCATAGCCCATTTCTAGGCTATGTGATCATGCGATGAGGCACCACATGTCCTGGGGCCCATTTGTGGCTATTTGCTGGGCTCGGTGGTAGGTGGTGTCATGGCAGTCTCCGGTTGGTCCATGCTGGTGGGATGTTAGGGTTTGAACGTGGGCCCAGGTGGGGGTCTCTCGACGGTGATTTTAATGGTCGACAGGTTGCATGTTTGCGACTTGTCACATGTTCATGTAAGCTAGTTTCCCGGCTTGTGAACATGCAACAAACCCTGTTGTGGTAAGCGGTGGCATCAGTAGTTAAGAGAAGGCAGTGGGAAGTGGCGTGTCGCATGTTTGCATAGCCCATTTCTGGGCTATGCGATCATGCGAAAACTATTTGGCGTCACTATTGCGAAGTTAGCCCGAGATGCTTGGGTGGCTAAAAACATGAGGCCCGTGAGTGCTTGGTGGCCGTTTGAATTCAAATTTGAATTTTTGAGAACTTCCAGCGACCAGAAAGTACCAAATTTATTGGATTCATTATAGAAATGACCCTATTCGATGAGAAATGACTGGTTTTCCATTTGCGGTGTGGTCCAGGGTGTGGTTGGATTATTTGCAGAGCTTGTACCATTGCAGTTGTGTGTTCAAGGCATGTTGTAGGGTGTCCTTTTGAGCCCAGTTTTGTGATCCCTTGTACTTGCAGAGAAGATTTTCATGATTAGGGATCAGTTCTAGTTTCCTCTTTCCTAATTTTGATGTGTTTCCCGCCTCTGTAATAACTTTTAGACCTTAACCCTAGCTGTATGAAGCTTGTTGCATCTGATCTTGAGGATCCCAAGGTAGCTAGTGGTATAAGTTGCAGAATCTTTGATTTTTCAAGGGTTCCAAAATCTTGTTACTTTTTGTCCCTAGTTTTTTACTGTAATATACTAATAGAAGTCTAATTTTGTGACTTTTCTGATCTTTGTATCATTCTGATTGTATGTTGATCTTGATTGTGTTAATGAAAATATTCTTGAGTCCCAATCTTGTATCTTGTGTATGTCTTCTTGCTTGCCTCTGAGCTCATATATGTTAATGTCACAAAGTGTGTTAATGTATGGTAAAAAAAGAGTATTTTGAATTCATCTTTCAGTTTCTAACAAAGTTAGGATTAAAGCCTTCTAGGTGAATTTAGTGAGTTTGTAGCTAGGTATAGAATTTGATGTCCTTGTGCTTGAGGGAAAGGGGTAATAGGCAAAGCACTTACCCTGGTTTCCATTGTGTTTGTTCTAAGGTATTCAGTTGAGGCATACATTTAGGTGACTCTCAGCCCTGGGATAAGGCACTGGTCTTTCCTCTTGAAGTTTCATGGTTAACAACCACACAAACATAAGCATTCATTTGATAAACCTTTTATAGTCTTGTGTTGATCATTGTATACATCATTTTGAGACTCCTTTGAAGAAGTGAGTCAAGGGTACACCTACCTGAGCATTGAAGCTCAAAGTATAGAAGGATCCTTTGATCCTTGTCAGTTGGCCCTCTTCCTTGTGGACTTTGGAGTGGTGATAGAGTCAGGATTTTATTTACATTATCCACCAAAGTGTAAATCTGCAAGTTGAAGATGAAAGGGAATAATCCACAACTAAGAAAATGGTGACTCCGCTAGGGAGAGTCTAGAAAAGAGTCAGATACAAAAACAAGCATTTGCAAAATTTTCTCACCTAAGTTGTGAGTGGCGGTTCTGATTTTCTTTGTTTGATCAGTGTTCCTTCTGATAAATAGTGTGTATACCTGGTGTAGTTTTGTGTTGGTTTGGAGCAGAAACAAAGAATATGTTTCCTCTCTAAGGAGGTGGCAGCTCTACATTGTAAAATCTGATGGAGTCCAAGGGTGAGCTCTAGATCTGCCTTTCTTTCTAGTCAATAAGTTTCAAGCTGCAAATTTATAGCTATTCTCTTATTTAAATGTTTCCCTATCAAGTGTGTAGCACTGTTGCAGAGGGATGAGTTGTAGTGGACAGTTCCTCATGGAGGAATATAGGCCCTTTTGTTTTGATGGCATTGAGAGTGCCCCTAATGAGTTTTCTGCTGAGGATGGGGAGTGCTTGCCTAGATTCATGGCTGATGGATCTATTTCTGCAAGCTAGCATGTTGATGATGTTATCGATCTTTTTGGAGATATGGATATTGAGCATGAAGATATTTCCATGAGGTTATTTGTGCATACATTTTCTGATGGTGCAAGGAAGTGGTTCTCATCCTTGCCTTCATGTTCAATCCCTTCTTGAGATGTGTTGAGAGATAAGTTTGTTGAGCATCTTGATAAAGTGGTTGCTCTCAAGAAGGAGTTAGCAAGGTTGAAAATGGTGAACTAGCAGTTAGCAGAGGATATAAGATTGCTACGACTGGTGGCTCCTAACCATGTTCATGAGGAGGCCAATGTTTCTGATGTTGATTTTCACTATGCAAAGAGTGTTGACTATGAAGCTAATTTTGAGATCAGTACATATGAGGATGTTGAAGATGAATCTAAGGATGGCAGTATTTCCTTTTTGTCTACAGATTTTTCTTCTTGTCAACATGAGAAGGCAATTTCCTTATCCCGGTTTGATGATGTTTTGTGTGAGGAGGAGAATATTGAATATGATGTAGATGATGATTCTTGCATAGATTGCTTCATACAAAATGATCTAAAGCCATTGTTTTCCATTTTTTTCTTGGACAAGAATGATGTTTGCAATAACAGGGATGTAGCTGATGAGGAAGAAAATGATGCCCAAAGTCCATTGAGCAGTGAGAAGATATTGGCACTCTTGGCTGATAATTTCCAGAGGTATGCACCTTGTGTGGGTTTTGATTTGCAGCTCCCCTATGACATACACTTTGACACTGATAATGAGGCCAGTTTTCAAAATGACCATGAAGATCCATGTATATTAGTTTTCCCCTCATGTAATGACCCTGCAAAAGAAGAGGTAGAAGGACATGATAGTGTGTTTTCCTATCATCAAGATTGTAGTGATGAACAAGTCTTTTGTTCAAGTTCTTTTCCTTCTTTTGCCAGATATGATAGTGAAGAAGACCTTCACTTGGTTCATGATGCAATCAGTGAAGACACCATGGAGGAACCAAGTTGTTTAGCGGCTGAAGCAAAGCATGAAGGTGAATCTAAGGATCCTAGTCCTTCTCAGCCAGGTATTTTTTATTTAATGCATGATGCTCAGTATGTTTCATTTTCTGATGCATTGCAAGGTGAGCTTTTTATTTTTTCCAGTCATCAAGAAGTGGATGATGTTCCCTACTTCTTGGAGTTTGAACATAAATGTAACAGTCATGACTGGAAAAGCATGGGTAATGATCATTGTATTTTCATTCTTCAGCCCATGGTCATTCACATACGTCTGCAGCAGGATGATCATGAAATTTTTAGGTGGTGGGTCATGTATGTGGATGAAAATTAGATTTTTGATTCAGGAGGGTCATTGGTTTTCTTTTGGGGCCTTGAGCCTGGTTGTAAATCTTGTAAATGATGTAAACAGTCTTTCCCTTTCCTATTGTGTGTTTCCTTCCTGGCTTGTTCCCTATGTTTTTTGAGGTCCCTGCCTTTTGTCCAGTTGGTGGCCTACTCTCCCAGAAATCCTAAATTCTCAGATGGGCACAAGTTACCCATCGTCCCCAACTAGAGCCACTATTAGGCCAATTTTATGTCATTGCAAAGTCTCATGAAATTGGCCTCTCCCCTGCAAGTGTTTGTCAAATGTCCTGCCTTGTGCTCTTTATTGTTGTCACCTTGCTTTAGTCCAAACTGCATCTCCTAAATCGCCAAACCCAAAAAGATATTCAAATTCTAAGGTCTACTGGAAATGTTTTCAAAATTTGCCACAGTGTCGAAAACCCACAGTGTTTTCAAAAATCCATGATGTTTTCAGTTTGTGTGTTTTCGGCCTTTGTTTTCTTCGACACTATGCTTCCTGCTTTTGTGCGCTTATCTTTCGATCTGTTGGAAACTTTGTGTGTTTTCGATCCTCTTTCATTGAAAACATTATGTGTTTTCGACCTCGCACTAGTTCCCTATTTGCTAGCATTTCCTAAGTGCGTAAGTGTGATGGGTGGTGGGCCCGGGTTTTCAAAGGCTCTTCCTGATTGGTTGTCGCATGCCCACATGTCAGACTTTTCTGACATGCGATCATGCGACCGCTTGCCACCTGTTTGTGTGGGTCCTAGCGCTTCGCAGTTGGTCTGGTTACGGTTTTATGGTCCTGGAGGTGGTTACGTGGCGGCCTTTAATTCGTTGTCACATGGTTGCATAGCCTAGTTTTTGGCTATGTGATCATGCGACTGGGTGCCATGTGGTGTTGGGGCCTGGTAGCGGGTGATGGGGCATTTTTTGGGTGCAGCGGGCGGTGGTGTTATCTTCATGTGGCAGTGGTTCTAGAAGTGGACATGTGGCAACCTGTGATTGGTTGTTGCATGGTCGCATAGCCCAATTTTTGGCTATGCAATCATGTGACCACTTGCCACGTGTCCCTGGGGCCCATCGGTAGAGTGGTGCTCGTTGCAATTTGGCTAGTGGTTATAGTTGCGGTCTATGGGTGGTCGCATGTTCGCATAGTCCATTTCTGGGCAATGCGATCATGCGATGAGGTGCCACATGTCTTGGGGCCCATTTGTGGCTGTTTGGTGGGCTCAGTGGTAGGTCATGTCGTGGCAGTTTCTGGTTTGTCTGTACTGAACAGATGTTAGGGTTCGAATGCGGGCATAGGTGGGGGTATCTTGGCAGTGATTTTAATAGTCAGAAAGTTGCATGTTTGCGGCTTGTCGTATGTTCGCGTAAGCCAATTTCCCAGCTTGCAAACATGCAACAAACCCTGTTGTGGCAAGTAGCAGCATCAACAGTTAAGAGAAGGTAGTGGGAAGTGGCGTGTCACATGTTCGCATAGCCCATTTCTGAGCTATGTGATCATACGACAACTGTTTGGCATTTCTATTACAGAGTTAGCCCAAGGTGCTTGGGTGGTTAAAAACATGAGGCCCGCGAGTGCTTAGTGGCCGTTTGAATTCAAATTTGAATTTATGAGAACTTCCAGGGACCAGAAAGTACCAAATTTATGGAATTCATTGCAGGAATGACCCTTTTCGGTGAGAAATGACTAGTTTTCCATTTGCGGTGTGGTCCAAGGTGTGGTTGGATTTTTTGCAGAACTTGTACCATTACAGTTGTGTGTTCAAGGCATGTTGTAGGGTGTCCTTTTGAGCTCAGTTTTGTGATCCCTTGTACTTGCAGAGAAGATTTTCATGATTAGGGATCAATTCTGATTTCATCTATCCTAATTTTGATGTGTTTCCTACCCTTGTAATAACTTTTAGACCATTTCCAGCAAGTTGGGTGGTTGAGACCTTAACCCTAGCTGTCTGAAGCTTGTTGCATCCGATCTTGAGGACCTCAAGGCAACTAGTGGTATAAGTTGCAGAATCTTTGATTTTGCAAGGGTTCCAAAGTCTTGTTGCTTTTGGTCCCTAGTTTTTGACTGTAATATACTGATAGAAGTCTGATTTTGTGACTTTTCTAATCTTGGTATCATTCTGATTGTACGTTGATCCTGATTATGTTAATGAAAACATTCTTGAGTCCCAATATTGTATCTTGTGTATGTCTTCTTGCTTGCCTCTGAGCTCATATATGTTAATGTCACAAAGTGTGTTAATGTATGGTAAACAAAGAATATTTTGAATTCATCTTTGAGTTTCTAACAAAGTTAGGATTAAAGCCTTCTAGGTGAATTAAGTGAGTTTGCAGCCAGGTATAGAATTTGATGTCCTTGTGCTTGACGGAAAGGGGTAATAGGAAAAGAACTTACCCTAGTTTCCATTGTGTTTGTTTTAAGGTATTCAGTTGAGACATACATTTAGGTGACTCTCAGCCCTAGGATAAGGCACTGGTCTTTCCTCTTGAAGTTTCATGGTTAACAACCACACAAACATAAGCATTCATTTGATAAACCTTTTATAGTCTTGTGTTGAGCATTGTATACATCATTTTGAGACTCTTTTGAAGAAGTGAGTCAAGGGTACACCTGCCTGAGCATTGAAGCTCAAAGTGTAGAAGGATCCTTTGATCCTTGTCAGTTGGCCCTCTTCCTTGTGGACTTTGGAGTGGTGATAGAGTCAGGATTTTAATTACATTATCCACCAAAGTGTAAATCTGTAAGTTGAAGATCAAAGGGAATAATCCACAATAAATAGATCATATGACACCCCATAAGATATGAAGTGATGAATTCCTTGTAGTGATGGTATATTCTCAACACTGGATGCTAAAGTTGATCAATGAACGTTAAATAAAAATCTTCCCGTTAGGAAGAGACAACACCATCCACATGTGCAATATTACTTCCCATTATGTATAGGAATATGAAAGAAGCAATATGAATCTCTTTGAATACAATACATAATCCAAAGACTAAAATGATTTTATTGATTCCTTCATGTGCTTCTCAAAGATATCCAAGCTAATGTTAATATGTAATGGATCCTATACAATGAAATATTTGGGAACAAGGACCATGGCTGTATGCTCATGTCTAGACTAACGTGAATCTGATGTTTTTGTAGATGTAGCCATTTGAGTTGGATATCACAACTCATGAATTTATGTACAATCTATAAAAATAGGAGTTGATATAGGTGAGGTAAGCCTGTTGGCATTAAACAGAATTGCCACTAGTGACAACACTTATTTGCATTCTGGGTGCAAACCGAGCAGACAGTGCAAACTGAGCAGATAGTGCAAACTGAGCAGACAGTGCAAACAGAGCAGACAGTGCAAACCGAGCAGACAGTGCAAACCGAGTAGATAGTGCAAACCGAGCAGATAGTGCAAACCGAGCAGACAGTGCAAACTGAGCAAACAGTGCAAACCGAGCAAGACAATGCAAACCGAGAAAGTTAGTACAAACTGAGCAGGACAGTGTAAACTGAGTAACATCATGTCTACCGAGTCACCAGTATTTACCAAGTTTAAAATCTACTGAGTGATCAGTATGAACCGTGCCTTCACTTCTACCGAGTGCATGATGATGCCGAGTAATGCAGTGGACGCCGAGTATCAGAAAGTCACCGAGTTAGTTTGCAGGAACCGTGTAACCATACTTGGGCCGACTTAGTAGCACTTATGTTTATTTGTCAAGCCGACTTTGTAATTGTAATTGTATTTAATTGTTCAAGACTTGTATATAAACAATTTTGTAAAAATGTCAAGACAATGTAAGAAGCATATATGTGAAAAAGAAAGAAAGGCAGAGATAAGCGAATTACAAAGGGCTTCAGCAGTATAAGGAACAGCAAAGACAAATTCATCACAGAAGGTGATCAGTACATCAGCGAATCTCAATTAGCAATCCAGTTGCAAAGCAAGAGATCTACTATTTCATCCTAACAGGTGAATCAGTACTAAATCCTTTAACCCGGTAGACTTAACAGTCTTTTGTAAAATCTCTTTACCGAGTGCATACTTCATTGTATGTTTGTAAATCCTTTAACAAGGTGGATTTAGCAATCCTTATTGCTCCTAATAGGGCAGATCATCAGAAGTGATCAAATTGTAAGCCTTAACCGGCCAACTTTATTCTACAGTATTAAAGCTTTGTGGGTTTCATCCCCACCCCAGTTTTACTTTCTTTTTTGAAAGGTTTCTGGTAACCAAATCTATGTGTCATTATTGTGAATGTTTTTAAGTTTCATACTTTCTGTATGCAAAGGTTAAAGTAAATTACATGTTAATACATCTGTAATTGAAAGAAAATTTGGAGTTACTGATTCACCCCTCCCCTCTCAGTAACTCGGTTAATTCCTGAATATTTCCAACAAAGCCAAATTCCCAAATAAGGAAATGGTGATGCAACTTTATGAAAGGTATCACAATATAGAAGATGAATATCTTCAATGTTGTCATCCAAATCTACTATAAGGGACTCCACAAACAAATATGCTATATCTAATAGATATGCATCCTAATGTGGTGGATTTGGTATGACTCTAGAAAATACCCAATGAAAAGAATCTGTTCAACTCACAGATGAGTGAACAATAGATTCAGATGTGGAAACAAGTGATGGTGTCCCACTAGATGGACAAGTAAGATTGGATGTGTTAGGCCATTTTTATGTCTTGAAAAAAATCCTTTAAAATGGCCTATTGCCTTGCAATTTTTCTTGATGTGCCCTTTGCCCTATGTTCTCCATGTTGTCACCTTGCTCTGGTCCAAATTTCACATGCTAATTCACTAGATCCAAAAAGATATTCAAATTCTAAGGTCTGCAGGAAGCATTTTTAAAAATTTGCCATAGTGTAGAAAACCCACAATATTTTTGCAAATCCATGATGTTTTCGATCTTTTGGCCAATAACCTTCATTATTTTTGATCCTGTGCTTCCTTCTTTTGTGTGCTTATCCTTTGGCGTCGAAAACCCTGTGTGTTTTCTGTCTTCCACTATGTCAAAAAATTTGTGTGATTTCAACCTCCCAGTTCCCTGTCTGACGGCTTTCCTTAAGTGCGCAAGTGCGTTTCCTAGTGGGCCCGAGCCTTCAAATGCTCTTCTTTGATTGGCTATCACATGGCCGCATGTCAGACTTCTCTGACATGCGATCATGCGACCGCTTGCCACCTGTTTGTGTGGGTCTGGTTCTCCCTGTTGTTCATCTTGGCTGGCGGTTATGTCTTCTTCTAGTGACTTGGCGACTGGCAATTTTCTCTCATTTGCTAGTTCCTGGCGGTTATTCCCTTAGCATTCAGCAACTTGGTGAGTGATCTTTTCTCTTCAGTCGCGCAATCTCTTCATCCTTGGCGGTTAGCTGCTAACATCTCATGAACTTGTGAATGGTTAGTCGCATGGTCGCTGAATGCCTGGCGATTGGTTTGTGGGTCCCTCTTCTTTTCGTTGCTCAGTGATAGAGATTAAACATCTACGGTCTGCATGTGATCGCATGGAATATTCTTTCCCGATGTGATCATGTGCCCACCGTCTGATTTGGTGTTGATGGTTTGTTCGCTGTGGGCCCACTGGCAGAGGTGGTCATGTGGCAGCTTTTGGTTGGCTATTGCATGATCGCATAGCCCTTTCTTTGGCTATGTGATCATGCGACCAGTCAACATGTGTCCTTGGGGCCCGGTGAGGGGTGTGCAGGTGGGTCTTGTGGCAGGTGTGACTAGGCGTGGATCAACGAATGGTGATGTGACACATGGCGTATGGCGGGCCTAGTTGGAGTATAGTGTTTGGCGGTCTAGATAAAGGTGGCGGTGCCGATAAAATGTGGTCTTGTCGCACATTCGCCAGAAGATTTGGTGGTTTGCTAGTTTGTCTAGTGACTTGGTGAACAATGGTCGTGTGGTCGCTAGATTTTTAGCGAAAGGTGCAAAGCATTTCATGAACTGGTGGTAGTTCTTTGGTCACCAGTTCACCAGATATGTGGGACCGGTGTTTTGCGGCGAGGTTAAGGTTTGCAGGTTGTCACGGTTGCAGAGTTGTGGTGGTAACATTACCAGGGACTTTTCTGCGGTGCTTGTTGCCCATTTCCTATCATGGTTAGGTTTGTGACCGCGCGCTTGCGCGACTAAAGATTGATGTTAAGTTATCGAGCCTGTGAAGTATAATGATCTGACGGCAAGGATATAAGGTTGGTCATGGTTTGAATGTGGGATATTGTTTCTCTGCAGGTGCCAAGAGATGAAGTGACCATTGGGATTCAAATTCAAATCTTCTAAGGGTTTCCTACGACCAAAAGGACTGGTTTTAAATGTTTTCTCGGTGTTTTTGATTTGGTTGGTGGCATCGGTTGTTGCAAGGTGGTCCAGGGGGCTTTGTGGTCATTTGCAGAGGTAGATTTTGTACCTGGTGCCATGTGGTTTTGAGCTCGAGGAGCTATTTGCAGGTGGCCATTTGTACTAATTTTCATGGCATTTCCTGGTGTTCTGCACTTTGCTCGCAGTTTCTCATGATTACAGATCATTCTTGGATCTGATTACCCAGGTTACTTGGTTTCCTACCCCTGTAATAAATTTTGATTGGTTTGGTGGGTGACACCCTAGTCCTAGCTGTTCGTAGCTTGTTGCATTCTCCTAGAGAATTCCAAGGCAGCTAGTGGTATATGTAGTTGGATTTTTTTGACTGGTAAGGGGTTTTGAATTTTGTCAGTTCCAGTGAAGGGTTCTATTATGCAGATTTTCTCCTTCTCTCTGCATATAGAGTGTTCCTCTTTGTTCTGTTGGTTCAAAGAATATAATACATACTGTAACAGATTTGTCTTATGTATGAGAAGTTAATATACTCTTACTATTGTCAAGCTATCTCCATTTGAATTCTGAGTCCATTAATCATACATCAAGGGTGTTTGATTTTTCTATTTTTGCAAGTGGAGTTGTCTTTGTAGGGATAACTGGTTCAGAGTTAGTATTCTTGTATGTATGAGCTAAAATATCAAGGATAGGTCATGCTTGTCTTCAAGTGGATGCTGGTCAATGTATTATCTATTTATAGGTCTCTTCTAAGGGGAGGGTTAAAATTCTTTGATGGATAATAGCATGCTTGAATGCACAAGTGGGTGCTAAGTTGAGGTTTGGTCATAGTGTGTGATTGATGTCAGGCATCAACACATTGAATCTATTGTGTTCTTGTTTCATAGTTGTCTCTTGCAGTAGGGTATTTGACTCTGTGGCCCATTGGATAAGGCACTGGTCTATCAGAGACTTAGGGTATCTGAGTGGTCCCTTCAAATCCATTCAAAATCATTTCCTTTCAGTTCCACCCTTTCCCTTTCTTATTGTTAGGATAGGTTTCTATCTTTCAGTCTCATTCCATGCAAGTAGGGCTATTGCATGAGATTTTATGTCATTGGGGTACAGGATACCTATAGGAGATTGAATGCTATTCCACACTAATCTATTTGTAGGCCTTTGGTTTTGTCATGAGGGGTCTTGAGTGTGTAGATGAGGCAATACTCGCTTGAGTGAATGTGGAGCTCAAAGAAGGAGGATTTCTCTTTATCCTCATCAATTGGTTTGTTTTTCTTGTCAAGCTTGAGTGCCTAACCAGTGTTTTAAGCCCAACTATTTGATTCAAGCTTGGTCCTGCAAGAAAAAGAACCAACAAAGTGCCGACTCCACTAGGGAGAACACAAGGAAAACCTACTAAGGAGCTCTAGTTGCAGTCATATTGAAGTACTCAAAATCTTATTGACTAGATTGGTTTGGCCCATCCGAGTCACCAACAAAGTGGCGACTTTGTTGGGGAAGAGGTAAAATATAGCAAGCTTCCTTGCTTGGCTGGATCATCCCAGGGTCCTGGTTGAAGTTAAAGAGTTAGATATAAAGACAAAGCATTTGCAAAATTTTCTCACCTAGTTGTGAGTGGTAGCTTTGACTTTTTCTATTTGATCAGTGTTCCTTTTGATAAACAATGTGTATACCTAGTGTAGTTTTGTGTTGGTTGGGAGCAGAAACAAAGAATATACTATCCTCTTCATGGAGGTGGTGACTCTACAAAGAAAGAACATGATGGAGCTGATTGGTGAGCTCTAGATCTGCCCTGCCTTCCAGCCAAAGGTCTTCTGTTGCAAGATTTTTCCCAGGTATTTTTCAAGTTTTAAATGGTCAAGCACAAAGGAAGGAGTAAGGTGTGATTAGAGGTTAGCATACTTCAAGTTATCAGCTACAGTTTGGCAGAATTCTATGGAAGTATTGCATTGGTTGTAATGGATAGGATGAATAATGAGATTGCATTGAGTCAACCAGTTGGTCAGATGCTTTATGGGAAGAGCATTACATATGTGTCAGGGATTGGATACTTGGTGATGGTAGCCTTGAGCTTGAGGATGCACTTAGGGTCATGTCCTTAAGTGCCGATGTTGAGAGTGATGAAGATAGTGAGTGTGTGGTGTCTTCATATGAGTCAGATGCAACATGGGAAGAGGAAAGTGATGATGGAAGTGAACATTCTTTGGATAGTGAAGATTCTGAGGATGATTCATCCTTAGGGTATGAAGATAAAGAAACAATAATTCAATGTGATGTCATTGAGTCTTCATATGGCTCTGATTTTTCTTCATGTGCTGGGAGTCTCCATGAGGTTGAGATGGGTGTTGATTTTAAAGTGTTTTCCAATCCTTTATATGATGGAGAGTTTGACTCTTAGCCCAGTTTTTGTCATGATGTTCAACAATGTGTATTGCATGAAATTGTCAATCCTTTGTTTGAGGAACATGTGGAGGTTTCAGATCCAGTTGATTCAGGGCATTCATTTTCCATTTGTGGGCATCAATCTGACTATTCTTTTGAGGTCCAGCCAATTACACCTGTGGAAATGCAACAATAGGATTTAGATCCTTTCTGCAGGCAGAGTATGAGGTTTTTGTGTTTCTAGTTGATAGCATGCATGGGTCAACCGGTGAAGATCAATTTCAGTATAGTGGTGCTAATCATTAGCATGTTGAATCATACTTTCATAGTGAGCAGGATGGAGAAAGTGCCAAAAAATTTTACATGCACTATGAAGAAAGCTACTTTGTTCTTCCTAATATGCTGGTTGAATAGGTTGTCAGGCCTGTGGAGACAAATGAAAGAAAAATGTCTGATGTGCAACATGAAGGAATGAAAATCAAGTTTTTGACAGAGGCAGAAATTAACTCATGTTTGTTGCTGGAGGTTTTTGTAAAAATGTACATTATGTAAATATCTCTCCCTTTCCTATTGTGTGCTTTTTCTTTCCCGTTCCCTACATTTTTTGAGTTCCCTATTGTTTTCTAGTTGGTGGTATACTCTCCCAGTGATTCTGAATCCTTGCCATGCCTAGAGGAGGCATGCATCCCCAACTAGAGCCACTATTAGGCCATTTTTATGTCATGCAAAAAATCCTTTAAAATGGCCTATTGCCTTGCAAGTTTTCTTGATGTGCCCTTTGCCCTGTGTTCTCCATGTTGTCACCTTGCTCTGGTCCAAATTTCACATGCTAATTCACCAGATCCAAAAAGATATTCAAATTCTAAGGTCCATGGGAAGCATTTTTAAAAATTTGCCATAGTGTCGAAAACCCACACTATTTTTGCAAATCCATGATGTTTTTGATCTTTTGGCCGATAACCTTCATTGTTTTCGATCTTGTGCTTCTTGCTTTTGTGTGCTTATCCTTTGGTGTCGAAAACCCTATGTGTTTTTGGTCTTCCGCTATGTCGAAAACTTTGTGTGTTTTCGACCTCCCAGTTTACTGTCTACCAGCTTTCCTTAAGTGCGCAAGTGCGTTGCCTGGTGGGCCTGGGCCTTCAAATGCTCTTCTCTGACTGGCTTTTGCATGGCCGCATGTTAGACTTCTCTGACATGCGATCATGCGACCGCTTGCCACCTATCCATGTGGGTCCGGTTCTCCCTGTTGTTCATCTTGGCTAGTGGTTATGTCTTCTTTTGGCGACTTGGCGACTAGCAATTTTCTCCCATTCGCTGGTTCCTGGCGGTTATTCCCTTAGCATTCAGTGACTTGGCGAGTGGTCTTTTCTCTTCAGTCGCACAATCTCTTCATCCTTGGTGGTTAGCGGCTAACATCTCACGAACTTGCGAACGGTTAGTCATCTGGTCACTGAATGCTTGGTGGTTGGTTCGTGGGTCCTAGTTCTTTTCATTGCCCAGTGACAAAGATTGAAGATCTACGGTCAGCGTGTGATCGCATGGAATATTCTTTCCCCATGTGATCATGCGCCCACTGTCTGATTTGGTGCTGATGGTTTGTTCACTATGGGCCCGTTGGTAGAGGTGGTCATGTGGCAGCTTTTGGTTGGCTATCACATGATCGCATAGCCCTTTCTTTGGCTATGCAATCATGCGACTGGTCAACACATGTCCTTGGGGCCTCGTGAGGGGTGTGCAGGTGGGTCCTGTGGCAGGTGTGACTGGGCATGGATCAACAAATGGTGATGTGACACGTGGCGTATGGTAGGCTCGGTTGGAGTCTAGTGTTTGGCGGTCCAGATAAAGGTTGCAGTGCCAATAAAATGTGGTCTTGTCGCGCATTCGCAAGAAGATTTAGCGGTTCGCTAGTTTGTCTAGCGACTTGGGGAACAATGGTCGTGTGGTCGCTAGATTTTTAGCCAAAGGTGCAAAGCATCTCACGAACTAGCGGTAGTTCTTTGGTTGCCAGTTCGCTAGATATGTGGGGCCGGTGTTTTGCGGTGAGGTTAAGGTTTGCAGGTTGTTGTGGTTGTGGAGTTGTGGTGGTAACGTTGCCAGGGACTTTTCTGCTGTGCTTGTTGCTCGTTTCCTATGGCGGTTAGGTTTGTGACCGCGCAGTTGCATGACTAAAGATTGATGTTAAGTTACCGAGCCTGTGAAGTATAATGATCTGATGGCGGGGATATAAGGTTGGTCGTGGTTTGAATGTGGGCCATTGTTTCTTTGCAGGTGCCAAGAGATGAAGTGACCATTGGGATTCAAATTCAAATCTTCTGAGGGTTTCCTACGACCAAAAGGACTGGTTTTCAATGCTTTCTCAGCATTTTTTATTTGGTTGGTGGCACTGGTTGTTGCAAGGTGGTCTAGGGGGCTTTGTGGTCATTTGCAGAGGTAGATTTTGTACCTGGTGCCATGTGGTTTTGAGCTCATCGAGCTATTTGTAGGTGGCTATTTGCACTAATTTTCATGGCATTTCCTGGTCTTCTACACTTTTCTCACAGTTTCTCATGATTACAGATCATTCTTGGATCTGATTACCTAGGTTGCTTGGTTTCCTACCCCTGTAATAAATTCTGATGTAATTTTGATTGGTTTGTTGGGTGAAACCCTAGCCCTAGCTATCCATAGTTTGTTGCATTCTCCTAGAGAATTCCAAGGCAGCTAGTGGTATATGTAGTTGGATGTTTTTGACTGGTAAGGGGTTTTGAATTTTGTTAGTTCCAGTGAAGGGTTCTGTTTTGTAGATTTTCTCCTTCTCTCTGCATATAGAGTGTTCCTCTTTCTTCTGTTGGTTCAGAGAATATAATGCATACTGTAACAGATTTGTCTTATGTATGAGAAGTTAATATACTCTTACTGTTGTCAAGCTGTCTCTATTTGAATTCTGAGTCCATTAATCATACATCAAGGGTGTTTGATTTTTCTATTTGCATTGCTTAAGTGTTTGCAAGTGGAGATGTCTTCACAGGGATAACTGGTTCAGAGTTAGTATTCTTGTATGTATGAGCTGAAATAGCAAGGATAGGTCATGCTTGTCTTCCAGTGGATGCTGGTCAATGTATTATCTATTCATAGGTCTCTTCTAAGGGGAGGGTTAAAATCCTTTGATGGATAATAGCATGCTTGAATGCATAAGTGGGTGCTAAGTTGAGGTTTGGTCATGGTGTGTGATTGATGTCAGGCATCAACACATTGAATCTATTGTGTTCTTGTTTCATAGTTGTCTCTTGCAGTAGGGTATTTGACTCTGTGGCCCATTGGATAAGGCACTGGTCTATTAGAGACTTAGGGTATCTCAGGGGTCCCTTCAAATCCATTCAAAAGCATTTCCTTTCAGTTCCACCCTTTCCTTTTCTTGTTTTTAGGATAGGTTTCTAGCTTTCAGTCTCATTCCATGCAAGTAGGGCTATTGCATGAGATTTTATGTCATTGGGATATAGGATACCTATAGGAGATTGAATACTATTCCACACTAATCTATCTGCAGGCCTTTGGTTTTGTCATGAGGTGTCTTGAGTGTGCGGATGAGGCAATACCCACCTGAGTGAATGTGGAGCTCAAAGAAGAAGGATGATTTCTCTTTATCCTCATCAATTGGTTTGTTTTTCTTGTCAAGCTTGAGTGCCTAACCAGTTTTTTAAGCCCAACTATTTGATTCAAGCTTGGTCCTGCAAGAAAAAGAACCAACAGGATGGTGTCTTTATATGAGTTGGAGAATCATGTAAGACAATACCATGATTGAGAAGAGTTTTTTACATTTTCTCAGTTTGACATAGCCAAAATTCTTCTTCTGTGTTCCTATGCTTTCCACAATATCGACATTTGATATTCTATTTATTAAGAGGATTCTAAAGAATTATTGAATGGAAGGGATTATTTGTGAAAGACATGATCACTTTGAACTAACAAAATTCAAAATAGAAAACACACCAAGTTGTCCCTCTAATTATCTTTCCCCCATTATTTTTGCACTTTATAGAAGGAGTGCTTTGTAATCAAACTGAGAAAAATAATGAAAATAACACTTTATAATGATAGTTCTCGAGTGTGTTTATTAGATTCATGATAAAAACATGCACTACCATGAAAAAATATAACTCAGTTTTGAGTTGAACAGAAAAAGTTACAAGTGGAATTTTTTTTGTCACTTTACAATATTTTCCTCCTCCAAAAAAATTTAATGGCAAAAAAGTTTTCTTTACCAAAAAAATTGCCAAAATAAAAAAAATAACGGTAAAAGTTAAGACCCATAGGGTAGGAAAGAACCAGGGTCTATAAATTCGTGAGACCAGGAGCTATAATTCCAAAAAATGGTGCTCCCTCTCCCATTAGTGTCGATAACCAAGATGAGTTATTGATGTGCAATAACTGACACAAACAACATCAAAACCCTTCTCCTAATAGCTAGTTGTCTTCAAAAAATCTTAAATTGTTCTAATACCATAAATAATTTGGGCACTATAAGACATAAAATAAACCACAACATCACAATGAACAAATTCGACCTACATTAGCTTGTAGAAGCAAGATACACCTAGGAGTTAGGGTGCAACCAAGTCCAACCATGAAAGATGGAAAGAACTGAAGTGGTTGAAAAACCACCCAAGAAACTATGATGATGTGTCAAAATGAAATTGATGCATATGTAGTAGACTTGTAAATGTCAAAAACCAACTAGAGAACTCACCCAAAACAAGTCAAGTAGGTGATACCTATCTAGGACACCTAATTAGACTTAATAAAGTCATGTGGACAATTAAAATCACTAACATTAGCTTACACATAAAATCAAGACCAAAATGCACATGTTGGACTATATAGATTTAATCAACTAAATCTATATTTCTGCCATAATATTTTTTTTAAAAATAATTATTTTATAGCTTCAACTTATTCATTTGCTATTTACATTCAAATCTATAATTTATCTTATTGATTAAAGTCAATTGTTAAGTTTGTTGAAATTAATGGTATAAAATATGGTATTTCTTACCAAGCACTTTCATCATGTTAACAAAAGTACATTACCTCTTTTTTGTTTATCTTTTGTCTACTTTACAATGTTTTCCTATTTTATTTGTTATCTTCTATAATATGATTTAAATCTTGTTTATTATCATTCGCATTTCACCTTCATATTATGTTTTATATGATCCTTAATCAATTGCACTTAATCATTGCTATATGGTTGGATTTGTTTCTTGATTTTTAGTGTTGGATTGGCATCCTTTATCATATTTAAAACTGATCTAATCCAAAATAATACACTTTAAAGAATCCTCTCAAGTCAAATGTTTACTTTAAATTTATTTTAGTCGAACGAAATACTTTCTAAATCAGCTTTATTCTCTTCTAGTTAAATTCTTCTAGGGATAGCAACAAAATCCCAGCTAGCAATGATCCAAAGGACTCAATTGTGATACTATTAGAATCTCAAAGCTTCCTGCATAAGTCCTCCAGGCATGCTACTTACCATATGTTTTCATCAATGACAAACATGCAGACAACACTGGCTTGCTAGAAAATCTCCAATAGTTCTCCCTATAGGAGAGAAAAGAGAGAAGATCATATGACACCCCAGAATATATGAAGTGATGAATTCCATGTAGTGATGGTAGATTCTCAACACTAGATAGTAAAGTTGATCAATGAACGTTAAATAAAAATCCTCCCATTAGGAAGAAATAACACCATCCATGTGTGCAATATTACTTACCATTCTGAATAGGAATATGAAAGAAGCAAGATGAATGTCTCTGAATACTATACATAATCCAAAGACTAAAATGATTATATTGATTCCTTCAAGTGATTCTCAAAGATATCCAAGCTAATGGTAATATGTAATAGATCCTATACAATGAAATATTTGGGAACAAGAACCATCGATGTATGCTCATTTTTAGATTAATGTGAATCTAATACTATTTTAGATGCAGGTATTTGAGTTGGATATCACAACTCATGAATGATTGCACAATCTATCACAATAGGAGTTCATATAGGTGAGGTAAGCCAAATTCCTAAATAAGGAAATGGTGATGCAACTTTATGGAACGTATCGCCATATAGAAGATGAATATCTTCAATGTTGTCATCCAAATCTACTAGAAGGGACTCCACAAACAAATATTCTATGTCTAATAGATATGCATCCTAATGTGGTGGATTTGGTATGACTACAGAAACTACCCGATGTAAATAATCTATATAACTTATGGATGAGTGAACAATAGATTCAGATGTGGCAACAAGTGATGGCGTCCCACATACTAGATGGCCAAGTAAGACTAGATGGTGTCTCTATCTGTGTTGGAGAACCATGTAAGACAATACCATGATTGAGAAGAGTTCTTTTTTCATTTCCTCAATTTGACACAACCAAAATTCTTTTGCTTTGTTCCTATACTTTACACAATATGGACATTTGATATTCTATTTATTATAAGGATTCTACAAAATTATTGAATGCAAGGGATTATTTGTGAAAGACATGATCACTTTGAACCAATAAAATTTAAAATAGAAAACACACCAAGTTGTCCCACTTGATTATCTTTCCCCCATTTTTTTTGCACTTTATAGGAGTGCTTTGTAATCAAACTAAGAAAAATACTGCAACTAACACTTTATAATGATAGTTCTCGAGTGTGTTTATTAGATTCAAGATGAAAATATTCATTGTCATGAAAAAATAGAACTCAATTTTGAGTTGAAGAGAAAAAATTGCTAGGGAAATTTTTTTGTCACTTTACAATATTTTCCTCCAAAGAAATTTAATGGCAAAAAAGTTTACTTTACCAAAAAAATTTCCAAAATAAAAAGGAAGGGAAAAAGTTAAGCCCCATAGGGTAGGAAAGAACCAAGGTCTATAAATTTGTGTGACCAGGAGCTACAATTTGAAAAAATGGTCCCCCCTCCCCCATTAGTGTCGATGACCAATATGAGTTACCGATGTGCAATAACTGAGACAAACAACATCCAAACCCTTCTCCTAATAGCTAGTTGGCTCCAAAAAATCTTAAATTGCTCTAATACCATAAATAATTTGTGCTGTATAAGACATAAAATAAACCACAAAATCACAATGAACAAACTCGACCTACATTAGCTTGTAGAAGCAAGATATATATAGGAGTGAGAGCGCAACCAAGTCCAACCATGAAAGAAGGAAAGAGATAAAATGGACGAAAAACCACCCAAGAAACTATGATGATGTGTCAAAATGAAATTGATGCATCTGTAGTAGACTTGTAAATGTTAACAACCAACTAGACAACTCACCCTGAACAAGTCAATTAGGTAATACCTATCAAGGACACCTAACTAGACTTAATAAAGTCATGTGGACAATTAAAAACACTAACATTAGTTGATTTTTGTACTGCATGGTTCTTAGTCCTTAGGCTGTAATGACTTGATTTTTTTTTCTATTACTTGTCTAGTTGTATTATCTGGGATTAGGGCCCTTCCCCTGTTCATTCAATCAAAAACAAATTGTCTTATAAACTATTGGTCTACTACAATGGTCAATTAAGAATTTAAAAAAAAATCAAAGCATGGGCAATTAAAAGCTAACTGGGAAAAATTGTTAATTTTACTACATATGCATGTAGTCTTTATTATGAAAGAAAGAAAAACTTATTTAGAGCACCATTGATCATGCATGTATTGAAAAATGTCACTCGATATTACAATATTTGTATTGTTTTAAGTATAACCAATGTCCCCAGATTAGCTTTTGTTTTTCCCCAAGGCTTACACATAAAATCATGGCCAAAAAGCACATGTTGGACTATATAGATTTAATCAACTAAATCTATATTTCTACCATAACAATTTTTTTAAAATAATTATTTTATAGCTTCAAATTATTCATTTGATATTTACATTCAAATCTACAATTTATCTTATTGATAAAGTCCATTGTTAAATTTGTTGAAATTAATGATATAAAATATGGTATTTCTTAGCAAGCACTCTCGTCATGTTAACAAAAGTACATTACCTTTTTTTTCTTTATCTTTTGTCTACTTTACAATATTTTCCTGTTTTATTTTTTATCTTCTATAATATGATTTGAATCTTGTTTATTATCGTTCCCATTTCACCTTCATATTATGTTTTATATGATCCTTAATCAATTGCACTTAATCATTGTTATATGGTTGGATTAGTTTCTTGAGTTTTAGTCTTGGATTGGCATCCTTTATCATATTTAAAACCGATCTAATCCAAAATAAAACACTTTAAGAATCCTCTCAAATCAAATGTTTACTTTAAATTGCTTTTAGCCGAACGAAATACTTTCTAAATCAGCTTTATTCTCTTCTAGTTAAATTCTTCCGGGGACAGCAACAAAAGCCCAGCTAGCAATGATGCAAAGGATCCGATTGCGATACTATTAGAATCACATCAGCAAGAAGTAAATTTACCAGAATGGCATTTCCTTGGTTGACACGAAAAGCATACGTCCATTTAAATCTACCATTAGAAATTGAACTTCAAATGCTTCATTTCTTTCCAGCAATTTCCCAATTTCGTCGTTATTGATGGTAACAGCTGCAAGTGAAGAGCAACAACTAATCAACTAATTTCTGAAGAATGGACGATGGAGGTCCAAAAATTTCTTGAAGAGAGCAAGAAGGGTGTTTTGAAAGAAGAACCCATACCACAAATCGCTCAACCAACTTTTTGAGATGGATGTTTTGAAAGTGAAAGCTTCGGAATTTGACGAGCTCTACGCATAATGATGTTGGATGCCTTCTTCCACTACCAGATTTCTTCTTTGGGCGAAATTCACATCCTATCTCTGTCAGAGGAATGGAATTCTTTGCGAATCAACGTTAATTTCTTGGAGTTAAATTTGCCGCACAGAGGAGGCAATGCCCACGTTGCAGTGACCTAAGAGAGTGACACTTACCTGGGTCACAAGAAAAGCACACACCCACTTATAAGTGGCACGGCTATCTTCTGGAAGGAATGTACTTCGTATCATTTCGGAAAATTGGAAAACGCAACAGATTTTTATCAAAAATTTAGGATCTGTTCTTCTTCATCTATATATTCTGGATCGAAAACAACCAACAAATTTCAGAAAAAACTCTACATTTTCACAGATCTGAAGAAATTTTTTATTCATATATGATACGTTCTATCAGGAGGATAGTGGCCGCCCATATAAGTTGTATGCTAACGCCAATCTTATCCAATATCCAAAATTTTAGAATCCTCCTTACATTTCTCGATGTCGTCATCAAATTTATCTGATTCTGACGAGGAAAAACCAGGTTCTGGAAGTTCGGTAGTGGTGGTTGATAAGCACCTTCTCATGAGCCTGAAAGTGCCCTAGTCTCTGATTAAAGCCAAGCCAGAGGCATATGTTCCTCAAATGGTCTCTCTAGGACCATATCACTACAACTCTCTAAAAGAAGAAGTCATGGATTTTTATAAGCTCAACTCTGCAAGAGATGCAACAAAAGACAAGCCCACTCTCTTCGACTACTTCCTCGATCATGTAGAAGAGATGATCTCGGATTTTGAGCAGTTCTACAAGATTGAGATTGAGGACCCAACAAATTTCGCGAAGACCGTGATGATGGATGGCTTCTTTCTCTACCAAGCTCTCAAAAATGGGCTCCATGATCTTCGAGGGGAGGTAATGCAAAGAAACAATGAAATTCCTCAGCCGACACTTACAAGTATCAGATGTGATATTATGAAGCTGGAAAATCGGATCCCTCTTTACATTCTCTTTGAAATAGAAAGCACTCTATGCAACAAGATTCTCGAGTCTTGTCTCAACTCTCATATTCCTCATGTCTCGTGCTTTCAATTGCCTCATAGTTTGAAGATTGATTATGAAGATGAACCTCATCTGTTAGCTTGCGTGCACAAATATGTCTCATCCTTCTTGCAGACCCATAACCCACAACGAAAGGAAGAAGAGAAGCCTAGGAATCGTACATGCTGTGACCAAATTAGAACATCTTTTGGCGACATGGTTGCAGCCGCCTTTGGCTTCTTCTTTCCTCACCCAGCTAAACAAGGCCGTGGAGATTTCCTGGACAGATATAATGCAAAAGAGCTCGTCAAGGTTGGAATAAAGTTCAAATCTTTGGCCAAGGTACCTGGTAAAATGAGATTTGAAAAAAAATCTCACACCCTGTTTCTTCCGAAGATTGTAATATCAGACGCCTACACTGATGTGGTGATGAGGAATTCCCTCGCTATGGAATTCAACGACTCCTCTCATCCCAAAAATGTGACACATTACGTGGAGTTGATGAGCTTGCTGATCGACACACCAGAGGACGTATGTCTTCTGCGACAATGCAACATCATTGATCGGCAGAGCATAATGATAACAGATGAGTACGTGGCGAAGATGTGGGACGGGCTTGCCAAGACCCTGTTTTTTTCAGGGTTTGTGGAGAAGCACCAGGGTATTAAAGCGGCAATCAGAGAAACGTTGGTCAAGAATTATTACAAAAGCAAGATCAAAAAATGGTTGGACACGCATCTCTATAGACCGTTCAGATGTTAGACTGGGATTGGAGAACGGGCCAGGATGGAATTGTATCATTATTGTACACTACTGTAATGGAATTGTATTATTAGTGTACACTATTGTATGTATTTAGCTATCAGATAAACAAAAATTAGTTAATCGAAAATTGGATGTGTTTACATAATGAATCGTTAAAAAATAATTATTATATTTTTTCAAAATAAGTTATGTTTAAATCAAGGAATTTCCTCACTGTTCAAATATATGTCAGTCAAACATTTCAGTGAGTATCTATTACTTTATCTAAAGCTTCTTAAAAATAACGTCTTTGAGTTCATCATTATATTGATGTGATCAGAGAGCTTATGTTGTTTATTCAATTTTACTAATCTTATTTTCTTTATAGATCTCAAATTTTTCATTGACGTGTTATTTTTATATATCACAATTTTTTTGTTTTGATCAAGCATTTTTCTTGTTAGGCCTCAAATTATCATTCCTTCTTCCTATTCTTATGTTGTTGAATTTGGTTTTTTAATCTAGTTTTTGTATGTTTTGTGAAGAGTAGGGTCAAACTATTTTTATGACTGTCTTGTTGATTTCATTAAATCTCTCAAATCATTAGTCTAATTATTTTTTCTACTTTGTCTATATCTCAATTGAACTATTTGCTTGATCATTCAACATCCTCAAACCATCTGAACTTGTATCCATAGTTGTATGGCTAACTACAATCAGACTTGTGAATCTATCATAAATTTTTATAATGTCCTTCTCGAGGGCCTTAATTATCTTCTCATGATCATTTTTAAGACCCTCAAACCCCTTCGACAAATTCTAGGTCATAACAAGCAGCTTATTCACCTTCCCATTATCAAAAGTAGAAACTCCTCTATCTTTGATTGCATTTAACTCATACACAAAACACATTAGGAGAGAGAAATGACCATTCATGTTATATCAATAGCTATCTCTCAAATTAATAAGTATACACTCACTAGTCATGAGTGGAACCACTCTATCTGAATGCTACAATATGTGTCAATAATAAATAAACAATTCATAGTGGCCAACACTAGTCCCTTATGGATACTACTACTAATTCTTTTAATATTTATTTAAAAAATTAGATTTACCAAAATAAAAGGCACAATTAATGCACTAAAGTGTCAAATTATAAATAGAAAAGAGTGAAAAACAATACTATAAAAAGGTAAAGGCCTCTTTAACTTTATTTGGAATATATTTTAATAACTAAACTTTAGCGTCAATATTAGAAAATGCAAAATAAAGTAAAATTATATTCTTAAAATGAAAGAAAACCAAATAAAAATAATGGAAAATTGAGTTAACAAAGGTACATGTACCATAAGATACACAAAGGTCACATGAGCCACAAGTGCCACAATAAATGTAGGAGTGTCATATTGATTATTATTTACTTTGAATAATCTTAGAAACTTATAAACATGAAGTTTAGCCCTAAACATTGAAATTTTAAACACAAAGAATCGAAAGAAGCAAGAAATAAAAAGTTAGAAAAGCTTTCATATATGACCATAAAGGACCTAGATATCTAGGGACGTTTAGGTGCCATAGGAAATGTGAGGGTGTCAAAAGTAAACACAAGCAACAAGGGAAATGAAAAGGTGCTACAAAATTTGTTGTCTACAACAAAGGAACTCAGAAACCTTCAAATATAAAAGTTAGATCTTAAAATCACTCCAAACTCAACAGAATAGAGGGTCAGAAAAATCATAAAGATGACCACTGAAACTATAATTAATCTTATGAAAATTTTTAAGCTAAATGAAAGGGAATTATAGAATCTCAAAATTAGCCAAAACATAATAAAAAGATTAAAATAAAGGAGCCATCACAATCCAAGAAAAACCTAAGAAATATTCCATGAATTTCATAAGCCAAACCATGAGCACCATGGGAAAAGAAGTGATTCTATAATATGCTCACAAATAGTACCATGTATAGATAACATACAACATGTTTTCTATATGGAAATATGAAAATTAGTCTTAGGCATAGTTGCTACAATAGATGAAAAATATCTAGAGACCTAGAATGCATCCATGAATGTCAACTCTTTAAAAACATTTACAAAGAGAGTCCAATAGGAAATATTAATGTTGAGATAAGAGTTCTATTAGATGTGCCAAAAATATGGACATAAAATTTTAATTGAATGATGTGAAAGTCTTCTTGTAAGCCTTCTTAAGTAGACTCTCCAAGTTGGACGTTGAATTATTAGATTGAATATTGAAACTAAATATTTTGGTTGCCATGCATAGATGCACATCCTATCCTACTGACAAGTAGCAAGATGAGGTGGAATATACTTTGATCAATCAATACGATATCCTTAAAATGCAAGATGGAAGGAGATGTGAGCAACTATGAATGGATGGTGGAGACAAATCAAGAGTGGATATTTAGAGATGAAATGGAGGGTCAAGTTTCTTACAGTTTGCATGATGAAATAGAGTAAGGAAAAATAGTTTAAGGATATATGCGCAGAGATGGAGAGTCTGAATTTAATCCTTCAATTTAAAATGGATGGTACTATAAAAGAAAAATAAAGTTTTATGGCCCTTAGTGGTATGAGATAGAAATTCAAATTAGACAAAAATATTATAAATTGATTAATTAATTTAATCAATAAAATAATCTTGTATTATTTAATTCACTTGTTTAAAATTTAATAGACTTAATTAATGAAATACATTTAATTAATTAAGGTAGAGTTTTTCTTTCTAAATAAGTGCCTCGTAAATATTTTAACATGATCTGACATGAGAAACCCTCAAGCTCCACATGAGCACTTTTAACTTAGAGCTATGGATTGGTATCCAATTATTAAAGATGAGGCTGACAATCGTGAGCACATTGGATCAGACCTAACAATCGCAATGGCCTATCAAGGGTTTAAACCTTGGTTGCACAACAATGCCACTAAAATTTGACCAACACATCATGGGAAGAAACTCATTAGTGATAATAGAGTTAAGAAGGGAGATTAATTGTGTTTAAATTTGTTAGATTACTTGAGCCAATTGATTTATAGAGAAGAATAGTTAATTTGGATATAATTAGTCAAATTAATGAATTAATTTATAAAAAATTGTACTAAGAAATGAAAATAAATCTGAAATTTGTATAAACATAATCAATTATACATTATTTACATTTATTGGCATCCCTATCTTTATAGAACAATGGGAATAAATATACATCTCAACCAGAAAATTGCCTTTCGCTAAACAGACACATAGAAATCAGATTGACTCACATATTAAACCCAGCCCCAGGCAGGACAAGCCCCAAAATTTGAACCTAAATAGATGAGACTAATTTTATAATCTGTAATCTAATGCAAGATATACTACTTATTTGGGGCCGTATATGACTAGGGTTTCTTTTGGCACTCGGCAAAAGCACAGTAGGTCTGTACAGCGGTGAGCACCACAACTAGAACGGCAGTACACAACGCCAGCGTGTTCCATGGTCTTGAAAGATGTTCGCCCTGGAACTCCACCCACCAATTTCTCACCTTGCTTTTGTAGTATTTCTTGATCCTCTCACCTTGCTTTTGTAGTATTTCCCTGATCCCACACTTTATTGCTTGCGGATGCTCTTCAAACCCTGCAAAAAACAGAGGCTTCCCCATGCCGTCCCACATCTTGGCCACCTGCTCATCCGTCATCATCATACTGTGCCGCTTAATCACCCCGCTTTCTCGCAGCAGAGTAACATACTCCGGTGTGTCGATCAGGCAATCCATCAGTTCAACCTACTGTGTCACATTCTTGGGGCGATTGATGTCGTTGAACTCCAGCGCCAACAAATTCCTCATCATTACTTCTGTGTAGGTGTCTGAAATTATAATCATGGGAAGGAAAAGAGTGTAAGATTGCTTGTCAAATCTGATTTTGTCCGACCCAGATGTGAATTGAATTCCAGCCCTTGCGAGCTCTTTTGCGTTGTAACAGTTGAGGGAATCATTACGGCCTTTGGCTGGGTGACGAAAGAAGAGAACTAACAGGTCCGCAACCATGTCGTCTTTAACCGTAATGAAGTTTTCACAAAAGGTGGGTTTCCTCGGATTATCTTCTTGTTGTTGTGGATTGTCAATCTGCAAAGAGGAGGAAACATATTTGTGGATGCAACCAAGGAGATGGTGTTCTCCATTGTAGTTAATATCCACTTCATGAGATACTTGAAAGCAAGAGAGATGAGATATTTGAGCCTTGAGAAAATTTTGAACTGTATTGGAGTTGAGATCACTGTCTATTTCATTTAAAATTATTTTATGATTTTGAATTCAACGTTATGGTACCAAAAAAATAGTAGACTAAATTTTCCTTGCGTTTGGATAGATTCATAATGAATAACTAATCAGATAAAACTTCAAAAGTACTCTCCGAATACCCTGGACATAAATGTCTACTAATTAATATTATTTATAACTCATGAAAATTAATATATTAACTTACTCATCCTTAATATTTTGACCAATCCAAAAGAATATCAATGATTAGTACTCTGTAAGCGATCATCTCAAATCTAATATTTTTATATTATTCTAAAATACTGTTTACATTGCTATTCGCCGAAAGATATATGTTTTAAGTCAACTTTATTCTCCTTTAGTTAGATTTTTGCAGAGACAGCAGGTGAAGCCGAGCTAGCAATGATGTGAAACAACCGAGTGCCTTGCTGTTATTTCTTTCAGAAAATTTTCTGGGCCACATAAAAAGCACTCTCATTTTATAAAACTTACTTTACTCATCTCCAATACTTTTTCAATTTGATACGCATATATTTCTCCACCGGTGTCGCTGAAAGAATAACTGTGAAAGAAAGATGCCATAATCTGTAAGTACCGCGGTGACTGTGGAAAACAGAGGTGATATTTAGCAATTCTTGTTTAAATTTTCTTGGTAGCCTGAAAATGTTAATAGTTTCAGAATAAATTATTTCATAATTTTTGTTAAAGCTATTCTAATATTTTTTCATAATTCTTAATCAGATCTATTATTTAGCTGACAGATAATTAATAACATAACTCGGCTCATCTCGGTTGAACTACCCTTGGATCTTCAGTCAACTTCTTGCTTTGATCTTCTCCTAGAAAATCTCTGGACCTCCTAAAAGCCGTGTTCTCCATAAACTTAACATCACGCCTGACTATAATCCTCTTGGTCCCTGGAATAAATATCTGATAAGCCTATGAGGTTTCATTGTACCCCACAACATACCCCCTCTCTACAATCAGATCTAACTTGGTACATGTATCACCTAGAATATGACAATATGCCAAACTTTCAAATATCTTAAAGCGACTGGCATCTGCCTTCTTCCATGAGAAATCTTCCTCTAGTGTCATCTTCGCTAGTGCCTTTTGTGGAGCCTTGTTCTGTATGTATACTGTCCTACTACATGGCTCTGTCAATAAATAGCATGGCATATCTTGATCATGTAGCATAGCCCTTGCTGCCTCTGATATAGAATGGTTCTTCCTCTCAGCAACTCCATTCTATTGTGGATTGTAAGGAACAATCCACTCTCTCTTTATTCCTTCCCTTGTACAAAACTCTGGGAATTCACTTCCTTTGTACTCACCTCTATTATCTAATCGAAGAATCTTTATCTTCCTTCTTCTCAAGTTCTCCAGAAGAGCCTTAAACTCTTGGAAGCGACTGAAAACCTCATTCTTGGTTTTGAAGAAGTATATCCAAGTCTTCCTAGAGAAATGATCAATAAAAGTAATATAGTACTCATTTCCTCTGAGAGACTTTGTCGACATGGTCCACCTACATCTGAATGTACTAGATCAAGAACACCTTCAGATCTGATGTCACTCCTTGGAAAAGATTCTTTTGCAAAATTCCCCAACACACATCCCTTACATACATCATCATGCTTTGTGCTCACCTCTATAACACCTGTCATTGTCTCACGAAGTAATTTAAGCATGTCATGATGTAAATGGCCCATCATCCTATGTCATAGCTCTCTAAGATCTCTAATATTATTATTTATCATGAGTGTCATGGGAGTGTCAAACTATAATCTATAAAGGCAACCACTCCTAACTCTAATAGATATAGGTGATTTATAGTCATTGTGCTTGATCAACACTTGTGTCCCTCTAAAAAGTACATTATACCATTTATCATGAAGAATAGATACAAACATCATATTCATACCTAATCTTGGCACATGCAACACATCGCAAAGGGGAATAATCTTCCCATTCTCCCTATGAAACTAAGCAGTCCCTTTCCCAACTCAGTTAGCTTGGACAAGTTTCCCATAAAAATGTGGATACTGGTGTTCTCCTCCTTGTAACTGAAGAAGTACTCTCTAGCTCCTATCATATGAAATTACACCCCACTGTCTATGTACGAAACACTATGTGAGGTTGAGCTAACCATATAAGCTATGAGTGAAAACTCATCCTTCAATCTACTAGAGAGCTCAACTGCACTTGCTAAAGTTGCGACCTTCTTCTTGCCCTTATGTTTAATCTTCTTCCTTTGTGGGAAAACACTGACATAGTGGGCAAACTCTTGACAACCAAAGAACTTGACCTTAGATAGGTCCTTCTTCTTCTTCTCACTTTGTAAGTTTGAGCATTTGCTAGACACCTTCTTCGCTTTCCCCTTTCCTGCTAGGGCAATGTTTTCTTGTTCCACCTCACTTTTCTGACTATTGTTGTTGGCTCCATTTGCAAGACCTAGTCTAAACTCCTCCTGAATAAAATCATTCCATAGTCGATCAGAACTCGATAAGGTGTCACATCCACTGACAACTTGAACAAAGACATGACATCCCATTTCTTAGTAAACCCATCTCGGGGTATTCTGACTAGGTCATCATCCCTAGGGCTATCTCCAATAGCTGCTAACTCATCCTTGACAAATTTAAGCCTGGTGAGGTAAGTTATGACGTCTTCTCCCTTGTTCATCTGGGTATTCTTCAACCTTTCTCTAAGAATCAACTTTTGATTGGTGGTAGCATTCTAGTACATATTCAAAATGGAGTCCCACATCCTCTTCACTATATCTAGCTCTACAATATGTGGAACAATGTGGTCCTTGACACCATCAAGGATTATCCTTCTCGCCTTAGCATCATCCTTCTTATATGCTGCAAGTTGTGTTAGATCTATAGGTACAGCTACAACACTAGTCACATATTCCTTGGTACCATTCTCTTCTAGCAATAAAGAAATTCAGGCTTTCTAGACATGAAAATTAGAGGCACCATCCAATCTATCCTGATCTCTCAAACCAACAAAGTCCATCTCAAAGAAAGAAATAATAATTCGCAAGAGGTCAATTTCCTTTCCTTACTTAGGGTAAACCTTTTCTACCCTCAACACTGCTCTGATACCATGTGGAAATTCTATTCCAGTCACTAACTATTAATCTCCTATCATATAAAGTTTATTTAACTACGGAAAATTAATTCACATCTAATATTCAAAAAATAACATAAGTGCAACTTCACCAAATAAAAACATGGAAAGAAATATGAGACACAATGACATGATATTTTTAGACAATTATCCGTGAAAAAACCTTGGAGGGAAAACCAGTACTATAGATGAGAAATATATTAATCTTCAACAAATTAAGAGATACGAAAAACTCCCGACCTCTTACTAACAACCTCCTAATTTCTCCTTCTAATATTCCCCCACTGCTATCTCCTAGCGCTATCACTACACCCTTGCTAACACTCCAAGACTATTTTCTATCACTACAAATGCTTCTTCAACTTGTGTCTTTATTTTTTTGTGTATTTTCCACATGCCCCTAGACCCCCTTTTATACTACCCTCATTAGAGAACCAATGACCAAGATAAATTCTCAATTAATAGCTGAAATAAATACACAACCCAACAACCAATAACAAAATAGATTGCAAGGTGTCACATAGGGGAATCAAACAATAGATTAAATGATTATATCTACACTAACTTCTAGAAAAAAATTATTTAATATTATTTAGCAAATGGACAAACAGTTGTCCATTTACTAACTAACACCAATAAATTCCTCATCATTACTTCTGTGTAGCTGTCTGAAATTATAATCATGGAGGAAAAGAGTATCAGATTGCTTGTCAAATGTGATTTTGTCCGACCTAGATTTGAATTGAATTCCAGCCTTTGCGACCTCTTTAGTGTTAAAAGGAAAGGAAAGGAAAGGTGCTTTTATAGTCCACGACACCAGCCATATGTTTTCGGGTCTACATATGGTGATAGTGATATGAGACTACCTTGTACTCCTTGCGGGAGGCACCTAACTATGCTACAAACGAGGCGTAAATACCCTACCCCCTAGTAGGATTTAAACTTGTGACCTCTCTTTCAAGGGTACAAGTTCTCCACCATTGTTGTAACTGTTGAGGAAATCAATACGGTCTTTGGCTGGGTGACAAAAGAAGAGAACTAACAAGGGTGCAACCATGTCATCTATAGCAGTGATGAAGTTTTCAAAGGTGGTGGGTTTCTTGGGATTACCTTCTTGTTGTTGTGGATTGTTAATCTGCAATGAGGAGGAAACATATTTGATGCAACCAAGTAGATGGTGTTGTCCATCGTATTCAATCTTGGCATCAGAAGATGATTGAAAGCAAGAGAGATGAGATATTTGAGTTGAGAAAATTTTTTGAACTGTATTGGAGTTCAGATCACTATCTATTTGTTTGAGAAGGAAAAGAGGGATTAATTTTCCATCTTCACAATATCACATCCAATACTTGTAAGTGTAGGCATAAGAATTTCACTGTACCTTTGTTGTCTTTGACTAGATTCCCATTTAAGGACATGGAGACCATTTTGGAGAAACTGGTAGACGAAGAAGGCGTCCAACATCATCATACGCCCGAACTTTTGTTTGTCGTGGATCTTCCGGTCATAGAACTCCTCAAATTTTGGCGCCGTCTCTGAGACTCTTGTGAAGAAGTTAGACATGAGGTCTGTCTTATTTATTTGGCATCTCTAATGGAATTGAGCTTGTAAAAATGCATCTGGGAAAGATGGTTGATGCGTTGGTTGTAGGGCGCCAGCGTTTGGTCTTGTAGAATGCGATAGTGGTAGGGCCCAAGTGATAACATTTGAGGAATGTATGCGTTTTTCCTGGCATCGATCAGAGCCCTGGGAACCTACATGCTTTCTTTATCAATTTTCATAGGTTTTTCTCTCTAACAGAAAGTTATTGATTTCCACAGTCCATTCTTCAGAAATGAGCTGTTGCTCTTCACTTGCAGTTGCTGCCATCAAGAAGGAACAAATTGAAAAACTGCCAGAGATTATTAAAGCATTCCGCAAACTTCACTCTTAAATTAGATTCATGTTCACATAAAAGTTATGTAATAAGAGGTTTTATGCTTTTCGTGTAATCCAAATAAGTGCCAGACTCGTAATTTATTTTCTCTAGGCGAGAATTTAACAATAACGCAATCAGATCCTTCACATCACTGCTAGCTGGGCATTACTTCTTGTCTGTGACAAATTTAACTCCAAGAGAATAAAGCTAAATTAAAATGCTATTTCATTCGGCTAATCTGATAAAGTGATCACATTAGTTTTAGATGTGATATAGGATAATATTCAAAGACTATGTATGTAAGAGAAGAATACAATCATTTAATTCTTCCTTTTCGTATAAAACTTTCAGCCACTCATTCAGCTAATTTGGTAAAGTGGTCATATTCGTTTAAGATGTGATATAGGATAGAATTCCAAGAGTAGGTTTGTAAAAAACAACACAATCATATATAAAAAAATTTCGGCCACATTCAATTTGTTGATGTAATTATTCACAGATTTGGATATGAAAGGAGAGTGATAAATTAAAGATGGCTTAATAATATCAGATTTTCACAATCCATATTTAATTACAATTGCATTTCTGGATTCGATTGTGTTTGTTTTTAGCATCAACGTTTTGGATCACACTCCGTGATCCATTTTTACCATCCTTGCTCTCTCTATTCCTGATGATGGATCACGGAGTGTGATCCGAAACATTGATGCTAAAAACAAACACAATCGAATCCAGAAATGCAATTGTAATTAAAGATGGCTTGATTGCAAAAAGATGCATAGCCTATTTATTTTCGGCCACATTCAACATGTTGATGTAATTATTCATAGATTTGGAAACGAAAGGAGAGTGATAGATTAAAGATGGCTTGATTGCAAAAAGACACATAACCTATTCCCAATGTGAGAAAACATAATACCAAATACGAGTCAAGAATCAAATCAAGAAGAGCTCCTCCATCACAATCTGAAATGAAGCTTGAACCCATAGGTAGGTCTACCAAGAGTTTAGGAATATTGAATGACAAGCCAAATAAATTCAAAAACCATGGAAATGGTTCTCAACATCTAAAAACTCCAACTAGCTATAAGACACAAAGAACAAATAGGTCTAAGAAAAAATCCAAGAGATCTCTATCGAGGAGAATATGATCAAGGTGCAAATATAGATGAAGATCAAATATGATGCTAGAAACATGACAGGGCGTCGGCAAGAGGAACTGAATATGAACAAAATGAAAAAATGTAATAAATATGGTAGAAAACAATAGAGGGGAGGGGTGAATCAGTTGTTCCTAAACTTCAAGACTTCAAAACCCTTAATCCTTAAAACCCTTACCTCTGATCTTAATAAATTAAACTTGCACATATGAATCAAAAAAACAATCACAACACATTTAACATAGAGATTTTTTTTGTGGTAACACAAATAGAGAAAAACCACGTAGGGGCTTGAACCCACAATAAGACTATACCTTGTTAGAAGTGTAAGATTATTACAAATGGAGAATGCAGATACATTCAAGAACACTTTCTAAATCTCACTACTCAAATTCAAAGGGCCACAACCCAAACGTAGACCACTACAATCGTCAATCAAACCAGAATCTGATATTTATGAATTTTTTAATGACATCTAGCTTGTTCTTATGTCAGTTCTAATGAAGCACAATCATATAAGTATTCGAATCCTCTCCAACTCCTTCAGATGAGAGATTCAACCTCCAACAGATCTACATACTTTCTCTAAAAGAAATACCACATGTCTGCACTTAACATTATTTCCCTAGAATCTTATATAAATCATCAACCTTGAAAGATAAGCAAGGTCGACAAATCCTAATTTCAAATTAGAAATTCACATACTGAGAATCACAATTCAAATCTATATTTGACTACTTAACCATAGGCACAATCCTTATCAACAACCTTGAGCTAATACCTCATTCATAAATCACACATCGATCAAATATAGAAATATTTTACTAATCAAGTTAGCCTACAATAGAATAAAATAGAAACCAATTGAAAAAACCTCCAAACATGATCACTAAAACTTATGTAAACTTTTAAATGAGAAGAAACACAACCCATGAACATACATAGGCATCATGAAGAACACACAAACATTTGAATCCACCTAAATCTTTGAATTCACTAAATCTCTCATATCCAACCCCAAGAAGACTATTACCTTCAATTGTAAGACTTGAAAAATGCCTTCTAGATCAATGGACCACAAACCTTTAAAATTAAGGACACATTAGTATGTTCCAAACATACTCTTTGATGCACAGAAAAATATCAACTATAACTTCACATGAAAGCAATCTCTATCACCCTTTCAATACTGACAAACTTTGTAAGAACCGATCACCAAACTTGACCACATAACATATTTGAATATTCATGCGTACCATTGTAACTTGACATAGACCAACTAAAGACTCCTTAAAATATTCCTTAAGTATGCTACTTCAATGGAAAATAGATATGTTGATATCAAAGATGAAACATCTAACTTGCCAATAATCTCCCCCTTTATCTTTGATGGTAAAATATGATGTGAAAAATGATCAATGCTTGAAAAAATCAACAATCTCCCCTTGAGATTAAAAATCAATAGTACTGCCAATAATATCTACAATATTCATCATTATCCTTTAGAGTTTATGTACAATGTCTCTTTTCCTTACCTAAATCTCTTCTCTATACTATTTTTCACATGTATCTCCCCCTCTTTGACATCAATGGAAAAGGCACACATATGATTTGATCCATAGAAATCAAACTTCACAAATTAGAACAATAAACTTACCAATGGTGACTATCCCCTATTAGTAGTAGCTTCCACACATCAATCTAGATAAAAAATATCTCTATCATGTGTACTAGATTGATGAAATCCTTTCCATCTTAGTTCTCATTAGGAGGATAAATCACCTGCAACTTTCCTCTGAGATACACAAATGTATCATTAGGTACAAGGGCTTTGTGATTATATCATCTATTTTTTCCTTGGTAGGAAGATACTCTAGTCTCACCTCTTTCTCATTCAATTTCTCTCATAGAAAATGATAGTTAATTGATATGTGCCTTGTCTTTGACTATTGCACCATATTCTTAGAAATATTTATAGCACTTTAATTATCATATTATATGAAATAGGATCATCAAAGAAAACTCTTTAATATCTAATAACATCTACTTCATCCAAATTATTTGTGTATAATTTCCAGCATTAGAAATGTACTCTACATCTATAGTAGATAAGGAGATGGAGTTTCTCTTCTTGCTCATCCAAGAGACCATTTTTCTACCCAAGAAGAAAGCACCACCACTTGTGCTTTTTCTATTATCAACATCGCCTATGTAATCCACATCAGTATATTCACATAAGGTGAAGACATTTTCTTTAGAATACAACATCCAAAAGTCCGTTGTCCCTTTTAGATATCTAAATATCCAATTCATAGCTACCTTCTGATTTTTCCTCAATCATTCCAAAAATTTTGCTACAAGACACACAAAATTCATGATATATATTCTTTCATGAGTCAGATAAAGTAGGCCACCAACCATTAACATGTATCTAGAGATTGATTGACTTTAGGAGACTCGACATCTCTTGATAACTTACATCCTATGACCATAGGAGTCCCCACTAGTTTAGATTTATCCAACCCAAACTTATTCAACATCTCCTTCATATACTTGGCTTGAGATATAAAAATACAATCCTATGTTTGAATAATTTTCCACCAAAAATGAATTTCATCTCTCCTATCATGGCCATTTCTAACTCATTTCTCATTTCTATTACAAACTATTGACTCAAATTTTCATTACCACCAAAGATAATGTCATCAAAAAATACTTGTATAGTCTAAATATCCCCATGATCTACCTTGGAAAAAAATTACTATGTACTATACCTTCATTGAAACCAAGCTTAAGTAGATAGTTGTCCAACTTGCACTAGTAAATTTTAGCTTGATTTTCAATGACGATTAGTCAAATTTTTGATGCAAATTGGTCGACCAAATGACCATTATTGTTGTCAAACTTTCTTCGTCAATTATTTGACACATTGTATGTTTGTCACATATTCAACCATTATATTTGTCGAACTATCGACCGATCCGATGTTAAAATAATCACTTCAATCTGGAAGAATGTCTAATATATCTTTCATCTTTTTCGACCAATGTTGGTCAAAATAATCGTATAATGTTGGTCCAAATAGTCATAAATAGCTGACATATCTTTTTGCATTTTTTACCACATATGGTCAAAAAATCGATTGGTGAAATATGTCGACTGTATAGCATTGTAGTCCAAATATTGACCACCAATTGTGGGAAAATTCATCTAGAGTGTTGGTATCTTTTCCTTGTAGGACCAAACTTGAATCAAAAGGTGGGCTTGATCCTCAAATTAGGCACTCAAGTTTGACAAGAAAACAAAACCAATTGATGAGGATAGAGAACATCCTCCTTCTTTGAGCTCCACATGACTCAGGCGGGTATTGCCTTATCTGCACACTCAAGACACCTCATGATGAACAATAGGCCTGCAAATAGACTACTCTAGAATAGTCTTCAAACCCCTATAGGTATCTTGTACCTCAATGAAACCAAGATCTCATGCAATAGCCCTACTTGCATAGAATGCACCTGAAGACCAAAGACCTATACTAACAACATGAAAGGGAAAGGGTGGAACTGAAAGTAAATGATTTAAAGATGGGTTGAAGGACCCCTGAGATGTCCTAAGTCCCTGATAGACCGGTCTCTTGTCCAATGGGCCATAGAGTCAAATACCCTATTGCAACAAAGAGCTATGAAACAAGAAGACAATGTACTCAATGTGTTGCTGCTTAACATCAATCACACGCCATGACCAAACCTCACTTTAACAACCCACCTATGTATCCAAGTATGTTACTACCCATTCAAAGGATTTTAACCCTCCGTTGGAAGAGACCTATAAGTAGATAATACATTGACTAGCATCCACTGGAAGACAAGCGTGACATATCTTTGATACCTCATCTCATACATACATGAACACTAACTCTAAACTAGTTGTCTCTGCAAAGACAACTCCACTTGCAAACACATGGGAAATGCAAATAGAAAAATCAAACACCCTTGATGTATGATCAATGAGTTCATAATTCAAATGGAGATAGCTTGGTAACAGTAAGAATATATTGAATCCTCATACATAAGACAAACTTGTTACAATATGCATTGTATTCTCTGAGCCAACAAAAGAAGGAAGAACACTCTATATGAAGGGAAGTAGAGAAAATCTATAGGAAAAGGAGCCTCCATGGAACCAGTTCTCCTCAAAAAATTTGCAGAAGAAGGAACCCTTACAAAACAAAACATTTTTCCATTTATACCTCCTAGCTGCCTTGGAATCCCAAAAGAATTTAGGATGCAACAAGCTTCAGACATCTAGGGTTAGGGTTTCAACAACTACACCAACCCTAAAATTACATTAGAATTTATTACAGGGGAAGAGATACAGGCAACTCGAAGAAAATAGATCTCAAACAGATTTGTAATTATGAAAATCTATGAGATTAGCATAGTAAACCAAGGAATCGCCATGAAAACCAGTCAAATCAGCCACCTGCAAACACTTTTCGAGCACAAAACCACACTTCATGGTACAATAGAAACCCCAGAAATCGATCATGGCACCTTGGACCACACTGTAACCACTGGCGCTACCAAACAAATCAAATTCGGCCTCTAAAACAATTAAAACCAGTCCTTTCTGTCACTGGAAAATGTCTCAGGAAATTCAAATTTGAATTTCAATGGTCACTTTCATGGCGCTTGCAGCAAATTGACAGTCAAAATTTAAATCTCCATCAACTTTAAGTCACAACCATCAGATCTCTCATTTTCACGGTCTTTATGACTTATCTCTTAAAAGGGCCCTAGTCAAATTTAGTGAATTGGCAACAAAGGTTTCCGCTAGTTGGTGAAACACTTTATCTCTCTACCATTTAGTTTAGCGGTTACGTGAATGCTTGTTCACTGAATCAACAGTCAACTTGGAGCACCGCCACTTTTCTTCACAAATGCGCGAAACCCATTGAAATTTGTCAGGCCACTAAACATATTTGTCCGGACTGCTAGACCTTAGACCCCCGCTTGGGCCCACTTTATGCCATTTGTCACTACATCATTCTCTGTCGCTACTTGGTCACCACTGACACAGGACCCACCCGCCTAAGCCTTATAATCGGATGGCAGGTGTAAGATCTCATAGCTCTAACAAAACTCATGAGAAATTACGCCGACCATAGATCATGTCTTCGTCACTGATCTCTCAGACAATGACCCCACTGTGTCGCATCATCCACGTCAACCAATAAAATTTGAAAAATCCTGCACCACCTAGCAAATGGCCCCACTGAGAACATTAAGCCACCTAGAAGATCGGACGGCTGGCAGAAGATCTGAAAGGCTCAAAAGATTTTGTGCACTTACATGCCAACCGTTGATGAAGAATCTTCTCCCATCTCTGACAACCATCTGACAGGAAACAAAATCAACGGCTGGCATAAGATCTCAAGCCTTTGATAGATTCCATGAGAACTTACGCCCGTCGTTGGATGGATTATGGATATCAGGACCCTCTGACCCATCGGAAAATCAGGTCCCACTGACATGTCCAAGTAAGATTCGAAATGAATGGATGGTGCATGATCTCAAAGGGGAAGAATATTCCTTAAGATCATGTGTCGACAGTAGATTGAAAAGCCTTCACTACAGGCCCCACTGATAGGATCCCTCTCAGCAACACACTGACCAATGAGAGAACGCCAACTGTGCCAACATGGCAATGGACCCGCTTGAAAAGAAAGACTACTTCATTAGGAAAAATCAACAATCAGCATAAGATCTCAAGTGTCTGACACAGTCTATGAGAACTTACGCTGACCGTTGGATAGAAATGCTGTCAGAAGACCAGGCCCAGAAAACACTAAGGCCGAAACATAGGAAAAATTAAAGCTCAGGACTTAGGAAAATTTAAAACGTGCAGGGCGCTGGGAACTTAGGAAAGATTAAAACATGGGCACATAGGAAATATTTAAAGGGGACCCGCCAACACATGAAACCTAACCGCAAACATAAAATGAACACATTTAAATAGCACATGCAGATAAAAGGTTTTAAGTGAGCCGCGAAAAGGTAACGTGAAAATAAAACAAGGCCAGGGTGAAAACAAAGGGTTTTGTATGCAATGGCTAGTTTTTTGAATATTTGAACCAGGGCTAAAGGCAGACACCTAAAGAAAAACTGTAGAGACTAGGGGAAAAGGGCTAGAGGCATGAAATTTTTAGCACCTGCTAATAGAGAGTATAGCATTCTCATCAAATGTAGAGTCTTTTGTTGGTAAGAAAATTGACAAAAAATTCAGTTTTAAAAAACAAAAAAAATATATTATGAAATCTATTAATATATTATATTTTACTAATGCAATTGTTATTGAGTTTTCTTATGATGGAATTTGGTGATAAACTAACCATAATCCTAATAATGTACTTATTTCATGTTTGGAGATTGGAATTCGAAATTCAATTGATGATATCAGAGCTTCATGTCTAATTCAGTCGTATTGCTAACCTTGTGGTCACTTATTCCATTATATTTTTTTAGTTTCTCTATGCACAATAAAATGTTAAATCTTCTTGTAACTAGTTGTCAAGCAATCATAAATATCATACCCAAGTACAAGATAAAGTATATATTTATATCTTCCGATCTCTATGTATCATACTGACTAGTGTTTTATATTTGTAAGTGTTATGGTGATACACAATAATATATGTATGTGCCTGTAAGGCTCATCTTTTATTACAATGGGATTTAGTTTTGTCATCTTATAGTTTCCAACTAAACTACATTCCATGTTGATGAGTTCTCACATCTTGTTCCCATGTGCCCACTTCGTTCCAATGTCATTATCTTGTTCAATTAGTATACACTAAAATTTTAGGGGTGCCTCAGGCATCTCCTATGTGTGTTCTCCTATTTCACCATCCTCGACAAGATGAGAGTTAATGGATCATATAAATATTCTATCATTTTTTATTTTGGATGACACATGAAAGTTCCTTAAAAGGTGATTTTGGCTACTATTGGATTGGGGTATGTTTCAAACTTTTGGCATTTTAGCACACAAATGTTGGACTCCTTTTACAGAGTTTAATATTTAAACCACTGTATTAGCATGAATTGTAGCTTAGATGATATTGTGACTCATATGGATGTATCTTTTGTATGTAATAGAATGCAACCAACCTATACATGTGACTATATATTGTATCTAGTATCTTGATTCTCCTTCCTTTGGTTATTATTATTTAGTAAAGTACCATGAACTGGAATATAAAATAAATATAGGAATGCAATTGAAGCACCTTACCATTAGAGCTCAAATGTCTGAGACTGGATGATATAGAAATTTGTTGACCTACAAAGCATTTAAATAGGCCCACCATCAATATCTTCTAAAAGGAAACTATTATTGGCTCTCTTTTATATGAACTTATAATAAGAAAGCATTGTCAGTTGATCAAACTCACCCTAATTTCTACATATTAAGAAATCATGTTCCATGAAAAAATGAACACCCTGCAAGAAACCCTATTTGATTTAGCCCCAGTAATTTGAAATTGCTTGGTCTGTCAGTGATCCTTATAGGAGGAATTTAGATGTTGGAGTCTATAGTAACAATTGGTGAGTAAATATTGGGAAGAGTTTAAAGGTGTATATAATACATATTTATCTCTTAAAACTATTCATAATGGTGGTTAAGCATTTCAAAATGAATTTTGTAGATTAGAGGGAAGCTTATAAAATAATAGTTAACACTTAAGTTCCAAGCATATCAATTCAACCTAACATTAGGACATATAAATTGACAAGTTCCATAAGTGAATCATACATCATATTGTTGCCAAATACCACTATAACCTAATACCTTGGTCATAACATAAACTTGATAATTGATACAAGAAATAACACCAAGATTTCAATCAACAAAAAGGACTACCTGCCTTGTTATTTTGAAGCAAAGGCTAGAAATTATATACCTAGAAGAAAGACAAATACATGCACATCCTCACTATTGTTGTGTCTCCCTATCTACAATAGGTCAAAAAAGACATAAAATCTAGATATGATATAACATCAAATTAATTATTCATGTACAAAAATGTCACTCATGACATCTGTAGGATTTTGACAAATTGAGTGACACTATCTCCAAGGAATATTCAGTTCAGTTGAAACCAATACTTATTATAATTTTTATTATCTAAGAAAAATAAGATGTGAATGAACAATGCACGCATCTATGAACAAGTTACTAGCTCTTACGCTATCAAACTTGTGACTGTCTAATTAGCATGTGATAAACATCCATTAAAAAATGGGTTAATAATATCCCTAGAGGAAAAATGCTTCACAAACAGCCAACAAAACAAAACATGATTGTTTAACTGTTGTGTAGTGATAAAAACAAAATTTGGACCCGTATCAATTCCACCTAACATTAGGACATATAACTTGACAAGTCCCATAAGTGAATCATACATCATATTGTTGCCAAATACCACTATAACCTGATACCTTGGTCATAACATAAACATGATAATTCATAGAAGCAATAACACCAATATTTCAATCAACAAAAAGGACTACCTGCCTTGTTATTTTGAAGCATAAGCCATAAATTATATACTACCAGATATGATATAACATCAAATTAATTATTCATGTACAATAATGTCACTCATGACATCTATGAGTTTTTGACAGATTAAGTGACACTTTCTCCAAGGAATATCTAGTTCAGTTACCCTTGAAACCAATACTTATTACAATTTTTATTAGAGAAAAATAAGATGTGAATGAACAATGCACACATCTATGAACAAGTTACTAGCTCTTACGCTGTCAAAATTGTGACTCTCTAATTAGCACGTGATAAATATCCATTCAAAAATGGATTAACAATGTCCCTATAGAAATGATCATTGAGAAGCTACAACAAAGCCACTCTCACCCCATTTTTCAAGAGAAACAATGACACCCTTACAAAATGTTGAGAAAGGGAACATGTCTGCATAATGCTATCTCCATCCTACAAAACCAATAAAGAAAAAGCTACTTATTAAATACACCATTGAAAACACTCATCCTATAATTTTAAATTATCTAGAGAGAAGTGTGAAATAGTAAATGATGTTCAGAGAACATAAAGTATTGTACTTGAGGTAAAAAAATGTGTTAAAGTACTTGAGTCCTCTACTAGTTTTATTTTGATTCTCTATTCAATTTGCACATAAATTATGTAGCACAATATTATCAAATCTAGGGAGGTTAATTAAATTACTTCAGGTTAATTTTTTTTTATTTCTATAGTTTCTTGTTTGTAGTTAATTATCCTATAGGCAAAACCTAAATGTTGAAGTTTACTACATATAACAATATTTACCAGAATTGAAACTTGGTATATACAATTAAATAAAACAACTACTAACGAATGACACTAAATATCAAGTTCATCCAACCAATGATGAAAATTGGCCCTCTTGATAGGCTAGACTTATAATTGTAATCACCTAAAAATGGTCATCTAGACTATTAGCCCCTTTTCGCTAAATCATAAATTACTTATTCTAGATCAAATCCTGGTTCTATCATTTATTTGATTATTTTCTATGGGCTAACCATCTTATCCTAAATTTTTATTTATTTAAAAGGAATTCTCTCCCCTTTTATTAAATAAAAAGCCCCCACTTTTCCTCTTATCCTAAGTTGCACAAATAAAACACTATTCTTATTTTATAAAAAGAAAAAAAAAATCTTATTTAATTAAGAGAACATGCTCCTTTTTAATTAATTAAAAAGCTCTTAAAAAAATATTTTTAATGGAAACCACTTTTCTAAAAACAATAAATAAATAATAAAATAAAAAGAAAAAGAAAAAGACTTTTTGTCTTCACATGAATGGACACTTTTCAAGGTAAGTGGAATCTCTTTTTGCCTCTTAATCTCTTCCACATATATTTTTGCCTCTTAATCTCTTCCACATATCTTTTTTGCCTCTTCATCATGTCCATTGATTTTACCTCTTGAGAATCTTGAGCACATGGATCAACCAAGATTTAATCTCCACCTTTGATAATTCTTTTTTGCCTCTTAATCTTGACCATCCATTCATTTCTAAAATCCTTTAAAAGGAGAATCTCTCCTCATTCTTAATCATCCATCTTTTGCAAGATCCATCTTTTGCATGTTTTATCTTTTGTATAATTCATCTCTTGCATTATCATTCTCTTGGAGTCTTGGGATCTTAGCATCTTGGAATCTTGGAGCTTCTCAATCTTGGCATTTTGGAGCTATGGTATTCTTAGATCTCTCATATTGAAATATTTCATCATCATTTCATTTTTATTCTTGCATCATAGCTTAGTTTCATTATTATTGCATTTTTAATCTAGTTTCCTTCATCCTATAGATTAGCTCACATAGTTTAATTAACAAGGATTTGTAATACTTCTATTTTTCATTTTTATAGCTTAGCTTGCATCTTCATTCTAGCATAGTATTGCATTGCATTCTCATTTAGATTTTTTGTGGATATTGGCATTCTTGCCCTTTTCTTCATTGAATCTCCCATTGCATGGTTTACTAGCAAGGTTATAGGCTTAATAGCTCTAGCTGAGAGAAAACTTAAAATACCCTTGCACTCCATGCCTAGGGAGCTCTAGGTCACTTTCTCAAGGTTTCCCTCTCATGGATTCCCTTGGATATAATGACTTATAGAAGTGCACTTTTTAGAGTACACATTTTTGGCGCCCACTGTTGGGTAGAACACTCTTGTTTTGTCCTTCATTTTATGATTTTTTCGTCATCATTTAGCTTTAGTTTATTTGTAGTTTATTATTGGATTTTTGATGTGCTAACCATTGTTAGATTTTGGATTTTGCTAACTTTGTGGGCCTAACTAGTTGTTTTGTAGGTGCTCTTGCTTGAAGGAAATTGATACATTGCATGCAAAAGGGCTACTAACGGTTTTTGCAGGGCTAGCCAAAGCATAATCAAAAGCAAAAAAAAGAAAAAATTACAAGTGTTTGTGATTTATTTCCTTTCAAGTGTGGCATTTACTAATTGTTTTAGGAACTTTAATACCATGTGAAAGAGATTTTGAGGTGGTAGGAGAAGTATGCTCTTCACCTTTAGGTGAATCAGAAAATCTTGAACCATCTTAAAGTTTTGGAAGCGAGGGGGTAATTGAATTTGCTTGGTATGTTTGGGAGAAGTTTTTGAGATAGGGGAGTATGCTCTTCACCCTTGTGGTGAGCCAAAAACCTTGAACCTCAAGAATTAATCCACTTTTTATTTAGTATAGGAATCCTTTAGTGGGCCCGCTCTTGAGCAATCAAGAGGAATGACCCAAGTGGGGACAAGCCTTTTGCCAACTCTTCCAACTCACTATAATCTCAAGGCTATCAAGGACACTAAAAACCTTGGTAGACATAACACTTATCTTCACTTGATGTGAGTAGCTCATGGGATTTTGACCATGGGGAAAGCATTGAGCAAGAATGCTTAAGGTACTCATGAGGCCACGAGGTCCTAGTCCTTTATGAGGAGCAAGAGGGGTGTTATGAACGGAAGCCCTTACTAAGAACCATAGGTTAGAAGCTACCTTTATTTAGCTGCTTATCTTCTTAGTGCAAGGATTGATCCAAGTGGACTAACCCGGATCACCCCAAGATACTCACCATACGTGTCCCTTTGGTTGTGTTGTTTGACACTTCCATGACAAAGCCAATATATCTTGTGGGAAACCACTTGGTGTGAGGCAAGGGGGCATCAAGTTATGGGATAAGTTGGTAAGTATTGAGCCTTGTCTTGTAGGTAGATATTGCTTGAAGTGTTTTTGAATGTGCTAAACCAGTGTAAACATTCTTACATACAAACTATTGGTAGCTTCCATAGGGTGCAATTTTATTTTTGATATCACAAGTGCTTGTCTTGGCAAGGTTGCTTTTGCCCTTGTTCCAAGTGTTTTATGACATGTTTGATCACCTACTATTTGCAAACTTGTCTTTTACTTGCTGTTACTATCTGTCAAACTGAGAAATTGCACTATCCAATCTTTGAAACTGATCAAAATGCTTTGAAAGTAAAATCTTTATGTTTACTAGTCAAAGAATCACCCAAATCTGCAATAGTATCACATGCCTTACTGAGAAATATCATGCGATAGTTCACGCTTGTTGTGTATCGCTTGCTTTACTTGAAGTCTGTCACTCTGGTATATTAAGGTCTATTGCCTGGTATAAGGTGAAGTATCGCTCTATCTTAGGAGTATCGCCATGTTTTCCTGAGAACTATCGCCTGGGTCATTTCTGCTGTCCTATCATGGCTGCAATCCGGAGTTGCTAAACTTGCATTTTAACCTATTGTAGAGTGTCCTTTCCTATTCTTACCTAAAGCTGGTATGTTATCTGCATGCTTAAACTTGTTATAGACTGAAACAAATGAGCTAAAACTATTGGATTTGAGCTTAACAAATGCTACTCTTGATCACTTGTCGCATCACGGTTACCTCTCTAGCTACTTTCTTATTGAGCTTCTTGCTCACTGCTCGGCTTTAGTCAATTGATTGCTGTAAGTGCTTGAGCACTTTTGACGAGCCATCTCTCTCTATTGTTCTACTTTGACAAGTGATCCTTATTATCTTTTCTTATCTTAAATCTGAGAAACTTTGTCTCATTCTATTAGTCAACCAACATCTCTTTTCATGCCAGTTACAACTCGGTCTCAATTTGAGTAGGAGAATCACCCTCTGTTCAATTATACATAGTTACCTTCTCCAACTAGATGTTCAAAAGTACCCATTAGCAACAAAAATTCTAGTTCTGACCAATCTGAGAGTTCTAAGGCTACACCATGGTACAAAAGGAGGTTTCCTCTTTTCCACATTCAAGACCCCCCAAAACACAGAGAGTGTCTCACTCACTTTGACTGAACAAGAAAAATTTCAATGCTTGTAAGAACACTTTGAGCGTAAGGATAACCAAGCACGCTTAGACAAAGAACACAATCAACAAAGGATGGATGTTGTTAGGCACATGGCTTATAGAGGAATGTCTTATGAGCAACCCGAGACTAGTAACTTTGAGCATCGACCTCTTTTTAATGACAACAATGGCAACAACACGCCACCAAGATCTCCACCAAGGCCAACTTTTGCTATGCCTTCTTCACCTCCTAGGCCTCCTCCCTCTCAACATGAGGTAGAGGCTGATGATGAGATTTCTAGTGAGGATCTTATGAGATTTGAACAAGATGTGGTCTCCCAACGAATGATGCATAAGCTTTTAGAGCATAATGGCAATCAATATTTTCAATATATGACTTCTAGAGGATACAAGCTTCCTCCCAGCTATGATGTCAAACAAATTATCCAGCAAAGAGTACCAACTAAATTGGAAGTCCTTCAAGAAGAACTACGTCAGACAAATCAATGTCTTACCCAAATGGCAATAGAAAGAGACCCTCCAAAGTTCTCTTTTGTAGATTCAATTTGTGCTCTTCCTTTTGATAAAAGTCTATACATGGTCCCATTTCCTAGGGATATTGAGGTTCCCAAATATGACAAGTATGATGGAAATGGTGATCCCCAAGACCATGTGCATCACTTTTATGCTCTTAGGGTGGACTTTCTTCATGAAGACACATTTCTTCTATGATTATTCCCTCAAAGCTTAAGATGCCAAGCTTTAGAATGGTTTGCAAAATTGACACCACCTCTTAAGACTTTTGATGAGTTGGCTCAGTGATTTACCCAACATTATTCTTACAACATCCAACAACCTGTCACCATGATAGATCTTGGTAATCTAAGAAAACATCAAGGTGAGCCATTTGCAACTTACTTACAACGTTGGAGGTCATTGTATTCTTGATATCCTCATCAGCTACCCGAAAGAGAAAAGATTGACATTTTCGTCAACACTCTTGTGCCTGAGCTATTTTATGATCTAAGGAAGCAACTGTTTTCCTCTTTCCATGACATGGTTGAAAGTGCATATCGAATTGAGGATGTAGCTATAAGAAAAGGGGACATTGTTATTAATAAAGATGCTAAAGGCAATGGAAAAGACAAGAACAAACCTTGGAATAAGAACAAGTATGTTCTTACTGATGGGGTCATTGATGCTCCTAAAGTTAAAGAGCCTACTTTCAATCTCTCTAATGTTATCTATGTGGAAAAACAACAAGAAGCTACCAATGCTCAAAGTGCTCCTAAACTTCAATATGTAGATAAGCCTAAGAAGTCATTTCGAAAGAGAGTTTATACCAAGTTGGCAGAACCTTACGATGTGATCCTTAAGAGTTTGGTTGACAATGGATATCTTACACTTCCTGATAAACCTGGTAACTACGATCTTCCTGTTAGACCTAATTGGTGGATATGAAGAGTATTTGGTCAAATGGAAAGGATGACCTATTGAAGATTCATCATGGCTAACAAAGGAGGAGGTTAACTGTCTTGGTTTTCCTCTGCACACCTGAGTCGTGATAGGGTCACTTCTCAAATTACCTCGGGTGTCTAATGCAGGAGCATCCTGGGTGTAAGAGCAATCTTGCATCACCCAAAAATATTTTTGTTTTTGTATTCAATAAGGGCTATCTTGTGTAGAGTTGCTATTTATGGAAACTTGCTATTTTTAGTAAGTTGGTCTTACGATCTTGAAATGTTCTAATTTTACATATGGAGGTTCATTTTAGTCATATCAGCCTGCCAGTAAAGTTTCATGGCTAGATCAGGTCTAGTTTTGAAGATATTGAAGATTTTTGGTATTGGCAGCAGGGTATAGAAACTTCAAACTCAGTTTTGAAGGCTTTAGAGGCCCCAAATGAGGTTGAAAATTTGGGTGACGATTGCCTTGCACAAGTCAAGCCTGTAGAGCACTTCGTGGTGTTTCCAGAATGGGGTTATAATAGCCAATCGGGTCAATGGGTGATGACTTATGGTCTTCGAAAGTTGGGACACCTGAAATGGCAGAAAATAATTTTTCTTCAAAATTTCTGTTTGGCTTTCAAAACTCATTTTGAGCTGACTTTGATGTAATAAATTGTAAAATAAAATAATTCTAAGTTTGGTCAGCCCTAAGGGCTAAATTTCTGGAACCTTCTTGGGCGGTGGAAATTGCCTATATATAGAAGGCCCGTAGTGGTGTCTAGGGCACTTCTGGGTAGTAGATCTGGGTATTGATTCGAGGCTTTGTCCTACAAAATATTGTAAGGGAATGCCCATGTGGCTTTTCATATTGTAATTCTGAAAGTTTGTAATTCCACATTTGTGGAGATAATAAGAAGCTAATTTTTTGTTCTTGCTTATTATTGTTGTTGTTTCTCTATTTTTGTTATGTGTTTGTGGTATTAAGGGGAGCACCCTTCATCAGGAATATCCTAAAATAAATAAAGGAGGATACCTTGGTTTATCCTCAAATTAAATAAAACAACCAAGGAAAGATTACTAATTCTAACACCCCCCTTTAATCTTTACTTGGGGTGATTACATCAAGGGGTATCAAACCCAAATTTTTGCAATGAAACTCAAAATTTTCTCTAGAAAGAGGCTTTGTCAAAATATCTACAACTTGATCTTCACCTTTGCAATAGACGAGGGAAACTTTCTTTTCTGCAATGTTCTCTCTAATGAAGTGGTGGTGGAGTGAAATGTGCTTTGACTTTGCATGGTAAACTGGATTCTTTTCCAAGGCTATTGCACTTTGATTGTCACAATATAATGGTGTAGGTTCTTGTTGAGGTAGACCCAAATCTTCAAGTATTCTTCTAAGCCATATAGCTTCTTTAGAGGCATGAGTACAACTTTTATATTCAGCTTCGGTAGAACATAGAGACACAGATTGTTCTTTTTTACTTTTCCAAGATATAGCACCTGAACCCAGAGAAAAACAATACCCAAAAGTAGATTTTCCATCATTGGGGTCTCCACCTAAATCTGAATCAGTAAAACCTTTTAAAGAAAAATTAGAATTTGCATCATAAAATAATCCTAAGTTAATAGTACCTTTAATGTAATGTAATATTCTTTTAGAAATTTTTAAGTGAGTTTGTTGAGGTTTGGACATGAATCTTGAAACTAAACCAACACTAAAAGATAGATCGGGTCTAGTGAGAGTTAGATAATTTAAACTACCTACAAGTTCTCTATAAGGAGTAGCATCTATGAATGGAGATTGCATATCTATCATTAACTTAGTTCCTAATTCACATGGAATTGAAACATGATTAGCATCATTCATATGAAATTTATCTAGAAGATCTGTAGCATATTTACTTTGAGAAATAAAAATACCCGTAGGGGTTTGCCAAATTTGCATTCCTAGGAAATAATGTAAAAGTCCTAAATCAGTCATTTGAAATTTTTGATTAAGTTGGAACTTAATATTAGAAATTAAATGGTTAGAACTAGAAGTAAGAATAAAATCATCAACATAAAGAATGATAATAATAATGTCAACTTCACTATGCTTGATATACAAGTTAGGATCATTTTTACTTCTAGAAAAACCTTGAGAAATAAAGAAAGTGTTGATTTTAGAGTACCACTCTCTAGGAGATTGTTTTAAACCATAGATAGATTTATTTAGTTTTCATACTAGATGTTCATGGCCTTCTTTAATAAAACCGGGAGGTTGAGACATATAGATTTCTTCATGCAAATCACCATTTAAAAAAGAACTTTTAACATCCATTTGGTGAATAGGCCAATTCATTTTTGCAGCTAAAGCAAGAACAACTTTAACAGTAGGCATTTTTGCAATAGGAGCAAAGGTCTCATTATAGTCTATTCCTTCAACTTGAGAAAAACCTCCTGCTACTAGTCTAGCTTTAAACTTACTAATATCATTATTTGCATTTAACTTAGTTTTGTATAACCATTTACATGAAACTAAATTTTTTCCATGAGGTAAAGTAACTAAATCCCAAGTGTTATTAGAAATTAAACTATCATATTCTTCTTGCATAGCAATTTTCCAATGAGGTTCATTTTTAGCTTGAGAAAAAGTTTGAGGATCTTTAGAATGCATAAGAGAAGACATTAAAACATAGTTGCAATAATTAAGTCTCCTAGGTCTAAGACCACCCATTCTAGAAATATAATTATCACCTTCATTAATTAAATCTTTAAACCACTTAGGATTTCTCTTAGAAGTAATGGAAACATCACTATGAGGAGTAAATTCATCATTTTCATCATCACTATGAGGATTAAATTAATCATCATCATTATTAACATAATTACCATCATTATGAACAAAATTATCACTATGAGGAGTAGAAATATTGTTACTATCATCATCATCTTTTTTAATACTAGTAGGAATAGAAATAGGTGCATTAGGAGTAGGGTTTAGAATAAGAGGTTGGTCCTCCATGAGGTCAAGAATACCCCCTTTAAATTCATCATCTTTGGCCTTGGAACAATCATGTACTTCATTTTCTACAATAACAACATCTCTTGCAATATGAACCTTGTTAGAAATAGGATCATAAACTCTATAACCTTTAGTAAATTCATCATACCCAACAAAAATAAATGGAGAAGATTTAGAATCTAATTTGTGCCTTTTTTGTTTGGGTGTGTGAACATATGCAATAGATCCAAAAATTCTCAAATGTTGTAAATTTGGTTTTCTACCAGACCATGCTTCCTCATGAGTAATATCTTTCAAAGCTTTAGTAGGAGTTCTATTAAGAAGATAAGTGGCACAAGCCATTGCTTCAGCCCATAACTTGTAATGTAAATCTTTAGCATGTAACATACATCTAACCATTTCCACAATAGTTCTATGCTTCCTTTCTGCCACACCATTTTGTTGTGGTGTATAAGGAGTAGTAAGCTCATGTTTTGTACCAAAAGATCTCATGTAAGAACAAAATGCATTGTTAACATATTCAGTACCATTATCTGTTCTAAGAATTTTAAGTTTAGAACCAGATTGCCTTTCCACAAACATATGAAATTCAGAAAATGTGTCAAGAACTTGATCTTTAGTATGTAAGAAATAAATCCAAATTCTTCTAGTGAAATCATCCACGAAGGTAAGAGCATACTTTGAACCTTGTATTGAGTTATTCTCCATTGGACCCAAAAGATCACTATGAATAAGATGTAACTTATGAGATGCCCTCCATGAAGTACTTTGAGGAAAGGGCTCCCTTTTCATTTTTCCACTCATGCACCCTATGCATGTAATTTTAGATGGAACAAGAGGAGGTAATCCTTCAACCATGTTAGATTTTATCAATCTAGAGATATAATCAGAATTCAAATGGCCAAGTCTTTCATGCCATCTATTGAAATCAATATTCACTTTTAAAGAGTACCTAGAAGAGGAAAACTCATAGAATTTAAACAAGTTATCATGATCCATCTTAGCATTAGCAACAACAAGATCAGTGTTAGGATCAATAATAGAGAAAATATCCTTATGAAATTCAACTTTGTAATCTTGACATAATTGAGCAACTAAAAGAAGATTGGATTTCAATTTAGGAACATAAAGAACATTGTGTAATTTTCCATTTGGAACATTAACATCACCAAATCCATCAACTTTGCAACTACTATCATCAGCTAATTGAATAGGAATATTAGTAGTATCAGGTTGTAAAGAATCAAAAACTTCTCTATGAGATATAACATGATGAGAAGCGCCACTATCAATAATCCATTCTAATGCATGAGAAGTTTTATAATAAGCACTAAAAGCACGATGAGATTGATTACATTGAAATTTATTTTGATTATTGTTATTCATTGGCTTCTTATCATTTTTCTTTTAAAAACAATCATTAGTTAGGTGACCATCTTTACCACAATAAGTACAATGTGGTTTCTGATTTTGTTGATTATTGTAATTATTGTAATTATTGTTGTATGATGGCCTAGAATTAGACTTGTTGTTTGAATAATTATTATTATTTGAATAACCATTATTATGATGATTATTGTTATTGTTACGATAATTATTGTTGTTATTAGAATGGTTATTGTTATGATGATTATTATTATGATGATTAGTATGACACTTATTATTGTGATTTTGAGTTTTAGATACAAAAGAATGTTCAAAAGATTTAATAGTACCAAATTGCAATAATTTTGCCTCCTCTTGGCACAACAAATTTTGAAAAATAGGATAAGTTAAAAGAGGAGCTAAACTAGAAATAGCAAGCTAAGAGTGGATGTTAGTGATAAATTGCTGAAACTCCTTAGGGAGACATTTCTTAAGAATTATAGTAATCAATCTAATATCTGTAAGAGTAACATTGAAACCATTTAACTGAGTTCTAATAGCATCAAACTTGAGAAAAAATTCATCCATAGATTTAAAATTTGTATACCTTAGGTCTTCCAAGTTATCTTGGAGCTGAATCTTATGTGATTCAGAGGAACCGTCGTAGGTTTGCTTCAAGATGTCCCATGCTACATGAGCTTTGGTGCAATGTCCAATCAAAACATAGAGATCAGGACTGATGGAGAGTCCAATTAGACCAAGTGCTTCATCATTCTTACTTTTCCATGCATCTTTGTCAGTTTGAGAAGCACTGGCAGCTGGTTCAAGAGTCGCATCTGTGGCAACTTCAAGAAAATGTTTAAAATGAAAGAGGAAGGAAAAATGCATCTTCCATTGATGATAGTTAGAGCTTGTTAGTTTAATTTCTGGAATTAGATTAGACATGATGAAAATAGCAAGATAAAGATATAAAAAATATACTTATGAAATTTGAACAGAGAGAGATTTTAAGAAAAAATTTAAAATTTTCTTAAATGCTTAAAAAACAAGGAGCTAGAAGAGAAAAAGAAATAAGTCAAGAGAGAAATATTTAATAAATAGATAAATTGAACAATGTAATAATGTTAATTAAGATTATTTTATACAAATTGATAGAAACAATTTTATATTTTTTTAAAAAATCAAATGCTATTTAAAAAAAAAGGTGGATTTGACAAGTTGAATTGAAAGTTAACAATATGAATTTAAATTAGTATCAATATAATAAACTAATTTAAAAACAAGATAGCATTTAAATATAAAATTAATTTAATTTTCAGATTTGAACAAATTAATTTAAAAAAATAGACAAGTAAATTGAAAAATAGAAAAGGAAGAGAATGGATTCCCTGCAAAAAATGTTATATAATGAGTAATGATTAAAGACTCTGGAATCTAATGATAAAATAAAAAACTAATATTAGAGTTGCAATGATGAAATAAAGTAATGATAAAAACTGATATAAACCAGAAGAATGATATGATGAAAAATCTGCAACAACAATTATGTTAGAAAGAAAATAGAAAATGCAGGCCGGAATAAACTATCATGAAAAATACAGTCTTGGTGCGGGGGGCATAACTCTCAAATGAACCGTTGGATCGAGCTAACTTTTGGATATGTTTGAGAAAACCTAATTATCTTGAATTTGACTGAAGAGATCTTCCTAATATATCATAAATCCAAAGATACGAGTGTCAGAGTGAGATAGTGTCAAAACATAGATTAATTTATAACAGAGAGTAATACATCAGAGATTAATTTATAACAACAAATATATATCAGAGATAAATAGAGAAGATGAAATAACAGAGATTAGATTTAAGAGTAGATTTAAAGGTTAGAATAGATATTATTAACAAGAACCAAACTAATCAGCAATGAAAGTTAGATTATAAGCATAGAAAATAGATGTAAAGCAAGAAATCAACAGATTAGAGAGTTATATATTGTCAAGATATACAAAAATATTTTAACCAGCAAAGAGAATGAAATAAATAATGAATTTGTTATTTGATGCAATGAGAAATGCCTGCAAAAAAGAGTAAAATATCTGCATGCAAGGGATTAGAAATATGGAAAAAAATGAGAGAGGCCTGCAACAAGTGAAAAAACCTGCATGCACAAGATTTTAGAAAATTGAATACGAAAGGTTAGATAAAACCATAAACCAAAAACCATAAACCAAATGAAATGAAGATTGGGTTTGGTGGTGAACTGACCAAACCCAAAAAAACTAAAAAAAACTAAGATACTCTTTGGCAACAAGCCTTCAAAAGAGGGTTAGAAAAAACAAACTTAATAAATAAACAAGTTAGAGCTGCAAAAAAAGTTAGATCTATAAGGTAAAACTTGAAAAATCTTGCTCCTTTGAATGTCGCCTTCCTACAAAACACTTAAACAAGGATTAGTAGCTAGCTCTGATACCATGTTAGAAGAAATAAATGAAAGAAAACAAGATCAAAATCAATCCAAGAAGTGAAGTGCAAGAAGAGTTTTACCATAAATCAAATGAGAGAGAGATGCAAGATCAACCACCAAAACCAAGATAAGACTCCAAGAATCCAACAAGAGCCAAGAGATTTTTGTAAGGGGAAAAGCAAAGAAAAACCCCTTTGTGTATTATGAATGAGGCATGAAAAGCCTAAAGAGAGAGAGAAAGAATATGAGCAAGAAGCTCAATACAATATGATAGAATTACTATGCAAGAGGAGAGAAATTGTGTGAGAGAATTGTGAGAAAATTAGTGTTGAGTGTGTGGAGAAATATCCCTTTAAGTAGAGATGAGTGAAGGAGTTTGCATGTAACTCCCTATGTGCATGAGTGCCACATTCATACTTAGTGTGTGCCAAGTGTGAGCATCCTCATAAGGAGGAATAATCTATTTTCCTTATTAAAGGAATTACAAAATATGAGTTGTCCTCCCACTTGGACTAGAGGAAAAAATTACATGTAGAGATTCCTTTAGGAATATCCTAAAATAAATAAAAGAGGATACCTTGGTTTATCCTCAAATTAAATAAAACAACCAAGGAAAGATTACTAATTCTAACACCTTCTACTGATCCTAGTACATCTCTAGTTGCTGCTAAGAAAACACTTAAGATGATGAGCCTTGGTATGGGTCAATATATGTTGGATTCTTTTGCTTCTATACCTATTTCTCCTAGATCATATGGGAAACCGTCTGATAAGATGAAGCCTTCTGCTTTTTCTATGACGGTCTTTGATACTTTTGTTTCTTCATTTATTCCTTTAGAAGCAGAAAGAGAAGAACAAGATGTTCAAGAGTGGATCTATAGAGAAGATTCCAGAAATACTCCCATGCTTAGTAATTCAGACACAGATATAGATGAGTCACCACTACACACTATGGCTCGCATGGGAGATGATCTTCCTTCTACTTCACTTCTTTGGGGAGAAGAATGTATATCTACCGATGATATGGTTGAGGCCTCTATGTCTAGAACCTATGTGCCTAAAGAATCATTGCACTATGATAGACAACATTGCAACATTGCACGACTGCTACAAAGAGGTGATCTCTCACATAATGACATGAGTATCTCTATTTCTCGGCATCTTAATCCTCTTCCAAAAAATTCTTCCATGATAGATATGGATGTTGATGTAGTTCATACCTCTCGTAACCATCCCAATGTAGTCGATGAGTCTCACGAAGGGTCTGATGGGTTTGTTCCCCGTATTGCCTTAGTAGACTATGTTGGTCCTTCTATGAAAAATCTAGATCTAGCTACTTTTGGAGCTTACCCTATAGGCTCAACTTCTCTTGTCACCAGAGATGACACCTCTCACATAAATGTTGTTGAACCAATCACTTCATTTCATCTTGCATCAACACCTGTTACTTCTTCCACTAGTGAACTAGCAACAAAAAGGATTGAATCAACAATCAAGTATCATAGTCATCAAGTCAAAAGAAAAGAGCAATTGTTGGATGGAGAAAACCACATTGTGGTGGTATCCAAACCTCAAAAAAGTAAAAATAAAAATCTGCTAAAAAATAATGATTCTCAAATAAAAGATGACAAGCTGATTCTCTACAAAAAAATGGTGCACTACTTCAAGCATGATCTCATATCTGGTATACTTCAGCCCATTCCTAAAGCTGAGAAAAAAGTTGCTAATGCTTTGGTTACTTCAACATCCATCTTACGAATGGAAAGGCATAAATCTTGCTTCAATTTCCTAGTGGATGAATTATGCTATCCTGCTCACAAATCATACAATCCTTCCATCTCTTCATGTCTTCCACCTCATATTCTTCTTGAAAATCCACCACGCCATTCTTTCCACCATCCTTTACACTTTGCCTTTGTCTCTGGTGACCTATATAGGAAGGGTCTAGATGGAACTCTCCTTAAGTGTCTAGAAATAGATGAGTCAGAAAAAGTGCTAGCTGAAATCCATGATGGCATATGTGGATCACATTCTAATGATCCTCCGCTAGCTTAGACATTACTTAGGGCTGGTTATTATTGGTCGAACTAGTTGAGACCTCCTATCATCACAGCTGGAGCATTTGGGCCTCGGGCCTATCAGTTCTCTACATCAAAGGAAGAAGATTCTTGATGCCCATTTCTATCTGGGCATTCTTTGTACATAATTTTATTGATCCTAAAAAAACTCCAAAAAAATTCATATATGATGCTAAAAAAAATCCTAAAAAGCATAAAAAGTACTTAAAAAATGAGCATCCTAGTGAAAACCTAGCAATAGGCACTTTGATGTCTCACCAAAAAAATTAAAAAAATTTAAAAAATTATTAAAAAAATTAAAAATAAAAAAAAAAATAGAAAAAGTGCCTTGGTGAAAACCTGGAAATAGGCACCTTGGTAGCAAAAATACAAAAAAATTGAAAAAAGTCCTAAAAAAAATCTATTAAGTGGTGAAAACCTGGAAACAGGTGCTACTTGAGACCCTTGTACCTATGTCTATCAGTCTTGCATGGTGCTCATTCGTTCCACTTCTCTCTTTGCCTCTCCTAGCCTGGAATTGACTCTTGTCTTAGTCTAGGGGGCATCTATTGTTTTGAGCTTATCTTGGGTCTCTTTGTGCATCTGGGTTTCTTAGGCATCTCGTAAATAGTGTTTTTCAACACCACCCCAACTGTGTTTTTCAACACTACCCTAGCATCGAGTGTTTTTTAACACTTATTAGATGTCCTACCCACAGTCTAGATGATGCAATATTTCTCAGTAGCAGATGCGATACTCAAAGTTTGGCTCTATGACCTACACACACGCACTTGAATTGCTGAGGTTTGTTTGATTTTATTTCTTTGCATGTTGTCTATGATGATTTCTTTGCTCATTGTTCTTCCCCTATGATCATTTTCGATGATGCATAGCTAGAAGACTAAGGGAATGAGAACATGTTTTATTACTTTTTCTGCTTGTGGGTATATTTTGTTGGTCCTAACTGTCATGAGCATTTATGTTGGTCTTACTTGACACTATGGACCTACAAGGTATTATCCTTGACTGTTTCATAAGTGTATGCTTATAGTCATCTTGACTTTCTTATGTCTTGATGCGAGCATAATCTTGCTATATCAAACTTAGGTAATCTCACTCCACTAGTCATCTTGACCTACATGTCTTTGATGCCTAGGTGGGATTTCCACATTCCTATCTGATAAAGATCATATTCATATTCACATAGTTATGCTAGTGTGTATTGTATGATCTTTTGACGCTACCAATAACACTCGATGATGATAATTAGATGTCTATTAGCTTTGTAACCTTGCAAGTAAACCACTTTTCATGTAGTTTGCATTCTTAGGTTCATGTTAGATTAGTTTTGCATCTTGCATATGGAGAGAGCTCTCTTTTCATCTTACATGGACTTGTTAATCAACTATGCTCGCCTTTCACTTCTCAATCATCTCTTTCACTTCTTGTCTTTCATATCACATCATTTTCTATTCATTTCAGGATCGAAACCAAAATCTGTGTTCACCTTGATCGTCCAAATCATCTTTCTCCTTCTTCCGTCTAGTTGGCTAACCTTTTGAGGCCTAATCCTTCGATCTTCGTTGGAGCATTCTTCACCTCTTCATCCCCATCTCTTTCAAACTTTTAGTCTTTCATTCACTTTCAAATCCCAAGTTCAACTCCTCTCTCCATGGTGTTTACGGGTTGAGGGACTGATAGGTTCGTGCCCCATGTCCCATGTGTGGGGCATATCTTCACTGCTTGATGGTTATTCTATTCTCTTTCTTTGATTATGATTTCTAGTGATTTGATCATGTCTCTCTTGCTTCTACTTTCCCTCTACCTAGATTTTGCTTTCGATCCGGAGGGGCCAGAAACATCATATCTTATTGGCTATCTCTTTCCTAAGTGTTCAATATTGTCGCTACCAAGCTGACCATGCAGGATTTGCTATCTTTCTGCACTTCATTCTTTGGAGTCAGATCACTATCTGCTTACCTTTTTGGCTATCTCTTGCCTTCTTGGCTGATCTATTCTTTGACGTAATGTTTTCCCAGATCGATCACACATTAGTCAAAGAGGGGAAAATGTAATCACCTAAAAATGGTCATCTAGACTATTAGCCCCTTTTGCTAAATCATAAATTGCTTATTCTAGATCAAATCCTAGTTCTATCATTTATTCGATTATTTTCTATGGGCTAACCATCTTATCCTAAGTTTTTATTTATTTAAAAGGAATTCCCTCCCCTTTTATTAAATAAAAAGCCTCCACTTTTTCTCTTATCCTAAGTCGCACAAATAAAACACTATTCTTATTTTATAAAAAGAGAAAAAAATAAAAAAAATAAAAATTTTATTTAATTAAGAGAACATGCTCACTTTTAATTAATTGAAAAGATCTTAAAAAAATCTTTTTAATGGAAACCACTTTTCTAAAAACAATAAATAAATAATAAAATAAAAAGAAAAAGAAAAAGACTTTTTGTCTTCACATGAATGCACACTTTTCAAGGTGAGTGGAATCTCTTTTTGCCTCTTAATCTCTTCCACGTATCTTTTTGCCTCTTAATCTCTTCCACATATATTTTTTGCCTCTTAATCATGTCCATTGATTTTGCCTCTTGAGAATCTTGAGCACATGGATCAACCAAGATTTAATCTCCACCTTTGATAATTCTTTTTTTCCTCTTAATCTTGACCGTCCATTCATTTCTAAAATCCTTTAAAATGAGACTCTCTCCTCATTCTTAATCATCCATCTTTTGCAAGATCCATCTTTTGCATGATTTATCTTTTGTATAATTCATCTCTTGCATTATCATTCTCTTGGAGTCTTGGCATCTTAGCATCTTGGAATCTTGGAGCTTCTCAATCTTGGCATTTTGGAGCTATGGTATTATTAGATCTCTCATATTGAAATATTGCATCATCATTTCATTTTTATTCTTGCATCATAGCTTAGTTTCATTGTTATTGCATTTTTAATCTAGTTTCCTTCATGCTATAGATTAGCTCACATAGTTTAATTAGCAAGGATTTGTAATACTTCTATTTTTTATTTTTATAGCTTAGCTTGCATCTTCATTCTAGCATAGTATTGCATTGCATTCTCATTTAGATTTCTTGTGGATATTGGCATTCTTTCCCTTTTCTTCATTGAATCTCCCATTGCATGGTTTACTAGCAAGGTTATAGGCTTAATAGCTCTAGCTGAGAGAAAACTTAAAATACCCTTGCACTCCATGCCTAGTGAGCTCTAGGTCACTTTCTCAAGGTTTCCCTCTCATGGATTCCCTTGGATATAATGACTTAGAGAAGTGCACTTTTTAGGGTACACAATAATTAGTTTTTAGAAGGAAATATAGAGTATTTGTAGTAAAAGTCAGTGTAAGACATGGACGTGAATATGTAGAATACAAAGGAGTACATATAATGGGATAATATGTCTTGGTTTAAGGAGGAACCCATTCATATGATACTTTCATGTATTTCTTAAAGTCATCAAACATGTTAACAACAAAAATGTGTGTTTTTTCCACCTTATATCCATTTTTCTGATCTTTTCCTGTTTGTGCCTCCTACACCAATCAAAAAGAAAAATTAGAAAGTATCAGGTAATAACGTTATACAAGAGAAAAAGAGTGTAAGAATCAAAACAATCACTCAAAATAGAATAAAATATTCTAAAGGAAAAGAAAGGTTGATAGTTGTATAATTGTAGATGGGATCACATCATCTTAGTTATGAGACTAGTGGGTGTAAGAGGCCCAAGGAAGTCTGAGAAGAGAGAACTAGCATATTCTACAATAAGGGTGTAGTGGAGACTGAATGACACTTTGTCATGGAATGCATAGCTTATGAGGCTATCCATACTCAGTATGAAAAAAAATGAAGATTGACAACATGCGTCATTTAATTTGATGAAAATAAGATCAACCTTCCTGCTAGCATTCTAGTAAAGATTTATTAAAAGGTTCAACATCGAAAGAAGAACAAAGATAGTTTAAGACTGTTATTCCTTGGTTCCTTAGACTCATGATTGTCATTAAAATCATTCATTCATCATAGAGTGTAAAAAATATTTAAAACTAGGCATAGTGTTGCAATTGTCAAGTCAAGAACAAAATGTTCTCTGCATGCAAAAAACAAATACTCAAATAATTTGTATATGTCATTATGTATAACTTAAAACTATCCAGTTTATTTGAAAAATGAGTCTATACAAAGCATTAATATCAATATGGAGGTCCATAAACTAGAGTTGAGGAGTGTTTTCAACATGTGTGGTGCATATTAGATCAAGTTCAAACATCTTTAAATCACATATTATGGAGACAGTCGGTTTTAGACTATTTAGGGATAGTTTTGGTGTAGTTAGAAATGGTTGCAGTTGGTTTTAGGGAATTAGAAGTCTATATCAATGTTGATCCATGGGTTTGGAGACATGATGTAGATTTGGTGATGTCAGGGAACATTTTTGTAATGTGTATCAAATCAATAAACACCAGTAATTCTTGAAACTATGTCTTTGCCCCTGGGTACAGTCCACGATAACAAGGTAATAGTGAATTCTCATGTTCACTTAAAACGTGATCTTGATAGGATGATAATGTAGAATAAAAAACTAGCATTTTATTTAAATTTTTAAGCAACTATATCATGTTTGGATTGTTCTTGGGACAAAGATACTGACTGGTATTTGGTTCTATGACTGATTTTTGGGTATAGTTAACATTGCTAGGTTAAAATCCTTTAAGTTGATGTAACTCTCCCACCCCTGTGGCCACTATGATTGGTGGGAGAGGTTTAAAAGACATATATTATCCTTGAATTATAATTTTCCTATTTAGGGATAAGAGGTGTTGATTTTGAAGACCACATAATGGTGGACTTTGCTGAGTGCAGGAGAGCCAGTTTGACACCAGTCACTTGGGAAGCATTTTCCATTAAGCATAGTTGCATTGGATGATGGAATATGGATGTTTGTATCCATAATGATGTGTTAGAACCAGAGAATTGATCTTGAGATGATTATGAAGTTTATTTTTCATAGGCCCTAGATAAATAACCCTAGGAACAAGGGTTTGATGATTAGATGAATAGGTAGAGAGCAATTTCCATTTAACAACTTTTGCAACAAATATTGCTCACAACATTTTGAAATGTTGTGGAAAACTTGATAGAATTACTCCTAGGGTCTACCAAAGGTGGATCTAACATATTTTGATTTTAATAACATCAATTCCACCATCCATAATATAATTCTGCACATCCACTGTCCTATCAACCTTAGTGAGCCATAGAATTTATAAAATGTTATTCTTTGTTATATGTATATTTGAGATTTTCTATCGAGCTTTACTTTGAGTTTTCACTCACTTATCTATAAATCTATATTGATGAACATGGTGATGCAGATTGGTTGATGAACATGTTTAAGAAATAAAATATTTCTTCAAGTGAATGAGAAATAATACGGAATAAGAAGTAGGTGTTTTTGACAATGGAATCTACGTTATTGGTTTAGTTTGAGCTTCACTTTCTTTTGACAATAGTTTAATATTATCTACTTAACAAGGCCAACCACATGAAGGTGGAAGCTCATTTGGCCCCTCCCCCCCTAACATCACTCTAAATTCCCCATTAACATCTAATAAAATTCATTCATGCATCCATTTTTGAAATATAACATTTAATCATTATAATCACATAACATTCATTAACACATAAAATTAATTAACACACAACATTCATGAATAATTCATTAACACATCATTCATCAACATTTAATAGTACAAAATGACATCCATTAAGATAACGTTCTTTCATTAGCAAAAAATGTTAATTACAATCATTTATTTTTTGTTTCTTTCTTATTTTTTAAGGTAACGACTAAGAAAAGCATCGATATCCTTATCATTCCCCTCCTCTATTGGTTCTAATCTCAACACATGTCTCCTCATCATCTGTTTAGGAACAAGAGGCTATTACGCTAAAGGGGGGTCTGTTGTAATTGTATACACCTAAAAATGGTCATCTAGACTATTAGCCCCTTTTGCTAAATCATAAATTACTTATTCTTGATCAAATCCTAGCTTTATCATTTATTCGATTATTTTCTATGGGCTAACCATCTTATCCTAAGTCTTTATTTATTAAAAGGAATATTTCCTCCCCTTTTAATAAATAAAAAGCCCCCACTTTTCCTCTTATCCTAAGTTGCACAAATAAAACATTATTCTTATTTTATAAAAAAGGGAAAAAGCACTTTTTGTCTCATATGGACACAAAAGTCAACTCCTATTTTCCTATTGGAGGATACTTGTGCACATGGATTGCTCCTCTTTCAAGCTCCATCGTTGATTAAATCTTTTGCCTCTTAATCTCCATGGCCCATTCCTTTTTCATTCCCTATAAAAGGAGAGCTCTCTTCCTCATTTGCACACACAATTTTTATGCTATTGTTATGCTGCAGGTTTTCTAGGTCATCTTGGAGCTTTTGGAGATATTCTTGCATCTAGGGTTTGAAGATTTGGAGCATTGTTGGCATTCATCTTGGATCTTCATCAACACTCTATCTTCTTGTCTTCATTCTTGCATCATCATGGCTTTCTTGCTTCATAGTTAGATTTCATTTCTTGCATAGTAGCTTCATTTTCATAACATTCTTAGCTTAGATTTCCTTTATGCTTTAGATTAATTCATCTAGTTTAACTAGGAGGCTTTGTAATACTTGCATCTTTCATTTCCATAGTTTAGCTTGCATTTCCATTCTTAAACTAGCTTGCATTGCATTTCATTCTTGATTCTTGAGGATATTGGCATTCTTGCCCTTATCTTCATTGAATCTCCCATTGCATGGTTTACTAGCAAGGTTATTGGCTAAATAGCTCTAGCTGAGAGCATTCTTAAAAACCCTTGCACTCCATGCCTAGGGAGCTATGGATCGATTTGTGAGGGCTCATTCTTGAGTTTCCTTGCATGTAATGATCCATAGAAGTGTGACACATTTATTGCACACATTTTTGGCGCCCACCGTGGGGCAGAGTAGATAGACTTTGTCCTTTAAATTCTGCATTTTCGTCACTTTTCGTCAATTTTTCGGCAAGTTTTTAGCGTAATTTTTGTTCTCTGGTTTTTTGTCTCAGAATATCGCGCGATACTTCTCAGGTATATCGCGCGATATACCTTACTATACGCGTGCGATACTTCACACCCGAGAAGAATCGCACGGCAGTATTGAGGTATATCGCCTGGTCTCGGGCGAAGTATCGCCTGGTGTTGGGCGAAATATCGCGCGGACTGAAAAGTATCGCCTGGTGTCGGGCGAAGTATCGCACGATACTGTGTCTGAATCTGGCAGTGAGCTATTTTTGGGCTATTTTATCTATCTTGCAAGTTTCGGGTTGTTGGCTATCTTTTTGAAATTTTTTGAAATTTCCAGCGTTTTCAAATCCGTGCCTCTGGAAAATGGGTGCCCATTTTTTTTTGAGATTTTGCAAATGGTATCAAAAGTTTAAGTGTGATATATCGTTGGAAAGGTCTTTCTGAGCCCAATCCAACCATGATGGTTTCATTTTCAGATTTTATCATTTGATCAAGTATTTTTGCAGATTATCAGATTTTTCATGTGCTAACCATTGTGGGTCTAACAAGTTGTGGTTGTAGGTGCACTTGCTTGAGATATTTTTCCAAAAGAACGCATGTCAAAGAGGGCTACTAATGGTTTTTGTAGGGCTGCTCTAAGCATAAAAACTAAATCAAGTGCTTGTTTAATTGCTTTTTTTTATTAAGTGCGGCATATACTAGTTGTTTCATTTCATAGGCACTTAATACTTTGTGAAAAGAATCTTAGGGTGGTAGGAGAAGTATGCTCTTCACCTTTAGGTGAATCAGAAAATCTTGACCCATCTTGAGGTTTTGGAAGCAAAGGGGTAATTGGATCTTGCTTGGTGTGTTTGGGAGAAGTTTTTGAGATAGGGGAGTATGCTCTTCACCCTTGTGGTGAATCAAAAACCTTGAACCTCAAAAATCATCCATTCTTTGTTTAGCTTAGGATCCTTTAGCGGGCCTGCTCTTGAGAAATCAAGAGGAACGACCCAAGTGGGGACAACCTTGTCATCATTTTCCTTGGTGGCGAGTGATTCCAACTCACTATAATCTCAAGGCTATTGAGGACACAAAACCTTGGTAGACATAGTACTTATCTTCGCTTGATGTGAGTAACTTGTGGGATTGTGACCATGAGGAAAGCATTAAGCAAGAATGCTTAAGGTACTCTTGAGGCCGCGAGGTCCTAGTCCTTTATGAGGAGCAAGAGAGGTGCTATGAATGGAATCCCTTACTACGAACCATTAGATAGAGGCCACCTTATTTTAGCCGCTTAGCTTCTTGGTGCAAGGATTGATCCAAGTGGACTTACCCGGATCACCCCAAGACACTCACCATATGTGTTCCTTTGGTTGTGTCTTTGACACTTCCATGACAATGCCAATATCTCTTGTGGGCAACCACTTGGTGTGAGGCAAGGGAGCATCAAGTTGTGGGCCACGTTGCTAAGTAATGAGCCTTGTCCTTCTAGGTAGTAATTGCTTGAATTGTCTTCGATTGTGCTATACCAATGTAAACGTTCTCAACATTCAAACAAACGGTAGCATTCATAAGGTTCTCTATTTTGATATCACAAGTGCTTGTCTTGGCAAGGTTGCTTTTGCCCTTGTTTCAAGTGTTCTATGACATGTTTGATCCTACACTGTTTGCAAACTTGTCTTTTATCTGCTGCTACTACTTGTCAAACTGAAAAATTGCACTGTTCAATCTACAAATTTGGTCCAAGCGCTTCAAAACTGAGTTTTTCACGTTCACTGGTCAAGAGTCATATGATATTGAAGTATCCTTGCATACCCTCAACCAAGAATCCTGAGTCATTTCTACTGTCCTGTCATTGCTACAATTTAGAGTTGCTAAACTTGCATTTTAACCTGGCGTAGAGTGTCTTTTTCTGTTCTTACCTGAAACTGGTCTATTATCTACATGCTTAGATTTGTTCTAGACTGAAACAAATGAGCTAAAACTATTGGGTTTGAGTTTAACGAATGCTACTCTTGATCACTTGTCGCATCACGGTTACCTCTCTAGCTACTTGCTTATTGAGCTTCTTGCTCACTGCTCGGCTTTAGTCAATTGATTGCTGTAAGTGCTTGAGCACTTTTGACGAGCCATCTCTCTCTATTGTTCTACTTTGACAAGTGATCTTTATTAGCTTTTCTTATCTCAAATCTAAGAAACTTTGTCTCATTCTATTAGTCAACCAACATCTCTTTTCATGCCGGTTACAACTCGGTCTCAATTTGAGTAGGAGAGTCATCCTCCGTTCAATTATACACAGTTACCTTCTCCAACTAGACGTTCCAAAGCACCCATTAGCAAAGATAGTTCTAGTTCTGACCAATCTGAGAAATCTAAGGCTACACCGTGGTATAAAGGAGGTTTCCTCTTTTCCGCGTTCAAGACTCCCAAAAACACAGACAGTGTCTCACTCACTTTGACTGAACAAGAAAAGTTTCAACTCTTGCAAGAACACTTTGAGCGTAAGGATAACCAAGCACGCTTAGAAAAAGAACACAATCAACAAAGGATGGATGCTACTAGGTGCATGGCTTATAGAGGGACATTTCATGAGCAACCTGAGACTAGTAATCATGAGCACAGACCTTCTTTTAACAATGGCAACAATGACAACAACACGCCACCAAGATCTCCTCCAAGGCCAACTTTTGCTATGCCTTCTTCACCTCCTAGACCTCCTCCCTCTCAACATGAGGCAGAGGCTAATGATGAGATTTCTAGTGAGGATCTTATGAGATGTGAACAAGATGTGGATTTCCAACGAATGATGCATAAGCTTTTAGAGCGTAATAGCGATCAATATTTTCAATATATTACTTCTAGAGGATACAAGCTTCCTCCCGGCTATGATGTCAGACAAATTGTCCAACAAAGAGTACCAACTGAATTGGAAGTCCTTCAAGAAGAATTATGTCGGACAAATCAACGCCTTACCCAAATGGCATTAGAAAGAGAGACTCCAAAGGTCTCTTTTGTAGAATCAATTTGTGCTCTTCCTTTTGATAAAAGTCTATACATGGTCCCATTTCCTAAGGATATTGAGGTTCCTAAATATGACAAGTATGATGGAAATGGTGACCCTCATGACCATGTGCATCATTTTTATGCTCTTAGTATGGACTTTCTTCATGAAGACACATATCTCCTACGCTTATTCCCTCGAAGCTTAAGAGGCCAAGCTTTGGAATGGTTTGTGAAATTGACACCACCTCTTAAGACTTTTGATGAGTTAGCTCAGCGGTTTACCCAGCAGTACTCTTACAACATCCAACAACCTGTCACTGTGATAGATCTCGGTAATCTAAGACAACATCAAGGTGAGCCATTTGCAACTTACTTACAACGTTGGAGGTCATTGTATTCTCGATATCCTCGTCAGCTACCCGAGAGAGAAAAGATTGACATTTTTGTCAACACACTTGTGCCTGAGCTATTTTATGATCTAAGGAAGCAACTCTTCTCCTCCTTCCATGACATGGTTGAAAGTGCATATCGGATTGAGGATGTAGCTATAAGAAAAGGGGATATTGTTATTAATAAAGATGTTAAAGGCAATGGTAAAGACAAGAACAAACCTTGGAATAAGAACAAGTATGTTGTTAATGATGGGGTTGTTGATGCTCCTAAAGTTAAAGAGCCCGCTTTCAATCTCTCCAATGCTATCTATGCAGCAAAACAACAAGAAGCTAGAAACACTCACAATGCTCCTAAACCTCAATATGCAGATAAACCTAAGAAGTCATTTTGAAAGCGAGTCTATACCAAGTTGGCAGAACCTTACGATGTGATCCTTAAGACTTTGGTTGACAATGGATATCTTATGCTTCCTGATAAACCTGGTAATTGGGATCCAATAAATAAGCCGGATTGGTGGAGAGAGGATCATTACTGCCATTATCACAGAAACAAGGGACATCCAACAGACAATTGTTTTAGGCTTAAGGATGATATTCAGGATCTTATTGAGAATGGCACAATCTCCACTGATGGCTTAACTAGAAATTCTGATCACACAGCTTTCAAAGATCCTCTACCTAAGCATGATAAGGGGGAAACCTCTCAAACACATAAAAAGAATCATGATGCTAAGATCAACTATACATATACTTCTGATACGCCTGTGATAAACATGGTAGAGCCTGTTGAGAGTGTTTTAATGATGAGGTCTCAAGAGGATAATAAAGTCAATCATGGTACGCCAAAGTTGGTCTTCCAAACACGTGATAGTTCATCTTCCCGAAGTGAGACACTGAATGCTGTTACTAGGGGGCAAGCCAAGATTGTCCTTAAAACTGTGCAAGATCCCAAACAATCTTTGCCTTCCAAACATGCGGCTCCTTCAGCCACCCCTAGCTATGATCTTGTCCAACATTTGCAAAAGACACCAGCTCAGATATCTATCCTTGAGTTGCTTCGGTTATCCCCTTTGCATAGAGAGATTCTTGATGAGGCTTTACGTACAACATGTGTTCCCAATGACATTGATCCAGATCAATTTCAGGCTATGGTCAACCACATTTCATCTCCACTATCTCTCTCCTTTTCTGCAGAAGATGACATATCTATTGCTCACCCTCATAATTTGGCTTTACACATTGAAGTTCTAGTCTACAACACCCGAGTCCACCGAGTCCTGATAGACATTGGTGCAGGGTTAAATATTGTTTCTTTCAATGTCATACAACAGTTGGGTTTGTCAGAATTTGCTGTGGATTCTAAGAAGAAGATTACTATAAAAGCTTATGATGAAGTGGAACGATCTTCCAAAGGTCTTGTCACGCTGCCTATTCGAGTGGGTCCTGTCACGAAAGATATTAGCTTCCAAGTATTGGACATCCCACTTGCATATAACATTCTTTTGGGTCGTCCTTGGATCCATGACATGCAAGCTGTTCCTTCCACTTATCATCAATGTGTCAAATTTCCATACAATGGCACTGAAGTTGTGATTCCTGGAGACCATACTATTTCTATTAATGCTCTTGCTACTGCTGAAAAATTTGTTCCTCACAATGAACCTTCTGTTGATCCTAGTACATCTCTAGTTGCTGCTGAGAAATCACTTAAGATGATGAGCCTTGGTATGGGTGAATATAAACTGGGTTCTTTTGCTTCTATACCTATTTCTCCTAGGTCATATGGGAGACCTTCTGATCAGATGCAACCTTCCACTTCTGCTATGGTGATCTTTGATACTTTTGTTCCTTCATCCGTTCCTTTAGAAGCAGAAAGAGAAGAACAAGCTATTCAAGAGTGGATCTATAGAGAGGATTCTAGAAATACTCCCATGCTCAGTAATTCAGACACAGATACAGATGAGTCACCGCTACACACTATGGTTCAAATGGGAGATGGTCTTCCCTCTACTTCACTTCTTTGGGGAGAAAAATGTATATCTACTAATGATATTGATGAGTCTTCTATGTCTAGAACCTATGTTCCTAAAGAATCATTGCACTATGATAGACAACGTCACAACATTGAGCGACTGCTACAAAGAGGTGATCTATCACATAACGACATGAGTGTTTCTACTTCTCAGCATATTAAACCTCTTCCAAAAGATTCTTCCATGACAGATATGGATGTTGATGTAGTTCATATTTCCCATAACCCACCCAACGTATTTGATGAGTCTTGTGTTGGATCTGATGAGTTTGTTCCCTGTATTGCCTTAGTGGACTACGTTGGTCCTCCTATGAGGAATCTAGATCTAGCTACTTTTGGAGCCTACCCTATAGGCTCAACCTCTCTTGTTACCAGAGATGAAATCCCTCACATAAATGCTATTGAACCAGTCACTCCATTTCATCTCGCATCAACACCTGTTACTTCTTCCACCAGTGAACTAGCAACAAGAAAGATTGAATCAGCAATCAAACATCACAGTCATCAAGTCAAAAGAAAAGAGAAATGGTTGGATGGTGAAAACCACATTGTGGCGGTATCCGAACCTAAGAAAAGTAAAGATAAAAATCTGCTCAAAAATAATGACTCCAAAATAAAAGATGAGAAGCTGATTCTCTACAAACAAATGGTGCATTACTTCAAGCATGATCTCATAACTGTTATACTTTAGCCCATTCCTAAAGCTGAGAAAAGAGTTGCTAATGCCTTGGTTACTTTGATATCCATCTTACAAATGAAAAACCATAAATTTCACTTCAAGTTCCCGGTGGACGAATTACGCTATCCTGCTCACAAATCTTACAATCCTACCATCTTTTCATATCTTCCACCTCATATTCCTCTTGAAAATCCACCACACCATTCCTTTCGCCATCCCTTACACTTTGCCTTTGTCTCTGGTGACTTGTATAGGAAGGGTCTAGACGGAACTCTCCTTAAGTGTCTAGAAATAGAGGAGTCAGAAAAAGTACTAGCTGAAATCCACGATGGCATATGTGGATCACATTCTAATGATCCTCCACTAACTCAGACATTGCTTAGGGCTGGTTATTATTGGTCGAACTGGTTGAGACCTCCTATCATCACAGTTGCAGCATTTGGGCCTGGGGCCTATCAGTTCTCTACATCAAAGGAAGCAGATCTTTAATGCCCATTCTTGTGTGGGGCATTCCTTGTATATACTTTATGATCCTGAAAAAATTCCAAAAAAAAATCATATATGATGCTGAAAAAAACCTAAAAAGCATATAAAGTACTGAAAAAATGAGCATCCTAGTGAAAACCTAGCAATAGGCACTTTGATGTCTCACCAAAAAAAATCAAAAAATTAAAAAAATTAAAAAAAAATAATAGAAAAAGTGCCTTGGTGAAAACCTGGAAACAGGCGCCTTGGTAGCAAAAATACAAAAAAATTATAAAAAAGTCCTGAAAAAAATCTATCAAGTGGTGAAAACCTGGAAACAGGCGCTGCTTGAGACCCTCTGCACCTATGTCTATCAGTATTGCATGGCGCTCTTTCGCTCCACTTCTCGCTTTGCCTCTCCTAGCCTGGAATTAACTCTTGTCTTAGTCTAGGGGGCATACATTGTTTTAAGCTTATCTTGGGTCTCTTTGTGCATCTGGGTTTCTTAGGCACCTCACAATCGGTGTTTTTCAACACCACCCCAATAGTGTTTTTCAACACTACCCTTGCATCAAGTGTTTCTCAACACTTATCAGATGTCCTACCTGCAGTCTAGTATGATGCAATATTTCTCACTGGCAGATGCGATACTCAAAGTTTGACTCTATGACCTACACACACGCACTTGACTTGCTGAGATTTGTTTGAATTTATTTCTTTGCATGCTGTCTATGATGATTTCTTTGCTGAGTGGTCTCTCCCTGAGAAGTTTTCGATGATGCATAGCTAGAAGACTGAGGGTATGAGAACATGTTTTATTGCTTTTTCTGCTTGTGGGTATATTTTGTTGGTCCTCACTGTCATGAGCATTTATGCTAGTCTTACTTGACACTATGGACCTACAAGGTATTATCCTTGACTGTTTCATGAGTGCATGCTTCTAGTCATCTTGACTTTCTTGTGTCTCGATGCGAGCATAATCTTGCTATATCAAACTTAGGTAATCTCACTGCACTAGTCATCTTGACCTGCATGTCTTTGATGCCTAGGTGGGATTTCCACATTTCTATCTGATAAAGATCATATTCATATCTACATAGTTATGCTAGTGTGTATTGTATGATCTTGCGACGCTACCAATAACGCTCGATGATGAATATTAGATGTCTATTGGCTTTGTAACCTTGCAAGTAAACCACTTTTCATGTAGCTTGCATTGTTAAGTTCATGTTAGTTTAGTTTTGCATCTTGCATATGGAGAGAGCTCTCCTTTATCTTTCGTGGACTTGTTAATCAACTGCGCTCACCTTTCGCTTCTTCCCGATCATGTCTTTCACTTCTTGTCTTTCATATCACATCATTTTCCTTTCATTTCGGGATCGAAACCAAAATCCAAGTTCACCTTGATCATCCAAAACATCTTTTTCCTTTTTCCGCACAGTTGGCTAACCTTTTGAGGCCTGATCCTTTGATCTTCGCTGGGGCATCATAACCTCTTCATCCCCATCTCTTTCAAAATTCTCGTCTTTCATTCACTTTCAATCTCAAGTTCAAATTCTTCCCCCTCCGTGGTGTTTTCGGGTTGAGGGACCACTTGGTTCGTGCCCCGGGTCCCATGTGTGGGGCATACCTTCACTGCTTGATGGTTATTCTATTCTCTTTCTTCGATTATGATTTCTAGTGATTTGATCATGTTGCTCTTGCTTCTGCATTCCCTCTACTTGATTTCGCTTTCGATCCCGAGGGGGCAGACACATCATATCTTATTGGCTATCTCTTTCCTAAGTGTTCAGTACTATCACTACCAGGCTGATCATGCAGGATTTTTTATTTTTCTGCACTTCATTCTTTGGAGTCAGAATGCTATTGCTTGCCTTCTTGGCTATCTCTTGCTTTCTTGGCTGATCTGAGTTGCTTTGTGATCCCAAATCGATCTCACATTTCAACTTCATTCTTTGACTACATGTGTTCCCAGATCGATCACACATTAGTCAAAGAGGGGCAAATGTATACACCTAAAAATGGTCATCTAGACTATTAGCCCCTTTTGCTAAATCATAAATTACTTATTCTTGATCAAATCCTAGCTTTATCATTTATTCGATTATTTTCTATGGGCTAACCATCTTATCCTAAGTCTTTATTTATTAAAAGGAATATTTCCTCCCCTTTTAATAAATAAAAAGCCCCCACTTTTCCTCTTATCCTAAGTTGCACAAATAAAACATTATTCTTATTTTATAAAAAAGGGAAAAAGCACTTTTTGTCTCATATGGACACAAAAGTCAACTCCTATTTTCCTATTGGAGGATACTTGTGCACATGGATTGCTCCTCTTTCAAGCTCCATCGTTGATTAAATCTTTTGCCTCTTAATCTCCATGGCCCATTCCTTTTTCATTCCCTATAAAAGGAGAGCTCTCTTCCTCATTTGCACACACAATTTTTATGCTATTGTTATGCTGCAGGTTTTCTAGGTCATCTTGGAGCTTTTGGAGATATTCTTGCATCTAGGGTTTGAAGATTTGGAGCATTGTTGGCATTCATCTTGGATCTTCATCAACACTCTATCTTCTTGTCTTCATTCTTGCATCATCATGGCTTTTTTGCTTCATAGTTAGATTTCATTTCTTGCATAGTAGCTTCATTTTCATAACATTCTTAGCTTAGATTTCCTTTATGCTTTAGATTAATTCATCTAGTTTAACTAGGAGGCTTTGTAATACTTGCATCTTTCATTTCCATAGTTTAGCTTGCATTTCCATTCTTAAACTAGCTTGCATTGCATTTCATTCTTGATTCTTGAGGATATTGGCATTCTTGCCCTTATCTTCATTGAATCTCCCATTGCATGGTTTACTAGCAAGGTTATTGGCTAAATAGCTCTAGCTGAGAGCATTCTTAAAAACCCTTGCACTCCATGCCTAAGGAGCTATGGATCGATTTGTGAGGGCTCATTCTTGAGTTTCCTTGCATGTAATGATCCATAGAAGTGTGACACATTTATTGCACACAGTAATAACAATAACATCATGGGTTAAATTCACACCATTTTTTATTAGTGGTACAAGTATTTCATTAGTTAAAAGAACTATAAAGCAATAAAAGAAATTGAACAGAATAAAACATAGATTTTCTTTACTTGAATGTGCCACATCATTGACATGGTGATCACTCTAAACATCCTCCACTCGTTCAGCATGACATTATGTATGCTCTAAAATATACAAAAAAAAGGTAACACAAATTTCAATTTAAGATGTTAAATTATATTAATAATTATATAATTATTTTTCAATAGCAAATGAACAACTCCATCGACACTAGGATGCACATTAGGGCCTTCATCATGCCACATAGGTTCTGTGTTAGGATTACAAGGCTGCATTGCAATGTCATGCACATTATTATCATTGCTTTCTTTTTAAAAATAAAAATAGTCAATTTATGTTTGAAATTAACATCAAATAGATTGTTTCTCAAGTATTCAATTTCAAATATATATTTTTTTGGCATATTTACCTATTCAACCGATGCAGAAGACTCTTGGATTGGGCGAGTGGAAGCTTGGTGTAGGTGTTCATCCACGGCTTGAAAGCCTTCCTTGAAGGAAATTTTTTTGTGTTCTATCGTGGCCTCTAAATTAAATTATGAGCCCTACAATTTTTTATTAAACAAAATTATTTACATTTTATAAATAATTTTGATGTGGAATTCATTTACTGCTACTTACAATTCATCCTTAAAATTTTTTAATATCCTTCAGAGCCAAGTTTGTGTTGCCCAATCTTTTACAGTTTGGCCTTTTTTGCCTTTGATGTGTCCTACAACCTATGAAAATTTTGAAATATGCTAGATGATATAGATATAAAAATCACTAATTAGTACATTATTACATTCTACTAGTAGTTAATACTATCGCATACCTTCTTCTCTCATTTGCTGGTGTAGTTCCCCTTTGAGAATCTCCTTTCTCCTTTGTATCCAAAATGAACTCATTCCAATGCCTCATTGAAATAAATTGAGGACACTCATACTTTGGGTTTTGGACGAGACTCCTTCTATATGAGTCCCTCACAGTCTTAAGATATTTGGCAACTTTTTTTAGAGTTTTCTTGTCCACAAAATATTACTACCAAACTCATGCTCTAAATCTTTTATGAGCTGATCTTTGAATTGTTTTCCTTGCAATTTCCACCTTTTAAGAAAAAACACAAAATTGTTAGATAGAAAAATTAACTAAAGTTGTGTACCTTGAATATAGTAAAAGAAAAGGCTTGAATGAAAAGAAAAATATTGTACCAATTAATTATATGAAATGAAAATAGTGGGATAGGGTTAGTTCACTTTGTTAGAATAATTAAGAGGGGGCGTGAATCAATTCGATTAGTTATCCTATAGTCCCAAATACAAGGATGTAACATAAGTTATCATACTGTCTGTGCTTTTACCAATTACCAGTCAATTATCTAACTGTGATTACTGACCAAATCAAATATGTAGTATGTAAACTATGATAATAAAACAATAATCACATATAACGCATAACATAATTATTTAACGTAGAAAACCTTGCAAAGGGAAAAACCACTAGGGATCGGTAACCCAAAATAATTCACTCTTTTGAAGTGAGCTCGGTGAAGAGCCAACCTTGTTAAAGGTTATAAAACACACTGTTAAGTGTGACCTTGTTAGAGGATTTAAGAATAACAGTTAACGTTTGACCAACATTCACCATGGGGTCAACAAGATAACAATGTACATTCTTTGAATGATATAGGGCATAACATAAGATGGTTAAGTCCACTCGGTTAGGATATTTTTTGAATCAATGGTTAAACTGAAACATGATTGATCTGATTACTATACAACTTAATTGCAGATGTTCAGATCTATTCTAAGCCCATACAAATCCTCTGATCAATAATTTAATTCACTTCCTCAACTAACTTTATCTCAGTAGTGGTTCTCTAACTCTCGGTAATCTTCTGCAGTTCAGTTCTTCTTCAACTAGTCCGATCAGGCATGCATGAAATGTATTCACATGAAATCTCTATAGTCTTCTTTCTTTCAACATATTCCCACAAAGAAACTCATATCTCTTTTAGAGACAAATAAACCGTTTTCATATCAACCATCATATTTTTCCACTTAATCTTCTTTGTTTATTTTGCCTCTTAACCCTTCCTTGACATATGTGTCATTATCACATTTCAATTTCAGCCTTTAGATCTTCTCCAAATTTTTTCACTCATGGATCTCATAAAAAACTTTATCATTAATCTCCAAATCATGACAATTTTCATCTTATCACTTTTTGTCGGCTAAAATTAGCATTTAATATTTTCATCCATACTCGGTTAACAAAGAAATGTGTTGGTGAATACTAGCTCAGTTAATACTGTCACTCAGTATACACTACACTGGCTCAGTGTATATTGAAGTCTTCATTTACCAACCACATTGTCTTGTACATTTTTTCTTCTTTCTTCATAAGAAATTAATGAAACATAATCAAGTCAACAATATGAGATCATAGACTCATCAATAAGTCACCCAAAGTATTCCTTATCATTATCTATCCTATCCATCTTTCTCCATGACTGATTTAATCATCTTACATATCATTTTAGTAGCTCAGTGATCTCTAATCATTGATCTTCAAATCATTCAGATATTCAATCACTTGTAGTTTATCAATCTCTCCCTTTGGAATTGATGGTAACACAAGAAATATGAAATATGCCATACACATACCAAAAATATATTCTACAACTATGTAAGTAAATGATGTAGCTCAGTAAGCTCAAATTTAATATGTTTAATCACAACAAAACATAAAAACATTACAAGTGCAGACTCTCCCTACGGATTTGATCTTTTTAGTTCTTAGATTCCTTTTTTTCTCAACAACAAATATTCAAGTCTTGTGTTCTCAATAACTGATTTTCTTTTCATATTCATTCCTTCCCTTTATGTTTCATCTAATTTTCTCACCCTGTGAGATAGATATTTTGTAGAAACTCCTATGATTATCTCTCCCTTTAAAAACAATGCCAAAGAAAAACATTAAACATATAGCTCTGTAGCAACCAAGTAATTCTTTATTGTTCAGTACATATAAGGTACCTTCAATGTACAAATAACCAAAAAAAAATTTCTAGCACCTCCAATCTTTCAAAACCTTAGACAAAATCCAAAGTGTGAGTTATGTTACATCAACATGAATGATCTTCTGATAAGTATAGGTTGATGCAACCTCCAGATCACATTAGTGACTAGTAGATAGGGGACAAACCCCAAGTCTATTCCTCAAATATTCAAAGGTGTCCTTTGGTAGAGACTTGGTAAATATATTAGCAAGTTTCTCCTTTGATGTTACATACTCCAGTTATACTTGCTTCTCTTGTACGTGTTTCCTTAAGTAATGATACTTAATTCATATATACTTTGTCTTTGAATGCATCACATGATTCTTAGAAATATTTATAGCACTAGTGTTGTCACAATATATAATCACCAATTCAGTGATTAACTCATTCATCCCTTCCAACACTTGTATAATATAAGAAATGTTTGAGTAGTTTGTAGCAGCAGCAACATACTCTTCTTCAGTAGTAGACTGAGAAATACAAGGTTTTTTCTTACTTGTCTAGGTTACAAGCCTTTCTCCAAAGAAAAATGTTCCATTAGTTGTGCTCTTCTGGTCATGTATAGTTCTAGCCCAATTTGCATCGCTGTAAACTCTTAGTTCAAATTTTCCTTCCTTAGAGTAGCATAAACCACAATCCATTATCTTCTTTAAGTATCTCAAGCTTCTTTTCACAGCAACCATATGTGAATCTTTAGGATTGGTAGAAAATCTAGCCACAATCGCCATTGCATGTGCAATATTAGACCTACTGTGTACAACATACATCAGTTTAACAATCATAGATTAGTACATTGTCTGATTTAACTCTGTAGATTCATCATCCTTTGTCAATTTACATCCAGTTACCATTGGTGTTCCTACTGGTTTAGCATCTTCCATGAAAAATGTTCTCGATACTTCCTTAATGTATTTTGATTGAGTGATGAAAATCTCATCATTCTACTAAATAACCTACAAGCCTAGAAGGGATTTAATCTCCCCAAAAAGTGACATTTCAAATTCCTTTTGCATCTCATCAGAAAAAGATTTACAAATAAGATCTTCTCCTCCAAATATTATATCATCAACAAATATTTTAGCAATCAAAATAGTATCATCAGATCCTCCTTTCATGTACAAATTGTTGTTTTCACTAGTTCTTACAAAACCAATACTTATAAGATAAGCACATAATATTTCATACCATGCCCTCAGTGCTTGCTTCAATCCATATAAAGCTTTGTGTAGTCTGCATACCATGTCTTTCTAATCTAGATCAACAAACCCTTCTAGTTGTTCTATCTAGACCTCTTCCTCAAGTATTCCATTTAGAAAAGATGACTTTGCATCCATTTGATATACTTTAGATGCCTTATGTGCAACATATGAAAGTAACATGTGGACTCCTTCTAGTCTAGCAATAGGTGCAAAAGTTTCACCATAATCAATACCTTCTTCTTGTTCATATCCCTTGCAAACAAGTCTTGCTTTATTTCTTGTAACCTCACCATTTTCATTCATCTTATTCCTAAAAATAACACTTAGTACCAATAACATTTTTATCTTTTGATCTGGGTACTAATGTCCTTGTATTATTTTTCTCAATTTGTTCAATCTCTTCATAATTCTCAGGTGTAACTTTATCATTCTTAGGTTCAAACTCACAAACTAAGCATGTGTTTTGTCTTAACTTACTTCTTGTCATCATGCTTTCTTGCTTATCTCCAATGATTTGATTCTCTAGATGGTGTCTTCTGATAAATCTTACTATGACTTGATCTCTTATTTTTTCTTCACTTTGTTCAGGTTTATTTTCTTGCTTGGTAGCTTCTTCCTGATTCTCGGTGTCCATTTGTTGTTCCTCAGTGTTATTTTCCTGATGCTCTATAGACTCAATCTATGGCTTTGATAGGTAATCTGGATGTTCAACATAAGTAAATCTACCATAGTCTTCTGGCTCCTTCATGCTTTCTTTGTCATTTTTATCAGAAAATCATCAACTCTAATATTAGCACTTTCAATCATCTTATTAGTAACCTTATTCAAACATTTGTAAGCTTTACTCATAGTAGAATATCCAATAAATATTCCTTCATCACCTTTAGAGTCAAATTTTCTATTCCTATAATCTTTTAGAATAAAACACTTGCTACCAAAAATTCTAAAATAACTTACACTCAGTGTGTATCCAAACCATAAATCATAAGGTGTCTTGTTTGTGTCTTTCTTTAGTTGAACTTAGTTCAGGACATATACAATTGTGCTAACTACTTCTCTTCAGTACATATGTGCAACATTTTTCTCAATCATTGGTGTTTATGCATAATCAACAATAGATTTGTTTCACCTTTCAGCAATTCCATTTTGTTGGGGTGTTCTAGGTGTAGAAACCTGTCTTTTGATACCATGCTCATTACAATAGTTAGTCCATTCATTAGAAATAAACTCACCTCCTCTATCAGACCTTAATCATTTCAATTTTTTTCTAGTTTCTTTTTCAACTTTAGCCTTGTATCGTTTAAACATTTTGAATGCCTCATATTTCTCTTTTAAGAACATGACTGTCATCAATCTAGTATAATCATCAACAAAAAGAATAAAGTATCTATCACCATAGTAACTTTGAGTTCTCATGAGACCAAAAAAGTCAGTGTGAACCAACTCCAAGATTCCTTTAGATGAATAGTCCTTACTTTTAAAACTAGATTTTGTCATCTTTCCTTTCTAATATTGATGGCACATAACATGATCAGATTTAGTTAGGTTAGGTAGTCCTCTAACTTTTATCTTTCTACTTATCTTAATCGTGTTATCAAAATTTACATGACATATCCTCATATGCCATAACCATGCATCTTCATTTTTCACCAGTTAATAAGAAGTCTTGGTATTGTCAAGATAAAAGAAGTTACCTTTTGATTGTCCTCTTATTTTGACAAGATTTCCATTTTCATCATATATTCTCACCTTCTTTCTTTCAAATGCCACTCTGCGACCTCATTTATTAAGCTATGCTACACTCAACAAATTGTAATTCAATCCTTTTACCCAATAAGCATTATCACATCTAATTCTATCATTTATCAATATAGACCCTTTTACTTTAACCATGCAAGGTGTGTCATTTCCCATTTTTACTGATCCTCCATTATAATGCTCAAGATGATCAAACTTATCTTCATCACTAGTCATGTGATGTGTACATCCACTATCAATGATCCAAGTATCATTCTTACTAATTTTAGAAATAATTGTTGTTTCTAGATACCTTTCCTCCTCTACTAAATCATCTTTCATTGCAACAAACACCACCTTAATATCATCATCAGTGTTGGTGTCAGTGTCATCCTCTTTAGCAATGTAAGATACCTTTTTACCTTTACCTTTGTAGTCCCGGTTCTCTATGTTATAGTGTCAATTGTCTATATTATTCCTTCTTCAATAATCTCCACCTCTGGATCGGTATCTATCTTTCTCATCTTCTTTCCTATTAGGGCATCTAGCTACAATATGGCCAACTTATTTAAAATTAAAATAAGCTAAAGGTAATTTTTCCTTATAGCTTCCTTTACCTTTTTGCAGTCTCTGAGTCATGAGTGCTTCAAACTCATCAAGTTCATCATCGATATTACTATCACTTTCATTCCTTATATTATGCTTACTAGATTTATCAATCTTAAGAGAAGACATAAAAGTAGACTCAATAGTCAGTGCAACACTATTATCATAATTGTTTAGCTCAAAAGTAGTTAACTTTCCAATCAGACTATCAAGAGTAAGAGTACTACTAGGTGCATACCTCATTTCATAAATAGTAGATATTTTGATTACATAGATAGGCAAAAGTAATTCTCAAAATTTTAGTTACCACAGTATCCTCAATAATGATACCACCAGCTCCTCAAATAGCATTGACTACCTCTTTGATTTAGTTTGAGTACTGTACTATGTTATCTCCTTCCTTCATCTTCGTATCATCAAATCTACCTCTCAAGCTTTTAGCTCTGGCTCTCATCACATTTGCATCACCACCATGAAATAGAGAAATTTTAAACCACATTTCCTTAGTAGTAGTGCAATCCTTGACATCCTCAAATTCAACATCAGTAAGAGTAGCAACTATCTCTATCATAGTAACTTCCAAAACAATTTCAACAAATTTTGTAGCTCGGTAAATTACAAAACAATTTCAACAAATTTTGCAGCTCGGTAACATGAGTTATTAGACTATCTATACTTTTACTGATTACCACTCAATTATCTAACTATGATTACCGACCAAATCAAATATGTAGTATGTAAAGCATGATAGTAAAATAATCATCATAGATAACACATAACACAAAGATTTAACATGGAAACCTTGCAAAGGGAAAAACCACCTACGACCGGTAACCCAAAATAATTCACTCTTCTGAAGTGAGCTTAGTGAAGAGCCAACCCTGTTAAAGTTTACAAAATAAACTATTAAGTGAGACCCTGTTAGAGGATTTATGACTAACAGTTAACTTTTGACCAACATTCACCATGGGTTCAACAAGATAACAATGTACATTCTTTGAATGACATAGGGCATAACATAAGATGGTTAAGTCCACTCATTTAGGAGATTTTTTGAATTAATGGTTAAACTGAAATAGTATTGATCTGATTACTACACAACTCAATTGCAGATGTTAAGATCTATTCTAATCCCATATAAATCCTCTGAGCAATAATTCAGTTCACTTCCTCAACTTACTTTCACTCGGTAATGGTTCTCTGATGCTCGGTAATCTTCTACAGTTTGGTTCTTCTTCGACCAGTCTGATCATGCATCCATGAAATTTATTCACGCAAAATATCTACAATCTTCTTTCTTTCGGTATGTTTCAACAAAGAAACTCATATCTCTTTTATAGAAAAATAAACCCTTTTCTTATCAACCATCAGATTTTTCCACTTAATCTTATTCATCTATTTTCCCTCTTAACCCTTCCTTGCTTGATGTGTCCTTAACACATTTCAATTTCATCCTTTATATCTTCTCTAAATTTTTTCAGCTATGGAATTCATAAGAGACTTTATCCTTAATCTCGAAATCATAACAATTTCCAGCTTATCATTTTCGTTTAGCTAAACTTAGCATTTAATATTTTCATCCATACCCAGTTAACAAATAAATGCATCAGTGAATACTAGCTCAATTAATACTATCACTTAGTATACACTATGTTGGCTTGGTGTATACTGATGTCTTCATTTACTGACCACATTATCTTGTACAATTTTGCTTCCTTCTTCATAAATGATTAATGCAACATAATCAAGTCAACAATATGAGATCATAGACTCATCAATAAGTCACCCAAAGTATTCCTTATCCTTATCTGTTAATATGATTTAAAACATTAGAGAGGGGGGGTGAATCAATTGTTCTCAGGTCTAGCTGTATAAAAAAACTTTAAAACACTTCAACAAATTTAGATCTGATAATCAAAACTACTCAGTTACCACTGAATGCATATTAGAAACATATAATAGTGTAGTCCACTATCCAATAGTATTTAACTTGCAAAACATAGAAATGTTCAAACCAAAGCATTCACACAAGCATTAACACTAGGATTTATAGTGGAAATCTAATTTGGGAAAAACCACTTTGTAACATGTTACTGATATTTTCACTCTTCTGAAGTGAGCTCTGTGAAAAGCCAACTCTATCAAAGGTTTACAAACACATTGTCAGGTGTGACCCAATTAAAGGATTTCAACCACCTTGTTAGGAGTGCACCTTGTTAAAAGACTTAAGTACATTCCATTAGAGTGGAACCTTGTTCAAAGGATTTATACAATGACTATTAGGTCAACCATGATTAAAGGATTTAAACTGATACAATGATTAGAAAGTAACAACAGTGTTTGATCTGAAAACATACAACTCACTTTGCAAATAACAGATCCAATTCTTACACATATATGCTGGCTTACTGACTATGACTCATTTTCATCTCCATTACTAGTCTTCTTAGAAATCTGTTCAATCACAACTCCTTCTTCTTTAGCCTTTTCTTCTTATTTAGTCAGTAACAACAACAACTCTAACATCCCCTTGTATATCTCAACCTCATGGATAGGTTTCCTTAATACTTCTTCGATAGGTTGATCCAACTTTTTCCGCTTAATCTCCTTCGTAGATCTTAGGGTTAGGTCAGATTCATTGAATCCTTCAAACATTTTGTTCTTCATCCATCCTTCTAGAAATATCTCAAATCTCTTTATGGAATTACAATAAAATGGTTTGCGAGGCATTAAATGCTTCCATATAATCAATAAGTAAAGTCAACACCATTTACATAATCCAAGAATTTAACTATGTCAGCTAGAAATCTGAATTCTTCCTCAAATGTAAATTATTGACACTCGGTCAATACTATGTTCAACTCCTCAGTCATCATAGGGTAGCCCGGTCACCACTGAAAGTGTTTCCTCAACTAATACTATCTTCCTCGACAATAAACTAATCTTCCATCAACACTGAATTTACTTAGTATATACTGGCTCGGTCAACACTAACATCACTCAGCTTAAACTAGATTTCTTCACTTTTTCTCAGTTAAGCCTACTATTTAGTCTTACTTCTTACATAGATAAGAAATAGATTATCTTATCATTGTACCACATAATCAAGTACCCTTTGAAGTATCAAGATAACTCAACCTTTCCTTAGGTGCTATTGTTATCACCCCTACCCTAGTCCTCAAAAATCAAATAGATATAGTACTTTATTAAATAGAAATAGTCTTACTAGTTAAGATTTGACATCAATGACAATACAATAGTTACTTCAATTGTATTTTCAAACAATCTCCCTCTTTGGCATTGATGGCAACACCATATGAATACACATGATTCACCAACCAATCCAAAACTTGTCTATACATTAGAAGTATTTATTATATCCTTAGCTTCATTCTGATTTAGAATCTCTTAGCCTTGCTTGCATGACCATCCACACAATAACTTCCACTTAATCTCTTCTGTATTTCTTTCCTCTGAATCTCTCCCTCTTACTTGATCTTCCATGAAATCTTACCATGTGTATTTAGCTTATTCATCTCCATCTTTGACAATAATGCCAAAGCAGAAACTAAAACATGCATCTTTCATATGTAGATGTCATCTTGTTAGTTCAGTAACTTTATTTCTTCCTATATCATCTTTACTTATGACTCATTATCATCTTTTTTGTACTTTTCACAACTCTAGGCTACTCCTAAAGTGTGACCTTTCTCTACATCAATTTGTCAGATACTCTTTGTAGCACATTTGATGCAGTGCTCCTAGCTTGACTAGGCAGCCTCAATGAGGGGAAGAACCCCTAATTTTCCTCTCAAATATTCATGAGATTCTTTAGGTAAGGCTTTAGTGAATATGTCTGCTAGTTGTTCCTTTGTATTCACATATTCCATTCTACCTTCTTTATCTTGTACCAATTCCCTCAAGTAATGATACTTGATGGAGATGTATTTGGTCTTTGTGTGCATCACTGGGTTCTTAGATATGTTGATAGCACTTATGTTCTCACATAAGATGATATTTGGTTTAGTGATTTCTTCTTTCACGCCTACCAACAATTGCTTTATCCATACCAAGTTTGAACAATTCACTACTACAACAACATACTTGGCTTCAACTATAGATTGGAAAATGCAATTTTGTTTCTTTCTTGTCCACGAAACTAATTTCTATCCAAGAAAGAAAGCTCCACCACTAGTACTCTTTCTATCATCCACATTTCTTGCCCAATTTGCATCAGTATAGACTCTCAGTTCAAATCTTTCATGCTTTGTATAGTAAAGTCCATAATCTACAGTCCCTTTCAAATATCTCATTATCCTTTTTACAACCATCATGTGAGTTTCCTTAGGATTGGAAAAGAATCTTTCTACAATCCCAACTGCTAGAGCAATATCTAGTCTATTGTGAATAGCATACTGCAATTTTCCAATCATGGACCTATACAAAGTTTGGTTTACTTCAGCAGTATCATCATTTTTAGAAAAATTTTGTCTAGTAGCCATGGGATTACTTATTGGCCTTCAATCCTCCATACCAAAGGTTTTTAGTATCTCATGAGCATATTAGACTAGGTAATGAAAATAGCTTTCTCCATTTGATATACTTGTAAACCAACAAAGAATTTTATCTCCCCAAACATTGACATTTCAAATTTAGTTTGTATTTCATTTGAAAATTTCTTACATAGGGCATCCTATCCACCAAATATGATATCATCTACAAAAATCTTAGCCAACAAGATTCCTTTACCTTCTTCATCTTTTATGTACAGATTGATGGTGTCATTTTTCCTTAAGAATCCAATCTGCATCAAGTAATTGTGCAGCCTCTCATACCATGCTCTGGGAGCTTGCTTTAGTCCATACAATGCCTTGTTCAGTTTGCAAACCACGTGTCTCTTGTTTGGGTCAACAAATCCTTCGGGCTGTTCAATGTACACTTTTTCTTCCATTTGGTATACCTTGAAATATTTGTAGGCAACATATGCAAGTAGAGTTATCACTCCTTCCAATCTTTATATAGGGGAAAATGTCTCCGCATAGTCTATTCCTTCTTCTTGTGTGTAGCCTTTGCATACTAGCCTTGCTTTGTTTCTTGTGATTCACCCATGTCCATTCAACTTATTTTCTAATACCCATATTGTTCCAATGACATTTTTGTTTTCTGGTCTCGACACTAGAGTCCAAGTATCATTCTTCTCTATTTGGTCTATCTCCTAATTCATGGCTTGGACCTAGTATGCATTTTCTAATGCCTCCCTTGTTGGCTTAGGCTCAAATTCACATAATCAACATGTAGGGTCTCATAACTTGCTTCTAGTTAGAACTCTAGTCTCTTTGACTCCACTGATTTCTTCAGGCTTGTGATGTCTCCTTACATATTGTGCCAAAATAGGTTCTTCTCTCTTTTCTCCTTGCTATTTAGGTTTACCAATAAAATTTTCAGATTCAGCTTCTAAATGCTCGACAACCTCTTCCTAATACTTGACAACATCCTCCTATCATTTGACATTTACTTCTTGTCATTGGGCATTATTTCCCTGATGCTCGACATTGCTTACCCAAGACTCGGTATCAGGTGCAAGTTTTTCACTTGCCTCACCTTCTTCTATATAGACAAAAGATCTATAATCTTCTGGTTCTCTCTTACTTTCCTATTTATTTTTCTCTGCATATTCATCAACCTTGACATTTACACTTTCCACAATTTTGTTAGTGTTAGAGTTCAAACACTTGTAAGCTTTGCTTTTTGTGGAATAAGCTAGGAATATGCCCTCATCACTTTTAGCATCACACTTTCTATTCCTATTGTCTTTTAGTATATAACATTTACTCCCAAATTGCTCCCAAAAATTCTAAAGTACTTTACATTAGGTGCATACCCATGCCATAATTCATAAGGTGTAACATTTGTACATTTTTCATTTGTACTCAGTTTAGGGTATAAATAGTTGTACTTACAACTTCTCTCCAATACTTTTGTGCAATATTCTTCTTGATCATTAGTGTTCTTACACAATCCTTGATAGAACGGTTCCTTCTCTCTTCTATACCATTTTGTGGAGGTGTTCTAGGTGTAGACATCTGTTAATTTATTCCTCTATCATTACAGAACTGATTGAACTCATTTGATATGAATTATCCACCTTAGTCAGATCTCAGACACTTCAAGTTCCTACCTATCTCCTTTTCAACCTTAGCCAAATACAACTCAAAAAACTAAAAGGCGTCAGATTTTTCTTTTAAAAACATTACAGTCATCATTCTGGTGTAATCATCAACAAACATATTAAAATGTCTAGCACCACAACAACTTTGTAGACCCATAGGTCCATAAAGGTTAGTATGAACCAAATGTAAAGCATTTTTAGAAGTAAAAGTCTTGCTCTTGAAACTAGACTTTGTCATCTTACCCAACTGACATTGTTTGCACATTACATTATCAGGTTTCTTCAATATTGACAATCCTCTCACTTTCTTCTTTTTACTAATATCTACCAGATTATCAAAGTTAACATGACATAGCCACTTATTCCATAACCATATATCATCAAGTTGTACAATCAAACATGTCTCTTGAGATAGGTCTAGATAGAACAAATTACCTCTTATCTACTTTCCACTTCCAATTAGTTTACCAGCAACATCAAATATTTTAGCCTTCTTGTGATGAAATTCCACTTGATAGCTAGTGCTATTAAGTTGTGCAACACTTATCAGATTATAGTTAAGACCTTCAACCCAATAAGAATTTTCACAAGTGATCTTATCAATCAGCTTAATTAATCCTTTACCCTTAATAGGACATGGTGTATCATTACCAAATTTCAGACTTCTACCTTTGTAATGATCTAGGGTATCAAACATACTTTTATCACTAGTCATGTAGTGTGAGAAATCACTATCAATGATCCACTTATCATTTTTGTTCACATACGATATAAGTTCATTTTTCTCATCCTCATCAGACTCATCTTTCATAGAATCATAGACTACTTCAATTTCAAAATCATCACTATCAGTGTAAGTTTCTTCTTCAGCAAGCACAAAGATAGGAAATACTGACAAACTTTGTTACATGAGAATGTTAGAAATAGGAAATACTGAGAGGGGGGGTGAATCAGTATTTCAAAAACTTTTACTTTTTCCCACTTATGGATATAACATATTACTTTAATGCATATAAAGCATAAGAAACTAAATAGCATACACAATAGTAAATGTAAAGAACTCATAACACATCATATGTTCTCGAGGAAACCCTGGCCAAGGGAAAACCCTGGTGGGGATGGTACCCACAAAGATCAACTAATCAAAAGATATCTGGTTAAGGATGTTGACCCTGTCAGGAGCCTATTACAATCATATAGTGTATCAGTCCTGGTTAAGGGACTATAGGCCTTGTTAGAAGCCTCAACCCTATTAGGAGTTGTAGATACAAAATATGATTAGCAGATGATCTCACTGCCCAAAAAGGTAATACAAATTTTTACTAATTAAAATATGGTATTGCTTACAACTTTGCATCAACAACTTTCACTGCTATCACAAATTACATATATTACATGTTACATTTCAAGTATGCTCGGTACATCTCTATTAATACAAGATACAAAAATAATATCTTTCTCTTTTCAGCTTGCATATCTTTATCCAAGAGTAAACATCTAGGATGTCATCTCTTTATAATATTAAGTCATTATTTTGACAAGCAAAATAATCCCTTAATTCATTTACTAGTTTTTTCTTCAAAACTGCACTGTCGGTTGTACTCTGTCATCGGTAAAATAGTCATAACTTTGTCCGCACTATCCATACTCTTTTGTGCACTGAGATGGGGTATCCTTAGACACCGTAGAGTCTATTTTCAACTACACAAACTCTAATCATGCTCTAGTGAACGTCGCCAAAACAAACTATAATGGGTGCTCTGTCAAAATCACTGTTTCATACTTAGACAATTTTAGTCTACGATCTTCCATACTTACTTTATAGCTTATGCGCTCTTCATAGGGAACATATGTTTCCATAATGAAAACATCTATGTACATACCTCAGTCAAATTGCCAACAATCTCCCCCTTTGTCATTGGTGGCAACATATGAGAAAAGTGGCTAAGTGTACAAGTCAAAATCTCAAAATTTGTATCAAAATTGTGGCCATAGTATAAAATAAGTATACTATCCTTATATCTCCTCAAAATATATACAGTAATCTATTACACTTCATAATACTCCATAGAACTCCCCCTATGAATATCCTTCCTTATCATATAGACAATTTTTTAAGTATCTCTCCCCCTTTGACAATAATGACAAAATAAAGGGTGGAAAGGGATATACAAAAATTGTGTCAAAACTTTTACCTTACTATCTTATTGCAAATCCGGTAGGCTTGCAACACAATCTGCAAAATCTATCTTCCAAGTCTCAAAATCTTTCTCCCATGCCTTCTTTATTGATTCTGCTACATTGAGTAAAGTACTTAATCCATATGCTGCAATCTAACAAGCTTGGAGGGACTCAAAATTGAATTTCTAAAATGTTGTCTTAGCAGTAAGACATTTATCTAGCTACTCTTCGATTATAGTCAACTTGATTGAGACATACTCTCTCAAGATGTTTATTTTGATAGATTTCTTGTTTTTCTCATCATTTAAAGTCCTTATTTCATCACATAATTTTTTGATCTTATTCTCAACTATTCTGATCTTCATGTTCAGGCTGGCCAGAGAGTTTGTCTCTATTGCAATCTCATCTTGCTTCTCTTTTATCTTCTTTTCTTCCTCAATTAAAATATTCTCATATTTTGTACACTGAATGTACAAACACTTTCCATTCTCAAGATGTTTCCTTAAGTCCTTAATGTGTCTATCAAGGCTGCCAATCTCATTCTTGATATTCTGACTTATGTTCTGCAACATCTCAGCTTCATAAGCTGCCAGAGCCTTAACCTTAGCAATATCAGTTAAATTAGTGAATTCAACATCAAAAGATTTAATTACCATCTTTTCTCTTTCAAGTGGATTTGAATCAAAGACTTTTGTAGATATGACACTTTGTAGCTTCTCAGTCAAATCTTTCAGACTACCTTATAAATTCTTAACTTTCTTGTTCTTTCCAATAATTTTGTTTAAAGAAGTGATCAACTCTATTTGATCATCGTCATCAAGTTCCTTGCTTAAATCTTCAATCAATGTTTCTATTCCTTTCTCCTTTCCAGTCTTAGGAGTAATACTGATGTCTTCTTGTGTTTCAGTAGGTGTATGGGCCTCTATTTCCATTTGCACTTTAGTATGTGTAGTCTATGTTTCAATAGTCTTTTCTTGCTCTCCCAAATCCAAATTGTCAACAATGTTATCCAAACTGTTGAGTATTGCATCATCTGAATCTAGAGTAACTTTAGTTCCTTCAATTTCCATAGATTATGTGCCAATGTTTATGGAAGAAGAGGGAATATCTTCAACTTCAACTACCTCTACTGCTACCTTTGCTTATTCTGAACTCTATTTCTCTGCTGGTTTTGCAACTGATTGATCTTTGTTATCTTTTCCTACTACCAAGTTTGCTAGCACTTGCACAATTGCCTATTTAGTTTCAGTCTTTACTTTCTCATACTGTCCTCCCATTATTTGTATAATTCTTCTTTTGTTTCTCAATAGGGTTTCAAGTGGCTTGAGGATCTGTTTAAGATGGTCATCATATCTTATCTCACAGAACTATCTAATCACATTCTCTCTCATTTTGGTATCTTCTTCTTGTGCTCTCATCTTTCTTCTCACAAGTCTATTGTACAAATCTTCTGGTATCTTTCCATGAATAGTATCAAATTTCTTGTTAGACAAAATGATATGTGTAACCATTGCAATCTCAAGATTCAATCTATCAGAGGATCCATATAAATCATAGTATTTATTCATTTTGGTAAAGTCTCCATGCTGCATTATATCTTCATTAACTCTTTCTATCCTTGGTTTCCATGATTTCTTCTTTGTTGTCACTTCATCATCTTTTATCTCTACAACTCTTCTAGGTACTGGTGGAACAATTGTTTTCTTTCTTTTACCCGGTCTTGAAGCACTTGCCTTCATTCTTTTGCTCGGTGCTGAAGAAAAGGGTTTCTCTATCTAAATAATTCTTTGTTCCTTCTTAGGTTCTTCAACCTTTACCTTTACTTGAATAGGTTCTGCACTTGATGCCAAAGGTGGGACTGATAATATCTCACTTTGCCTTATTGCTTCTGCAGTCTTCTTTGCAATATCAAATTCTTGCTCACTCATTCCTGATTCTTTTAAAATTTTCTTTATTGTAGACTCCACTCTCTTCTTTGATTGTTTCTCTTCCTTAAGTGCCTTTGCTGAACCAAATTTTTCATCATATGTTCCAAATCTGTTGCTATGAGCATCAACTTTACTTTTCAACAATCTACTAACATAACCTTCTATTTCACCTTCAAAGATTTCATAGCCAAGAGGGTCTATGAATTCATGTCTAGGTTCTACTTCCTCAATGTAAGTGAAATCAGTATCAACCATAAAACATATATCATCTTTGTATTTCTCAACTAGGGATGGAGGAATTCTTGATCTATTTACCACAATGTTCTGAAAAGTTTTCAATACTAACTTTACACTGTCATTAACCTTCTCAATAAGATGTTTCATGTAGACTTTATTGATTCTTGCCATAGTATTCTCACCATCATTCCATTCAATAGTGTAAGGAAATATTCTTAGAAAATGGAAGAACGTGTAAGTAACCAATGACAAAAATCTAAAGTGAGTGTATTTAGCTTTCTTTATCTTCTCCAAATTCTCAAACAACTGTATTCTTAGAATTTCACACATATCCATAGACTTCTTCTCCACACACATCAAATAAGCAATGTGTACCATACCTGCTAGCATATCATCTTCTCTAGAGCTTCCATAGAATTTTGTTGTCAAAATCTTACACAATTATTTTACATCATCTTGCTTAATCTTCCTAATGACTATACCTCAGCCATTGTATACTGAACCGGTGTTTTCAATAACAATCTTTCTCATGTTTTTCTCATTCAATGGGATAGCACCAACTTTTTATAATCTAGTAACATCATGAATTAGGTCTATAGTTATGTCTATAACTCTATCTTCTAACCAAAATTTTCCATTATGAATCCTACTCAAAATGATCTTAGTGCACTCCTCATCATCAAATTCATATTTCATAGAGTACTCAATGATTTCATTGTTTTATAGATGTTCATAACCTTGTTTCACTGACATATCTAAGATGTACAATTTCTTATATATTCACCACTAAAATTATACTCCCTTAGGGTTTCATACTTGCATCCAAGATAACCTTTGACATTCTCTAAATGAAGAACTTTGTCTGGTATAGCTGATAAGGCTAAACTAGCATCTCTTTCTGAGGGTTCAACTGGATCTTTCTTATTTCTAGGTTTATTCTTATCCTTAATGTTGTGCATCAATGACACATCCATGATTATATCTAATTTCTTAAGCTAATTCAAGATCGTAGTTGGATAAATACCTTAAATTCACAAAATTAGGGCTTTCACTAGATCGGTGCTTCAAACTTCTTCAAATCACTTCCAAACTTCTTTCTTCACTTCCAAATCACTTCTAATCACTTGATAATAATAATAAATTCAATTTAAATATTTTACCACTTAGCATTTACTCGATTTGATATCGCATTCAATAATTTTGCTGCCAAAATGTCAAAAAGCTGATTCTGTAAACCTACAACCATAAATCTTTTTGCGACCTCGCAAAACACAATATTTATTTTTGCACACTTAACCATAGCATCAGTATGACATAAAAAACCTTCATCTAACTACTCAAAACTTAACTTATTCAAAATCTAATTCTATACTAATTCTAAGTTCCTAAACTACAAAAATTTTCATAATTTAAGTGCTTAAAGAAGGGTTAGGTAAAGACTCATTCTTACCTTTAGATACATTACCTTCCTGATTACCTTCAATGCTGAATATACCTCCTTGATCTATGCCTTTAACAAATTTTACTTCATCTTCATTGCTACAACAACCTTTCTCTTTGTTTCCTGCATTTTCATTCCTTCTTGCGTAGTTTCTAGGGTTAGGGTTATGATGATAACCTCCATTATTCATTCTACAAAATCTTGTTGTGTGTCCAATCTTTTTACATATCTGACAAGTGATTCCATTGGTTCCATATCTAGGTGTTTGCTGATCGATTTGTTTCCTTCAATTTCTAGCAATATGTCCAATTTTGTTTCATCTGAAACATACTATTCCATTTCCTCTTTTCATGTCTTCAATTGATCTCTGATCTGCATTGTTAGTATTTCCAGGCATTCTTCTATTGTAATTATTCTCAATAGCTTTAGATCTTCTACATTCAATAGATCTATGTCCAAAACCATGACAATTATAACAATAACCATTTAGAGGTTTGAATTGTTTACCTGTACAATCTCTCTTCATATGACCAATAGTATTACAAGTAAAACATCTACCTTTGAATTCTCTTTGCATACCTTTGGATGATTCTTCTTTCTTTGGTGGTTCTTCTTGCTTAGGTGCATCTTCTTGGTTCGGTGATTCTTCTTTCTTTGGTGCATGTTCTTGCTTCGGTGATTCTTCTTGCTTTGGTGCATCTTCAGATTTGTTCTCATCTAACTTCTTTTCTTCACTGCTTTCACATTCATTCAGATCTAGTTTCTTGCTTTCACTAACTATCTTCAATATTTTAAATCCAAGACCAGTTTTGTCATAAAATGGTTTTCCATAAGATACTTGCTTATCAATCTTTTCACTGTTTGAATATAGCCTTTCAAGTTTTTGTTTAGATTGAGTCAATTCACCTTTCATAATTTTGTTGTATTTCTCAAGTTCATTATACTGCAGTTTGACTTTATCAAATTTAGATGTTACCTTGCCAAGTTTAGATTTCAGATCTTCATTTTCATTCTTTAAACTTTCATTCTCAGATCTCAAATTGTCATTTCCATCTTTCAAGCTAAGCTTCAAATTTGCTATCTTCAATTCATGTTTAAGGATCACATTTTCTTTTTCTAAACCTTCACAATCTTCAACAAGAATTTCAGATTCCTTTTTAGATTTCAAACTTTCTATCTTACCTTTCAATTTGTCAATAAGATTCTTTGCATCATCATACTTCCTTTTCAAGGTGTTTCTTTCATCAGTAAGCATATCAATTTGCTCAAGAGCTTCTTCAATATTCTTCTGTAATTGATCCATATCCATAGAGATCTTACTCAAGCTACTAGGCTTTCCTTGAATGCTTCTTCTCTAAGTAACTATGCTTTGATACCAATTGTTAGAAATAGGAAATACTGAGAGGGGGAGTGAATTAGTATTTCAAAAACTTTTATTTTTACCCACATATGGATATAACAGACTACTTTAATGCATACAAAGCATAAGAAAATAAATAGCATACACAACAGTAAATGTAAAGAACTCATAACACATCATATGTTCTCGAGGAAACCCTGGCCAAGGGAAAACCCCAGTGGGGATGGTACCCACAAAGATCCACTAATCAAAATATATATGGTTAAGGATGTTGACCCTATTAAGAGCCTGTTACAATCATATAGTGTATCAGTCCTGGTTAAGGGACTATAAGCCTTGTTAGAAGCCTCAACCCTATTAGGAGTTGTAGATACAAAACCTGATTACTAGATGAGCTCACTACCCAAACAAGTAATACAAATGTTTACTAATTACAATATGGTACTACTTACAACTTTTCATCAACAACTTTCATTGCTATCACAAATTACATATATTACATGTTACATTTCAAGTATGCTCGGTACATCTTTATTTATACAAGATACAAACATAATATCTTTCTCTTGTCAGCTTGCATATCTTTATCAAAGAGTAAACATCTAGGATGTAATCTCTTTATAATATTAAGTCATTATTTTGACAAGAAAAATAATCCCTTAATTCATTTACTAGTTCTGTCTTCAAAACTGCACTGTCGACTATACTCTGTCATCGGTAAAACAATCATAACTTTGTCCGTACTATTCATACTCTTTTTCACACTGAGATGGGGTATCCTTAGACATCATAGAGTATATGTTCAACTATGCAGACTCTGATCATGATCTAGTGAATGTCACCAAAACAAACTATATCGGGTGCTTTGTCAAAATCATTGTTTCATACTTAGACAATTTTAGCCTGTGATCTTCCATACTTACTTTCCATCTTATGCGCTCTTCATAGGGAATGTATGTTTCCATAATGACAACATCTATGTACATACCTCAGCCAAATTTCCAATAGAGAAACACATGATAGGGATTTTACGTTTATACTTTCCTTTTCCCCTTTTCAATCTTCTAGCCATAAGCACTTCAAGATCCTCTAATTCTTCATTAGAAGTGTCACTATCACTTTCACTCTCACTGATGCATCTTTCCTTTTCTTTCTTAGACTTGTTCAAAACCAATTGTGACTTGAATGTAGATTCAACATTAGCAACAGTGAAGTTATAATAATTAGAAAGTTCAAAAGTAGTAAGCTTACCAACAAGACTTTTCAGAGTAAGAGCATTGCCAGGGTTACATCTAGATTCTTGAATTGCTAAAATTTTGATGGCATACATAGGATGAAAAGTTCTCAATAATTTTCCAATAGCTGTTTCATCATCAATAGTTCCATTAGCTCCTCTAATAGCATTTACAACTTCTTTTATCCTACCACAATACTGAGCAATATTCTCACCTTCTTGCATTTTCATTTCATCAAATTTACCTCTCAAGCTTTCAAATTTTTCCCTTAGTACATTTATGTCACCACCATAGATGTTTGCAAGAGTGTCCCACATTTGATTTGCATTTGTGCAATCTTTGATGTCTTCAAATTCAGGATAGCCTAGGGAAGATGCAATCTTCAACATTGCTTGATTGTGCTCTTCTTTAGCTCTCATCTCCTCGGTAGTTAGAGGTGCAACAAGTGTAACATAGTCATGTTCAATATAATACTTTGCCGAGTCACCAATACTAGCTAGATGTAGTTTCATCAGACTCGGCCATGTAGGGAAGTTCTCCTTATTTAGCTTTGATACCTCCTTCTTATACATCCTAATCATTTACTTCAAGTACCTTTAAACTTTTTCTTTATAACCACCAACAGCTCTGATACCAATTTTTAATATGATTTAGAACAATAGAGAGGGGGTGAATCAATTGTTCTCAGGTCTAGATGTATAAAACAAACTTTAAAATACTTCAACAAATTTAGATTTGATAAACAAAACTACTTGATTACCACTGAATGCATATTAGAAATATATAATAGTGCAGTCCACTATCCAATAGTATTTAACTTGCAAAACACAAAAATGTTCAAACCAAAACATTCACGAAAGCATTAACACTAGGATTTATAGTGGACACCCAATTTGGGAAAAACCACTTTGTAACATGTTACTGATATTTTCACTCTTCTGAAGTGAGCTCTATGAAAAGCCAACCTTATCAAAGGTTTACAAACACACTGTCAAGTGTGATCCCATTAAAGGATTTCAACCACTCTATTAGGAGTGTGTCTTGTTAAAGGACTTAAGTACATTCCATTAGAATGCACCCTTGTTCAAAGGATTTATACAATGACTATTAGGTCAACCTTGATTGAAGGATTTAAATTGATACAATGATTAGAAAGTAACAATAGTGTATGACCTCAAAACATACAACTCACTTTGCAAATATCAGATCCAATTCTTGCACATATATGTTGGCTTACTGACTGTGATTCATTTCCATCTCCATTACTGTCTTCTCGAAAATCCCTTCAAGAAATCACAACTCGTTCTTCTTCAGCCTTTTCTACTTATTCAATCAGTAACAACAACAAATCTAGCATCCCCTTGCATATCTCAACCTCTTCCTTAGGTTTCCTTAATACCTCTTCGATAGGTCAAGCCATCTTTTGCCGCTTAATCTCCTTCGTAGATCTTAGGGTTAGGTTAGATTCATCGAATCCTTCCAACATTATTTTCTTCATCCATCCTTCTAGAAATATCTCAAATCTCTTTATGGAATTACAATAAAATGGTTTACGGTGTATTAAATGCTTCCATACAATCAATAAATAAAGTCAACATGATTTACATAATCCAAGAATTCAACTATGTTGGCTAGAAATCTAAATTCTTCCTCAAATATAAATTTTTGGTGATCAGTCAATAATGTGTTCAACTCCTCAGTCATCATTGGGTAGCCCAGTCACCACTAAAACTATTTCCATAGCTAATACTATCTTCCTCAGTAATAAACTAATGTTCGGTTAACACTGAATTTACTTGGCATATACTAGCTCGGTTGACACTCACATCACTCAGCTTAAACTAGATTTCTCTAATTTTTCTTGGTTAAGCCTACTGTTTAGTCTTAGTTCTTACTTAGATAAGAAATATATTATCTTATGATTGTGCCACATAATCAAGTATCCTTTGAAGTATCAAGATAACTCAACCTTTCCTTAGGTGCTATTGTTATCACCCCTGTCGTAGTCCTTCTCAACAATCAAATAGATATAGTACATTCTTAAATAGAAATAGTCTTACTAGTTAAGGTTTGAAATCAATGATAATACAACAATTTCTTCAATTGCAGTTTCCAATAGATATGTCATTTCTTCATCTTTTATCTCTTTAACAGATATTTAGATGTTTGCAACTAACATGATAAGTACTGTAGAAACTAGTTGACATCAATGACAACATATTTACTGATTTAATCATCTTACATATCATTTCAGTAGCTCAGTGATCTCTAATCACTGATCTTCAAATCATTCAGATATTCAATCGGTTGTAGTTCATCACATTTATGATTTTCCACCTTGTACATATGGTGGACCCGAATATCTTCAATGTGAAGTCATAAAGCATCTTATAAAAAGATTAATTTCTTGTAAAAATTCCATAAGATCGTCAATCCAAAACTTTTTATTGATAGGTAAATACATATTATAATATAAATAATAATAGTTTTAAAGAACCTTGAAGCTTAAGACATTTTAAAGGCATCAATTCTTTATCATCAATCAACAATAATGTCTGCATAACTCCCATGCTAGAAACACAGGTAGATCTAGGAAATGATGGTGAATTATCACCAATACAGGTACTCTGATCTATATCCAACATAGAAAATGGTGCCACTATATCTCCTAATCCATAAAATTAATCCACTATGAGATGCACCCAAGATTAAAGTACAAATTATCAAATCATAATTAACACAAAACAAAATATGGAAAAACAAGGATTTACCAGGCATAAACTATGAGGGCATTGATATTTGCAAGCCCCTTTTTGCTGACATTTGACTTGCCAATCACAGATGTTCGTTGGTTGACATTCTAGGATAAGTGTCCTACGCTTGATGACTTGAACAATACATTATTAGAAAAGACATTCTGAAATAATAAAAGTAAGAGTAGCTTTCAATAAAGTTTGAATAAAAAATTTCGTAGAAATTTTTAATTAGTTTTAATTGTACCTTTTCCTTTAGCTATATCTACGGTATCAGTAAGTCTAATGAAAAATGTACACTTCTAATTAGTAAGTCCAATGAAGTTTTTGAATGTTCCAAAGAAAAAATTCCTCATAACTTGTTAACTTAAGGATTATTTTACATGAGATGGTCAGAGTTTTTCTAGTACTGGCCTCGCCGTGATGTCTATGACCAGGTACTTGAGCAAACAAAAAATCATGTAAGCAGAACATGTACATATTTTAGTTCACGACATAAAAGAGCATAAAATATAAACCTTTATTGAACGTTTGTTATAACTAAAGATTCATTACTGCTTACTTCAAAAAAATGTGCTTGATAATGAAATATCAAGCTGAAATAAAATAGTGAACAAAATAGTATTCCACATAGAGTGAATGAAATATATCATTAAAAGAAGGTGACAAAATCCGATCACGAACCACAAAAATAGGAAATCAAATAGGGACAAAATACAAGAAATAAGAAAAATCATTACGACTATAGAAAAATCTTTAAGAATATAAAAAAATCATTAAGACTATAATAACAAAAATAAATACTCTTTGTCAAGAATGTTCAAAATCATTAGGACTATAGAAAAATCATTAAGACTATAGAAATTCAAATTCTTGAAATGGACGGTTTTGATTCTTTTCCTTTACAACACTTGAGCATTCATCATTTGGTATTGTGTATATTCTATTTAAGTATGTCAGGTACAAAGTATTCAATTTAGATTTGACAAACATGTAGATTTGACCAAGCATTACTGGGAGCTTGACCCAACAGAAAATGGAACTGTGATATGATTTTCACAATAGTACATGTGTTTTTGGGTAAGCTCCCAATAGTGCTTAGGAAAATCTGCATGTTCACAATAGTATATGTGCATATAAGAGTTCATTAGAGAAGGTATATGTACATGTGACAAACATGCAGATTTGTCAACCAAGCATTATTGGGAGCTACACCCTACAACAAATGGACTTGTGATGATATTTCACAATAGTACATGCATTGCTGGGTAAGCTCCTAGTAGTGCTTACACAAATTTGCATGTTCATTACCTATGCATATGAAATGGCTCTAAAGGAAGATACAATTTTTGAATAACCATTTTGTCAACTCTAATTTTATCAACAAAGAGGGATATTTATCATAGCCATAGAAACATGATTATTTCCAAATGGAATAAACCAAGGAGTACCATAAGAAATATTGACCATTTACAATCATGAACAATAAACTTAAATCAAATAGCTCATCTTTTTATCAGCATTTGTAATCTTTGTGTATATGAAAAATGAATGAAATATCAAGCTAAAATAAAATAGGGAACAAAAATTCAAATTGAAAGCCTAATTTATCAAGAGCAAAAAATAATGTGGAACCCCATGAAAATAAAAAAAAAGAAATATGCTTTTTCAACAATATTCAAAATCCTGTCACTAAGCACAGACATAGGAAATAAAAAAGGGACAAAAGATAAAATATAAGAAAAATCATTAGGACTTAAGAAAAATCATTAAGACTAGAGAAAATCAAGTTCTAGAAATGGACGGTTTTGATGCTTTGTCATTACAACAATTGAGCATTAACCATTTGGTACTTCTTGGTGTATTCCATTTAAGTATGTTAGGCACAAGGTATTCCATTTAAATTTGACAAACATGGATATTTGACCAAGAATTACTAGGAACTAGACCCGACAACAAATGGACTTGTGATGATTTTCATAATAGTACATGTGTTACTGAGTCAACTCCGAGTAGTGCTTAGGAAATTATGCATGTTTATCACCTATTTCTTTGAAAATTTTCTAGATTCTAAGAAAAGATATGAGTGGAGGCCAAAGAAGGGATATTTTTTAAGGTTTCATAGAGCTATGTTACTTTTGTCCAACCTCAACTCAGCAAAGAAGATAGAATGGATGAAATTTTTGTATTTTTGAAATATAAATGAAAGAGAATAAAAGAAAACTAATCTAAGTTAATCTTAAGGAAAAGAGGCAAAGCATCTAACACCAAAAAGAAAGAGTTGTCTATCACAAGTTCACCAATATGTAGAGGATAAAAAGTGATCTCATATGAGAATGTAATGGATCAAAAGGATCATGTGTAATGTATAGAAATGTAATGAAATATATGATTATGTAGATCTAGAAATTCTTATGAATAATTATGAAATTAGATCAAATCAAATACATACCTCATAATAAAAATGATCTAGAAATACCTATTTTCTGGTGTTTTTATTCAGTTTCAAGAATTTCTGCAATTGGATCTGGGCTAGAAATATAGAAATAGAGAAAACCTAGAAACCTTTTGTTTTTCTGAGAAAGGTCAACCTTGACCCAAAATAGGGGTAAGATCTTACCCTGGGGCACAACCTTACCCCAAAAGTTGACCTTGACCTACACTTTTTTGACAAAAATTCTATTTGTGGATCTCAAAAGTTCATCGAAAAGGGTACTCAGATCTGCTCTGATATTCATTGTCCTGCACCTATACCTACAAGAAAAAGGGTTTTGCGGTTTAGATAAGGGGTTTGCCTTGGTCAAACCTCAGTTTGGAATCAACCTTAAAATTTAATTGAAATAGAGAATGCTAGTAAGTAGTAGAAGTAGATCTAACAATGAAGCTATGATATTCAATAGATATGCAATTATATTTGGAGTGTAGACCAGTATGTTGATATGAAAGCTTGGACTCAACGCTAACAAATGTAAATCAAAACCTCCAAGATTATATGCTTTGAATCCACCTTGAAGGGAGGATGAAGAGATCTTGAAGATGAACAAAGGTTCTTGAAGGAATATCACACAACCATGATGGATAGATCTAGGATTTTGAATGATGAATCTTGAATGCTTGAATCCTTGATCTTCAATGGAGAATTTGAAGGCTTGAAGGATTGCATGTAGATGATTCCTTGAACACTTGATTGAGAATGCTAGATAGAATGTTGGAAATCTCAAACGTTTCTTGAGTGAGAATGGATGTCTTGATGTGAAGAAGATGGATTGAAATGAGAGAGGAAGGCTTCCTTTTATACAAGTCTAGGGCACAACCTTCTAGAGAGGAAAACATTAGAGAATTAAATTATAATCAAGCCTTTACCCCTATGAGTGGACCTAAATTAAATATAATTTAAGAGTTTATAGTTTCGAAGCCCGAAATAGCCAACCCGAAAGTGGGAAATAAAAATTTTCCAAAACCTGACATCAGAAAACTTTTGGATTTTGAAATCTGGACACAGGTTTAGGGTCGAGGTCAACTCTAACCTAGGTTAAGGTCAAGGTCAACCTTGACCCAAAAGGTCAACCTTGACCCTGAGGTCAAGAATCTCAAGGTTTCAGGTCAAGGTGCGAGAAATAGGCTAGAAAGAGGTGGAGGAAAGGGTAGAATAGGGGGAAAACCATGATCCAAGCCAGAGATCCCATGAAAGCATCTGACATAACCCCAAACCACCTACTAAGAGGGATAAAGTAGTCCTAAATGGAAGTGCTTCCATTTTTTGATGAAACATTTAGCCCCCACTTTAGCAAGAGTATGGATTCAATACAAACTCTTGTTAAAGGAGAAGAAAGATCCAAGTGGATTCACAATGAGATAGAATATCACTTAGTTAAGGATACAAGCCCCCAAGCTAAGGATTCTAACTCAACATACACACACGAGGGTTCAAAAACAAAAATAAAACTAAAACACACAACAAGAGGGGTTAGTACAAACCCAAATCAACTAGTTAAGGAAATCTTGCTAAGAAATGCTTCTTATACTAATATCATGTTTGGAAAGATTTTATAAAATCATAATTGATTACATAGGAAAGACAAGAGAAAAACTATAAATAACATATCTTCATGATCTAATCCTACTAGCATGAAAGTGAGAAGAGAGGACAAAGAGGGTAATTAACTCATCTAGTAAGATGCTCACTTATCATGAATCACCAAGGAGGGAGAGCCCAACAAGTGGCAAAACCTAATAGTTCACCCAAAAATTATGCCTTGAAATTGTAAAGCATCTTCTGACGTCTTTTGGAATAGCCATAGATCCAAATTCTTGTATCACTATGAATATAAAATGTATGTCTCTTCAAGATTTAGAAATTTATGTGTGTTAACTTCTAAGGATTTATCATATTTGAAATTGAAAATGCATGTCTCTTTAGGATTTAGCAAATTATTTGTGTTACCTTCTAAGGATGAGACATATTGAAAAATGTAAACTGTAGCATAAGAGAGACCCTATATATTCTCCCCTCCTTATCGTGGCTATCAACTAGACATGATAAGGAAGAGAATATGGACAAATAATTCTCCAAGTAAGGAGAAATCTTGTTTAACAACAATGTACACTATATTCTTAGCAAAGGGGATTGACCCTTACATCAAAGAGCATAGATAATCATGAAAAATGATATTTCACTTATGGAAAAAGAATCCTCAAAGAGAAAGAGATATTATCAACAAGATCCCCACCATAGAGGAGTGCTTTAAATAAAATACCATCTTTCAAAGAGAAACAAAGAGTCAATCATCCAGCCCCTATAATCAAGAGGAAGAGGAATCTTTGAATAAAGAAAATAAAATCTAACCCTAGAGCAAGGGAAATAATTTATAAAGAACATAATTTGAAGAATAAAGAAGAGGTGATTACCTAGGACAACAACCTCTCACATAAAATGATATCCATAGCCAAAACCTTAGTCAATATAATGAAATAATGTTGCAAGATAAACAAATGCCACTAATTTGGGGAAAGTAGATCCCTAGATAAAGAGGAAGAAGGAAGACCTTGCCTCGAGGGATAAGAGAAAGGGATACCTTTGTAAACCAAATGTCTTTAGAAAAAATATCTTAAAAGGAGAACTATGGATGATTATGACCATAATACAAAACCATAGGGATAAAATACAGAAAACATAACTAATTAAGCTCAAAACTAAGGACATGCTATGAGCATAATGGATCCTAGAGAATTGGGAGAAATACCTCTTTCCCCCTAGTCAAGAGATAAGATGGGGAAAGAGCTATATTATAGAAGAATGAGGGGTAAAATTATGAAGAAATTGTAATACCACAAGAGAGTGAGATATAATTTCTAAAGCAGCTCTTTCTCTAACATATATCTTTAAATGCACACCATCAACAAGTAAATATGTATTACTATAGTGAAAAGGATATTTGTACATGGAGAAAGCATCTTTTGGCATAGCTTTAGAGACTTCTATGTAAGTCAAAGAATTCGGATAAAAAGGGGTAGGTAAAAAGAATTCTTGTGCATCTGCATCATGAACCATACTTTGAGTCTCATCATAAGTGTGGGAAGAACTAGGAATAGTAGATGGAGCGTTAGGAATATTAGGAATCAGATTAGGAAGGATAGGATTAGGATTAGGAAGATTGGGAAATGGATTAGGAAGGATAGGATTAGGATTAGGAAGATTAGGAAATGGTGTATCATCTACCAAATTCTTCACATAATCCAAAAGAGTAATAGGTTTGTCACACAAATTCTTAAGGAAAGTTTTGAAAGTAGGAAGGAAAGTATAGGAAATATCATAATAGCATAGTCACTACAAAGGATTTGAAATATTTTAATGTGAGTGACAGGATCTCCCTTACCATCATAATTCTCAAGATGAGGCATATCAGCTTGCTGAGGAACATGAGCATGAATAATGTCTAGGAATAAAGGACTACCCATGTCACATGTAGGAATACTAAACTTGGATTGAGTTAAGGATGCAAGTTGTTGTTGTAAAGAGGGCACAATTTGAGCTAGACTAATGATTGTTGAATCATTCCAAAAGAAATAGGAGGCATAGAAACATTAGGACCACTAGGAAAAGTGTAGCAAGTGGTAGGATTGGAAGACACAACTGGAGGAACACTTGGAACCATAGTTGGAAGAGGGTTTGAATAGGTATAAGGAACACTATGGTAAGAAGGCTATGAGGTAGGTAAAGACACTAGTTGAACACTCATAGGAAGATATGTAGTCACCAAAGGAGGAGTGTAAGTTGGAATGCTAGGTAAAAGAATGGAAGAAAGTTCCATACTAGTGATAAGAGGAGTGAGTCCTAGATCTTGAGATAAAGGTTTGTCATTTAAATGCACAAGATGAGTGATACCATGTAGTATATTAAAACCTTGACCACTATCATGGATGACTTTCTTAAATGCCTCTATAGCTTGAATATAATATTTATGATATAACATTATAGGTGCATCAATGTTGTAAATAGTGGAACATAAAGGTAACCATGCACACACCCTATGCTAAAGGTCAAATGAAGAGGTTTTAGAGGAGGATGAAATAGGAATAGGATCAATGAAGATCTTATTCATACAATTTTAATCTTCACTTCCATGTAACTCATTAAGGGATTTATCCTCTTTTGTAACAAAAGTCTCATCAAAGTATTGGAAACAAAAATCATACATGTTGAACACAAAGTAGCACTACAAGCATGAAAAATGTAAATATTTTTTTGTATTTTTAAAGAAATTTATTTTCATCTTCACTTCCATGTAACTCATTAAGGGATCTATCCTCTTTTGCAATAAAAGTTTCATCAAAGTATTGGAAACAAAAATCATACATGTTGAACACAAAGTAGCACTACAAGCATGAAAAATGTAAATATTTTTGTATTTTTGAAATATAAATGCAAGAGAATAAAAGAAAACTAATCTAAGTTAATATTACTTGGAAAAGAGGCAAAGCATCTAACACCAAAAAGAAAGAGTTGTTTATCACGGGTTCACCAATATGTAGAGGATAAAAAGTGATGTCATATGAGAATGTAATGGATTGAAAGGGTGATGTGTAATGTATAGAGATGTAATGAAATATATGAATATGTAGACCTAGAAATGCTTACAAATAAGTATGAAATTAGATCAAATCAAATACATACCTCATAATTAAACTAATCTAGAAATACCTATTTTTTGGGTGTCTATTTTCAGTTTTAGGAATTTATGCAACTGGATCTAGCCTAGAAATACAGAAATAGAGAAAACCTAGAAATGTTTTGTCTTTTTGAGAAAGGTCAACCTTGTCCAAAAATAGGGTTAAGATCTTACCCTGGGGCATAATCTTACCCCAAAAAGTCAACCTTTACATGCACTGTTCTGATGGAAATTCTGTTCACAGATCCTAAAAGTTCATTGAAAAGGGTACTCAGATCTACTATGATATTTTCCATCCTGCACCTGTACCTGGAAGGAAAAGGGTTTTGTTGTTTGGATGAGGGGTTTTCCTTTTTCAAACCCTAGTTTGGAATCAACCTTAAAATTTAATTGAAATAGAGAATTCTAGCAAGTAGTAGAAGTAGATCTAATAATGAAGCTATGATATTCAATATATATGCAATTGTATTTGGAATGTAAATAAGGATGTTGACAATGAAAGCTTGGACTCAACACTAAAAAATGTAAATAAAAAGCTCCATGATTGTATGATTGGAATCTAACTTGAAGGTAGAATGAATAAATCTTTAAGATGAACAAAGGATCTTCAAGGAATATCACACCGCCATGATGGATAGATCTAGGATTTTGAATGATGAAGGCTTGAATGCTTGAATCCTTGATCTTCAATGGAGAACTTGAAGTCTTGAAGGATTGAATGTAGATGGTTTATTGAACACTTTATTGAGAATTCTTGATGGAATTCTTGAAATATTGGATGTTGCTTGAGTGAGAATGGATGTCTTGATGTGAAGAAGATGGATTGAAATGAGAGAGGAAGGCTTCCTTTTATACAAGTCTAGGGCACAACCTTCTATAGAGGTGAACATTGGAGAATTAAATTCCAATTAAGCCTTTGTAACCCATAGGAGTGGACCTAAATTAAATATAATTTGAGAGTTTATAGTTTTGAAACTCGAAATAGCCAACTCAGAAGCGTGAAATAAAATTTTTCTGAAACCCGACATTCGAAAGCTTCTAGATTTTGAAATCTAGACCAAGGGTCAGGGTTGAGGTTGATACTGACCTTGGTCAAGGTCGAGATTTACCTTGAAATAGGTTAAGATTAAGGTTGACCTTGACCCAAAAGGTTGACCTTGACCCTAAGGTCAATAATCTCAGGGTTTCAAGTCAAGGTGGAAGAAATAGGATGGAAAGAGGTGGAGAAAAGGGAAGAACAACAGGAAGACCATGATCCAAGCTAGAGACCCCATGAAAGCATCTAACATGACCCCAAGCCACCTACTTGGAGGGATAAACTAGTCCTAAATGGAAGTGCTTCCATTTTTTGATGATACAGAGGGAAAGGAAATGAGGAAGTAAACTTGTTCAACATGGTTGAGGGTTTGGTGAAAAAATGTCAAGGTGCTCTATTTGATCCTTGAGGGAGACTAATTCCTTGAGTGGATTCCAAGATGCTTGTATAATCCTCAAGTTCAGTTGGTTCCTTTTGGTGGTAGTAGAGGGCTATGCATCAACTCACGTGGATCTTAATACAAATAAACTCCTAGCTCCCCAAAAATTGATTGTACCTAACTCCAAACTATCCCCAAACAGTCACAAAACTAACTATTATAACCAACAATCAAATGAGATGCTTTGCAAGTTGAACATAGAAAGGATAGAACATGGTACATAAGGTACATGGACTAAACAATGATCACTGGATTTGTTCAATTCCACCATTCCATTAAAAAAATTTCTTTTCACATTTCTCTTTCCTGTCTCATTTTGGTATCAACCCATTAAACAACTTAAGGGTTGATCAATTTATCTTAGTTTTCAATGCATGGGAAATGTGTTTCATTGAGTTACCAAGAAAGAAAATCTAGGATAGTAAGCTAGTATATACTATATATAGTGTGTTTATTGAAAAAGATAAACTTAGTGATTAGATAGATCACTAATAATGAAGAATTGTATGTCATATTACAAAATTTTAAGATTTCTTCACATGACTTGCATTTTAATTTGTTACCAAGAAATCAAATTTAGAGTCAGTAAGCTAGTATATACTATATACTGTAAAACTTGTTTTAATACATGGTCACCATTTTTATACTGAGATGAAATCATACGATCATACCTTATGATGTGTTTTCAGGTCTTTTCAACAAAGATTGAACTGAGCCATCCCCTAAACCATGGTACTGACAATATGGCTAAGGTCATATATCTCATCCATAGACTTGTCCTTGTACAAAAAATGGGTGTCACACATCTTTATGTCAAGGGATATTCTCTGATTATAATTGAAGGATGCAAGAAAAGAGTTTTCCAAAATTGGTGAATCCATTATGTTTAACAACAATCCTAGATGCTTCTTCATAAATTTGATAACTTTGCATTATCTCAAATACGTATAGAGAGGGAAATAGGTTATCTAGTCTACTTTAAATTGGGCATGTGATAGGGATAAAATTGTGTTTTCTAATGACATTATCCAATTACAAATTTACCTAGACCTCAAAGATATAGTACTCAAGGACTGAGGTTATAGTGGGAATTAAAGTACTTTGACTCTATCATGCTATCAAGTCTCATGTTTAGGATTGAATTTACATCAGCACTTTGTTTGCAACTAGTCACCTCATTATTTCCTTTCTTCAATGTGGCATACAATTTAATGATTATGATGTCATTCCAAATTCATCTTGCAATATGGAATTATATGGGCCCATGAATTTCCTACTTTCAAGAAAAAATTTTCATGTGTTCCCACTACATATCTCACATGCAAAATGGATGGTTCTGATGAGATCGAGCATGGTAAATATTCAAAGGATAGATGGTGTTTTTCTAACTTTACTTGATTCATGTACAAATTTTAGTTAACTTGCGCTATCTTTTATATCCCTACCTTTAAATTTTGATTATTCTTTATGGACTGTGATTTTCTTTTAATTGGAACAAAGGTACAATAAAATTCAATAATTTTAAGGCATAGAAAGGTCATCAATGTGCAACATAATGGTGTAGCATGAGTTTACTTCCAACAGAGTCATTTAGTCACATTAAAAATAATCTTTATTCATGGAAATGTGCACTATGTCTTTTATGCAGTCATATAAATGGATAAATATTGCGAATTTAATTGAAAATGACAATAATAAACTTGAAGTCAAGAGTGAATATCTTTAACAGAACAGTCACAAAATAATTCAGTCAATCATAAAAAGGAATAACTAGATTTGAAAGAGAGTCATTTGAAAGACTCATAAAGGCTGAATGATCTAAAAAGATAAAATAATGAATGTAATTGGACCTATGGTCCATTTTTTAATTTGATGCAAAACAATGTAATAACCCTGAACCTATAAAGGCAAGAGTGAATGTAATAAAGGTTGATTGCATAGGGTGGTATAGTAGGCCTAGAAGGATAATATGTTATGTCTTTAAGTATAATAATGGATTTAATGTCATGGTAAGGTCCTTCATGGACAAAATTCAAACTCCTAAAGTTAAAGAGTCATTTAGTCAAGTTTTAAATTTTAAATATTTGAAATCTAATGGTCAAGTGTGTTTTAGAGGGAAACCACCAAAATAGGGATTAATTTTTTTTTTAGAGGATCCTAACACTTTGGATCGGTTATGGAGGTTATTTTGGTATCTATGTAAGCCTTGTGAGGAAGGGGAGAGATGACATTACATTTTAGAATCTCATTTGTACAGATTGTGTCCAGATTTGAAGCAATAACAGTTACTTGTTGAAACTTTAAAGTCTATTTTGGTGGTGTATTGATCTATTTTCTTGGGAATAGAAGCGTAATGGTTCTTAAATCCTATTATATCTATTTCATTTGGTGTCAACTATGGATTCATGAGATCTATCCCATTTTTGTAAATATTGTTACTTGGGGATGGATCCACATTTGTATTATACCTATCTAACATGAATGATGTAGGAATAAGTGCTCTTTGTAGGAGAAAAGGGGCAATTGGTCAAGTTTGACAGTGTTGAGGGTTAAGGAAATGATGCATGGTTATAGAAGTAGGATTTATGACCATTGGAGGGGATGATTTTGTGGTTGATTCCAATTATTTATGGTCTAAGGATGGTGAATCATCCATTTATTTGAGATTATAGCATTTGGAGGTTAGACATTGACCATGCCCTAGATAATAGGGGTTTTAGAGGGACAATTTAGGGATTTTTCATATGGAGAGATTGTAGGAAAAAACTAGTTATAGGATCCATTGTTTGGGATCATTTGGTAACTCTTTTGAAAGTCTCAAGTCCTATGGTGAAGAACTAAGAGGGGTTTCTTTGTAAATGGGGTCAAATTAGCCCTCTTAATTAAGGGATAGTGGTGGATTTGAGTGTCTTGGTCTAAAACACCTAGGGTACATCTTGTAGTATTTTATGAAGCTTTAAAAAGGGTATCCAAATGTGTTATTGGTCTATAAGGTTATTTGGAAAAGATTTGAATAAGGATTGGATAATCCTCACTCTTGTACTAGTAGACAATATATCACTAGACAGTTTGGTCCAAGAGGATAGAATGGCTACAAAAATGAATTAAAATGTTTTTAAATAGATGAGATGATTATGTATTGGGATCCTTGGAAGAGTAGGATCACCATTTGAAGCATGCTTGATGTTTATGGTTGTAGAAGCACATTGGTTGAAGAAAGCTTGACATGGAGTATGGAACATCATTGATAGGTTTGGGTATGAATAAGTGCATCGAGATCTAGGTTGTGGAGTCTAGTGGAGTTTAGGGAGATTAAAGATTGGCCAATGATAGGTATATGGAGTGGGATAGATCCAAGAGTGATCTTAGGATGAAAATTGGAGGTGTTATCAAGAAAAGAACAAAAAAAATCATAAAACCATGAAGGAATGGTCATATACCACTAGTTTTGTAAATGTTGTTTTGTACATGAGGAAGAATAGATTTAAATGAATGTTATTATCATTTCCATTCATCCCTACATTCATCCCTATATTATCATTCATCACATTCCAAGCACTAGAATTTCTAAGTAATTGATTAGATAGTGAAAATGCAAAAATCTAAATAAAATTTACCTAATGAAAACTATGCAAAAGTGTATTTATAAATTTGAAAAGATATGAGTCACATTTCCAAAATAATAAGAATAAAAAATATGGATACAATCATGAAAAAATACATTTAGACGGTAAAACTAAAAATATGACTTTGATTGAGTATAGAAAAAATATCAAGCTAAAGATGACAAATAGACCAAGACTACTAGAAAGTGCTATCAACCATCATTCCAAGGATATATATTTTCCTGATTGATGTATTTTTGCCAATTAACAAAAATAGATGAAAAAGGTTAAAGAAGGGGCCGCTGGTATATGCTAATAACACGCATAATATTATCCAAATATTCTTGGAATATATTGGTCACTTGAAAAATATCTCTTTTTTTTTAATGTTCCCTCTAATACTAGGGTTTTCCTTCCTTGAAAAATAATTTTTGGTGAAAACATTGCATGTGATAAGGCATATTTAAGGGAATATTCCCTAGTGCATGAGGAGGCATCAAAATAAGGTAAAAAATATAACTATATGAGAAAATACAAGCAAGGAGGAGTGTGGAAATGGAATGCATACATTTGTTAAGGAAACAATGAAGACATGAAGCATCTATGAGAATCAGCTCAATAGATTCAAGTGTAGGTTATAGGTTGGCATAAAGATGAAAAAGTATTTGAAGAGAATGAAGATCACATCAAGCAAGACAAAGGGATACACATCAATGAAATACACACCAGGACAATAATAAGGGAAAGATGTAAGTCTGCATAGAAGGGACTGACAAAGATGATAACAATGCTTACTTGAGTTGCATACGAGGAGGCATCGAGGCAATGATATAGTCAAAAGAAATGGATAGAATGATAGTATAAAATACAAGCATTATAATCTATTTCGAAATCAAAGATCTTGGAGATACTTCGTAACATGGTATTTAATATTGACATACATATTTATAATGTTGAGCATTCATATTATATTAAAATGTGCATATAATCAGAGTAATGAGGACATTTTGCAATCATAGCCTATAGAATCGTAGGGCTTCCCTACCTCCTACTTTTTGAAGTTAAGGGCGTCTAGATTACAGAGCTGCATTATTCTAGTTTCTAGGCTCATCTGATCAAAGTGAAGGCTAACCCACATACTACCTTGTTTTGAAAACCAAAAAAAAGATTGAGAGTGTGTTCCTACTTTACTATACATACTAATGTTTTCCAAGTTTTGGTATATTCTAGTGTGTTCCAAGTTTTAGTAGATCCTATCGATGAGAATCAAGCCCATGAAAAGGGATGCTAGGCCCTACAATTATAAGGCATTGGGATAGATGGGATAGGTAAGTATGCTGAGTGAGATGATGGTTCCACTTCCCTATTTGGTACTAGGGTTCAATCTCCATCTCAATCAGTATGTGCACCTAGATTTGACACTGGCACCATCTTCAACTTCACGGTCAGTGAGTATAGAAAGCCCTCCTCTCTAGAAATTCACACCACTTCTAATAGTGTTCATGCCACTTCTAATGTTGCATGAACACCATTATATGTGGTAGATATAAGACATTATAGAAGTAAAATTGATGCCATTGAAGAGGGTAAATAATACATAATGAATGCATCCAAGATTCTAAGTCCAAAGATTAGGGTTTCAAACCTGTGACCAACTCAACTACAAAGAAAACACAAATGAAAAAAATTCAAAATAAAAAATGCATACCCTTGATTAATCAAATGCCAAAAACATTGAATCTCTTACCAAGATTGCAATGAAATGGTTGGATCGAATGCCTATTCCTCTCGATGCTTTCTCAGGTTTGAGAATAGTAATGTGGAAGAGAAGGAGATCTCTAAAATTACAGGCTATATGTCTATAGGCATTGATAGCTTCCCTCTAAGCTTCCTTCACCACTCCTTTCTCATGGACTATAACTACTGAAATGAAATAAAATGAAACCATTTATTTTTTTTATAGTTATATTACCATGTTGGTCATAATTATGACCACCTTGTATGGTCTTAATTCTCACCAACATGGGACTGGATTAAAAAAAATCAAATTCTTCCTTCAATTAACCAACCAAGGAAAATCATTTTAATGCTTGGTCTGAAATGTTGGTCAGAAATGTGGGTCAAATGTACTAGTGTTGGAATACTAATTTACAACAACTTGCTTCAACCCTTGTAGTTCTTTATTAATTATGGAGACCATGTTTGATTGATTAGTCAACTAAAAACTATCTTGTTTCTCTATGTATACCTCTTATTCCAACTCACCATTCAAAAAAGGATATTTAACATCTATTTCCAGTAGAATTTGAAGTCCTTATAAGTGTCATAGGCTATGAATAGCCTCAATATTTCTAATTGTGTTATTTGAGAAAAGGTATCATTATAGTCCAAAAAAAAAATTTCACATAACCTTCACACACCAATCTTTCTTTATTCCTACCAGCTTCTCCTTATTCATTCAACTTATTTCTAAAAACCCACTTGGTAACTATAACATTCTTATCCTTAGGTCGAGACGCAAGAATCCATGTATTGTTTTCTCAATTTATGACAAATCTTCTTCCATGGTATTAATCTAATAATCATCTTTGCAAGCCTCACTCATATCTTTTGGTTTAATCTCAATGATTAAGAAGACCTGATCTTAAGAAATCCTTCTCCTAGTATGAACAATCTTGTTCCTATCTCTATTGATCTTGTCTTCAAAATAATTTAATCTCACATAACTTGGTGTTTTCTACCTTACCTCATATATTTTTCTCCTTCTTCTTCAATTTTAAAAGCCTCATTATTCAAGTACTTACTAAAATACTTGGAGCTTGATTCTGAACTTGATGTTGTGGTATCTTATTACCACTGGAATTATGATCATCATAATCATATGCATAAGATCTAGATAGAATCTCAAATCTTCCACCCACTTTGACATTAGTACTCTCCACTATCTTCTTCAACCTCTTGTTGTAGCACCTATATTCCTTTCTTTAGGTATAATATCCAAGAAATGTACCTTCATCATTTATTGCATCAAATTTTCCTATATCCTCATCTATTTTGATGTAGCATCTACTACAAAAAGTTCTAAAAGAATTAAATGTAGGAACATTTTCATACCATAGCTCATAATGTGTCCTACCCTTATCCCCGTTGATTTTTACTTGGTTGAGACTATATACTGCAATGCTAACCACTTCACTGCAAAATATCTATTAAATTTTCTTCAAGCATCATGGTCCTAGCAGTGTCAAGAATGGACATGTTCTTCCTCTCTACCACTCTCTTTTGATGTAGAGTCCTTGATGCTGATAACTATCTCTTTATTCCATGCTTCTCAAAATAATAATCTAATTCATCAAATGTGAATTCACCACCTCGGTTTGATCTTATACTTTTTAACTTCATTCATGTCTTAGTCTAAACCATTTTCTTAAAGATCTTAAACCTATCAAAAGCTTCAAAATTATCCTTCAATAAAGTCACCCATACCATCATAGAATAGTCATCAATGAGAAACATGAGATACCTATCAGCTTGAAAGATTCTTATCTTAGGAGGACCACTTAAATCAATGTGAATGAGATCTAGCAATTCATTTGAATTTTTAGTTTTAGAATATAAAGTAACTCCTATTTTCTTACACAATTGACATTATTTGCAAATAGAGTTAGCATGCTTCTTCACTCTAGGTATATCTCTAATAGCATGAGTAGAAATTATTGTCACAATATTATCAAAGTTCACATGGAATAACATTTTATGGAATATATAACTTTAATCTATTTGAAAAATCAAACATCTTTTTTACCACTATTGAAATATCTATCCCCAATTAATTCAAAATATTGCATATATAATTCTTGAAGTGAAGGCCATAACCTTTGTCCACCAAATTTCCAACACTAAGAAGATTATGTTTCAAACCTTCCACATATAGTATATCATATGCATTATTTTTTTTCTATCGAGATAAATAGAACCTTTACCTTCAATCAGACAACCAATATTGTCTCCTCATCTTACCATATCACCATTATACTATTCATATCTCAAAAATTTTCTCTTATCACCGATCATATAATGAGAACATCTATTGTCTATTAACCATTCATCCTTTTTGACAACTTTAGTAGCTAGGTATTTCTCTTCAACAACAAAATTAGTAGAACTAGTAGGAAAAGGATCTAAAGACTCACTATCTTCTTCATAAATAGATATGATCATAAATTCATCATAACTCTTTCCAACATCATCAATTTCATCATCTGTAATCATCAACAGAAAAGTATCATTTTCTCACAATAGTATATTTGTTATTGAATTTAGTATCTCTTTGTTGACATCTAGATACAAAGTGTCCTATCTTATTGCATGAAAAAAAATTTAGATGTATCTTTCATTTATACTTAAACTGACCTTTTGGTATTCTTTTAGCAATTAGTGCTTCCAACTCTTAAAGTTTGATCTCTTCTTCAATCTTTGTCTTCTCTTTCTCATATGTTGACACTCTCCTTGTGGAACCTTCTCCTAAATATAGTCCTTGTGTATCCTTTCCAAATATAGTATCTTTGAATTAAATCTCAACATTAGGAAATGAAATAATCAATCCACTTAATTCAAAATTAGTTCGCTTACCCACGAACTTGTCTCTTCTAACATATGTCATTATCTAAATCTCCTCAATGGATGCCCATTTGTGTGTATAGGAAGGGGGAATGATCTCGACACCTTTACAACAAACCCTTCTTATTCCAAAGTACCTCCAACACATATAACAGCACACACCACCTCATTTACCCTAAGCATGAAAGAAAAAATATTTTCATCTTCATGGCTTCATACTTTCTCTTCAACCTCTGCAACTTAGCAACCTTCACTTTGTCTCCTTCATATAAGGTCTTGAGTTTATCCCAAATCTGATTGGTTTTCTCTAATTCCATAATATTATTCATTTTATCATCATTCAATACACTAAACTAATATTTATTTTCTCTAATATTTTATTTAGAACATCTAATCTCATCTAGAGTACTACGGTTTGCAGGAGTAGAATAACTTGACACGATAAGCCTCCAATATTCTTCATCAATCTCTATAAGTTAAACTATCCATCAAACCTTCTACTATCATTCTTATAAGATACCATCTTGGATCACCCTCAAGTGACTAAGCTTCCTCCAAGGGGCTTGGATTAGATACCAATTGTTGGAAATATGGTAGCAAACAAATGAGAGTGGGGGAGGGGTGAATTAGTTGTTCCTAAATTTCAAAACTTCAAAACCCTTATCTCTGGTGAACTAATAAATAAAACTTTGATGCATGAATCTAAAACATATCCATAACATATAACAAAAAATTTTATCATCAAAATCCAAAAAATGAAAAGCCACAATTGGGCTTGAACCCATAATAATCATATACCTTGTTATAAATATAACATTATTAAAAATGGAGAATCTAAATGCAATAACACACTCTACCTAGAGCTCATTTATTAAATATGAAGAGATACAACCCAAATGTAGACCACTACAATCTGAGATTTATGATCTCTATAATGGAATCTACCTTACACTAAATAAGTTCCAATGAGGGACAATCGTATCTCTATTCAAATTCTCTCTAACTCCTTTTGATGAGTGATTCAACCTCCAAAATATCTAAACACATACTCTACAAGAAATGTGACACATCTATACTCTAAAATTTTCCCTATAATCTTAAAAAATCAGCAACCTTCAAAGATTAAAAAAAGGTTGATAAAAACCAAAATTTCAAACTACATATCCACACACCAAGAGACATTATTCAAATCCATGTTTGACGACCAAACCATATCCATCATACCTATCAAAAAACTTGATTTGATATGCATATGTAAATCATGCCTTGATTAAACAAAAAAAACATTTTACTAATCAAGTCAATAAAGAACAAAATAAAATAGCTACTAACTAAACAATCCTCCAAACTTGATCACTACATTCAATGTAAACTATGAAATCAGGAGGAACACAACCTAAGAACATCTATATTCATCGTGAAGAACACACAAATTTTTTAAGCCATTTGAATCTTTGAATTCACCAACATATTGTTGGAAAGTTGACTATACTATTGTATATGGCTAAATATAGTGTTTTCATTATGGAAACAAAGTCATATAGTGTTTTGGAGTGAGCACACATTCAGAAGATTAGAATTTGGCTAAGTACAAAAGATTGGATAGTTAGCAGAGTACCATAAGGTTAGAGCATTAGTGCACATGAGTATGACATAGTTAAGGTATGCACCCTTGAAGTTAATCTTGTATGTATGTATTCATGCCAAGTCTAAGAGTGCATGATCAGATGAGACAATATGATGAAGATACAGATAGTTAAAGAGGTACAACCAGTGAATGCCATAACAGAACAGAGTATGCAACTGACTATTGGTAATTTTATTAGTGATGATAATATTGTTTTGTATAGGCTATGCACCTATTGGATTTATGTTTTAGACATGTAATTATTTTTTTATGTAAACACACTTGAGCCAATTCAATTGAAAGCATTGTATGTAATCAGTTATAGGCTGACCTAGTTAATTGTTTTGGTAGCGCATATAAATATAAGATGTGTCATTGTAATATGATATGTAAGTTCATATAGAGTTGAGACAAGTAGAGAAGAAGTGTGCGAAGAGTATTTAAGATGTATTAGAGGTTTACAAGAGGTCAAAACATCAATGCATCAAAGGAATTGATCTAACAAGCAATGTCACAGCACCAACTCATCCAACAAAAAGAGTGTGTATCTGATATCAGAAGGTTGTAGCCTTCACCACTTGAGTAGTGAGCTCTAGGATAGTGTGTCCCCACCCCTAACAAGGTTATTGTAAAAGACTCCTAGTAGGGTCCAACCCTTGACAAGGTCACTATACTAAAATATTTGTAAAGATCAACTCCTAATAGGGTTGCAAGGTCTCCTAACAGGGATCACAATACACTAGTGTACATTATTAGTGGGTGTCAATTCCCATCGATTTTTTTACCTATCTGGGTTTCTTCGTAACCATATTGGTGTTATGTGTTGTGAATTTTTCTCTTGTTTGCAATGAAGTTTATTTTAGTACTTAAGCAGTCAGTTGAGTTTCAAGAGAAAAGTAAAAAGATAAAATATAGTGAACACTGATTCATCCCCTACCCTCTCAATGTTTCCATTCATAACAATTGGCATTAGAGCCCTGGTCCTTAGTAAAGGAATTTAACCACTTGAGGTGATCATGGATAAAGGAGAAATGAAACATCTGAAAAAGAATCTTGAAGCTGCTCTTGAAGACCTTGACAAATCTGAATAAGAATTGAAGAACTAAAAGAAAAAGTTAGTGATTCTCAAGTATTCATCAAAAGACTTAGAAAAGATTTGAAAGATTGTTGAAACAATAATTTGGCGAAGATGATCAAAAATATAAATGAAGACAACACATCTCTAAAAGATCAAATTGAAGAGATGGATGAAAAGATAACTAACAATCAAGAATTTTATGATGAACAGATCAAGGAGAACCTTCAACTAAATGAAGAGTTTAGGAAAGAAAACATGGAAATCTTGGAGTTAAGGAACAACAAAGAAAAGTTGGAATCTGAATTGAAAGAGGCAAAGAATCACATTGACAAATTGCATACAAGAAAGGATCTAATTGAATCTCAGCTATATGTTGAGAAACTCAAAGGAGATACCAGCAGCATTGGATTCAATGAAGCACAAAATCAGATTAACAACATGCGAGCAAGAATGAAAGCACAAGAAGACACCATAGATGCCAAGAGGACTAAAAGTCAGATTAAAGACAATACTGATGAGTGCAAGCTAGTAGAATGAACTTGTTATGCATGTAACAAGCATGGACACATAGAAAGGAATTTTAAAGAGGTAAGACCTTTCAATGGTTACTGTTATTCATGCAATAAGTTTGGTCACAGGGATATGAATTGTAAAACAAGTCAGAAGAACAAGACTCTAAATAATTAGAGAAATCAGAATCAAACAAATGCAAGAAGTTCTTAGATATTACATGTCAGATATGTAATTATAATGGTCACTCAACTAGGCAGTGTAAAATGGTAACTCATATCAATGTGTCAAGGAATTAAAGGCCTCTAGTTATTTGTCACTCTTCTAACAAGGTTGGTCAGATCTCAAAGTTTTGTAGATCAAGAATGAAAATTCAGGAAAGCCCTAAAAAGACAAAAGAATCAATATTAGATACTGAAGGAGAAATAGAGTTTGTGAAATCTGTAGAAGATGTGAGCTTGATTTGGTTAGAGGCAAAGAAGGATAAGGCTGATGAGTATGTAATGGATGCATCCATAGTGGACACACCCTCTACATCTGGATGAATAACCCTCAGGGTCATAGGAGGAGCTAATTAAGCTCTAGACCCCTATGTGGCCTATATACTCACCCTCAGAGTATGCACCTTTGGATATAACACCTTGGAGATGATATGATGCTATGTGCAAGAGAGCACTACTTGATTGATTGCGAAATGAAAGTTGGAGATTTTCAATGAAAGTCTAGTTTATGTGGCAAGCATTAATGGAAAAAATTTTCACTTTAAAGTACTAAGAGACTTGTAGATCATTCATTGCATTCTAGTTTGAGTGATTGGAGAGCACTAAATCCCTAGAAGTTAATTGTGAAGGATTGAAGCTTGATTCACTAGTGAAGAAGTGTGTTTGATTGATTGTGGAATCCCTAATCTGTCGCGATGATTCAAAAATTATTGGAAACCTAATTGAAGTGATAAACAAGTAAGTTATGGCTACTCCTATTGTGTTTGATGGTGCAGAGAAGAAGAGATACATTTTCAAGAGGCACCCTTTCAAATCTACCCTAGATTATTTAGAAGGAGAATTATCCCGAACACCTATGGGTGTTATGCATGTTGAAGACATCTATGCATACATTTACTATAAGAAGGAACCAGTGCATCTTGATAGAATTAGAGTGCACATAGAGACTATGATGAAACTAGATAAAACCTTCCTTGATGAGTTTGCATAGTTGGAAAACCATCCCATAGTTGAATATGATATGACATATGAGTTTTATGACTTGGAATGGATAAATATTTTACTTGGGAGAATTCATGATGACCTATTCTGGATAGGTGAAGTACCAGTGAGAATTATAGGAGACCTAATTCATGAAATGATAGGCCTTTCAAGGATAGGCATCATTCTTCTAGTGGGTAAGGATGTAAGAAAAAGAGTTGAACAAGCATGTAAGTCAAGAAGTGATAGGCGTGGAATGAAAATTGAGCCTATAGAGGAGAAAGACATCAAATTGATGTCCATGATATTGGGATATAGGTTCCAACATACCAACAAGGTGAATAGTGTGTCAGTGGCCACTATTCTTGCAGCAATAAGACTTGTGAGAGAAAATGCTAGGTTCAATCTATGCGAGATCCTACATGCACAACTGATAGATAATATTAGAGCCATTAAGCATGACAAGACCAAAATATTCAGGTTTGGGTCTTTGATCATATACATGTACTTCCACATACTTGGAAAAGTGTCAAATTTGTATTTAGACAATAGTATTCCTACAATGCCACAAATATCCTTTAAGGCATCTACTGAGAGTACACTAAAGGATTACATAATGCTAGAATTGAAGACATTCATGGCCAAAATGTAGATGAGGTATAGGATTCCAGAAAGCATTGTTGAAAAATATAAAGACAACATTTGCTTCATGGTAGAAACTGACACAATTTGCATAGAAGTAGTGAAGCCTAGAACAAAGTGGATTCATCCACTTGGACATGAGTTTGATGAAAAAATATTGGAAGCCTATGCTCAAGTACTACTATTGGTACCTAATGACCCTAATGAACCTAGGTGGGGTACTTATGAAGAGAATACAAGAGAAGTTGATGCAATTCATTACAATGCAGCAACGAAGAGGAAAGTAGCTAAGGTTACTTCTAAGATACTTTGAATTCATGGAGTAACATAGGTATACCTTGACAAAGAAAGACAAGAAAATATTGCTTTGAGAATTGAGAGTGCATATGCAGTAGAAGAAAAAATGGATAATCCTAAGTTAAAGAAGGTCAAGATTGAGAAAACTGAAGATCCTAAGGATAAACAAGACAAAAATGATGTTGTCCCTCCTGCGCCCACATAAACAATTGATCTTACAACTCCTCCTGAGTATAAGGAAATGCCTAAGAGGAAGAAGGAAATTAGCACTAGTCACCCATCCTCGCGAGAAACTAGAAGTAAGAAGAACACTCAAGCACCTCCACAAGTAGGTTTCAAACCTAGTCTTAGTGTGTTGAGTACAAGGATTATTAAGGAAGGTAGAATTTATCAAGTAGGAAAATTATATGAGAAATACAGTGAAATAGACAAATCAAAAATTCATGGAATGATTATCAAACATATGCTAAAGTTCAAAAGGATAGTCCTAGAACTGAAGATAATGATTGTAGACAATGTGTGGAATATCTTAGAATTCTTAAAGAGATAGGCTATTGAAGAGGATCAAAGGATAAGAGAAAAGACTTTAGATGAAAGACTCCCAATATGCTCTCTAGAAGAGAAAATATTTTTGTTAGATTTGGTGAAACTGTACCTCCAGACTAAGACAAGAACTCTACATATCATGGATAAGAATTATGAGTTGGTTATAAAGGAAAGAGAGAAAGCCTTTGAGAAAGTTTTTCTAAATAGGCACATGTATCCACCTACTATGCCCATAGCTCAAGTGCCAAAAAAGGTAGCCAAGGAGTCAAAGATCACAAATGTACCATTTACAGGTCCTTGCGATTCAATGCCTACAGTTGAGAAACCTACAAAGGAAGAAAAGTCTACGCCCATGAAAGAGACACAAAAGGAAAATAGTATCTTTATTGATAATGTAGAGATTGCTATGGTGGGTACAGATAATGACTTGGACAAGTTTGAAGAAGCTTTTGTGAGCACATAAGAAGCTAAAATTCTATGTGGTGACAATTCACCCAAACTACAAGAATAAATACTAATAAAAGATCTCATAGGTAAAGAAGAAAAGCAAGAGACAGAAAAAGAGGAAGAAAAGGTAGAAGAAAAGAAAGGAGGAGAAGAGGTAAAAGGAAGTGAACCAATAGATGATCCATCTATTTAGATGAAAATTAAAGTAAAGTAAGAAGTGATGGATAGTACTCCTATCACTCCATTACCCTCAACATCATTGTTGTCAAGTTTGACACTAGACACTACTAGTTTGGATTCTCGGCTAGAAGAAGACCTGATCAAGATTAGTGGCTTAGGCATGGAGAAAGAAAAAGAAAAATAGGTAATGAGGAACCCCCTATTTTTTGAATTAGTCAACACTATGAATAGTTAATTACCTTTAGAAAAGAAAGTGTCTAAGGTCAATATTGTTGATGGTGTTAGCAACATCCTTACAGCCTTCAAGACTAACTTCTCTATGATGGAATATGGATGAAGTGACTGAGAGGGGGGGGTGAATCAGTCAACCATAAAAACTTCACAATTATTTCTTTCGAGATCCCTTAGGATATCTTAATGAATATTATCTGTTAAACACTCGGTAAATAGATTGCAGTAACTTTGTAGATGCAGAAAGTATTAGCAAAATTATCTTTAGATATTCATCACCATTTGTATATGATTAAGATAGCAATTAAGAACACAAGAGACACAAGATTTAATGTGGAAACCCAATATGGGAAAAACCACCAATGTATCTAGATACCGATTTTCACTTTTCTGAAGTGATGCCCGGTTAGAAGCCAACCCGGTAAAAGGTTACAAAACACACTGTTAGGTGTGACCTTGTTAGAGGATTTAATAACCCTACTAGGAGTGGCTTGGTAAGAGGTCTTGAAGACAATTCAATGGAATTGTCACCTTGTTAGAGGATTTACAATATGGTTGTTAAACCAACTCAGTTAAGAGATTTAGAATTCACTGTTACAATGATAAGAAGGTAACAATGAAAATGACCTATATAATAATGCAACTGCCTTGCTGATTACAGATCTCTATTCTGCATAAGTGTGATCCTTCCTGATCGAATATATCTCTGCTGCTCGTCAAGGATATCTGATCATCCTTCACAATTTCGCACACACCTTTCCTGTCTTTCTTCTATTTATCTTCTGCTATATTTCTTATTTATTTTTCACATTTGACCTTTTATTTATATGATTTTAGATTTGTCAAATCGACATAACTTAGTATAACAGTCGGCTGAAATAAGCAAACTTTATTTGCAAAAATCCTTCAAGGGCCGACAGTGCTCGGTGACCATAATTCTACAATCTTTCAGAGACCGAGGGAACTCGGTAAACATTGACAATCCTTTACCTTTGATAACCGACTGAACTCGATAAATGCTAACTTTTCTTTGACAACCGACTAAACTTGGTAAACATTGAATTTTCTTTGACGACTGACTGAACTCGATAAATGCTAATTTTTCTTTGATAACCAAGTGAACTCGGTAAGCACTAATTTTTCTTTGATAGCCGAGTGAACTCGGTAAGCACTAATTTTTCTTTGATAGCCGAGTGAACTCGGTAAGCACTAATTTTCATGTCTGGCAGACCAACTAAGCTTGGTAGGTACTGAATGTTGCGGATTATGACATTGTGTGACATCAAAGACAATACATAATTTGAGTAGCAATTTCCTTCAGACAATTATTTCCAACAATCTCCCTCTTTGGCATTGATGGAAACATAATATGTCATAGCATAAGAAATTTTGAAAGAATTAGCTCGGTTCAGATTCAAATCTCTCTCTGTCAGCAAACTTCCTTTTTCTCAAAAACTCTTCCTTCTGACTATTGAAAATTTCTTGAAGTAATAGCAAAGACATAGCAAACACTCCCTCTTTGACAACACATGCCAAAGACAATTCACATATTACCGGTGTAAACTAATGTACCTCAAGTACTGATTCATATGCAATGATTCCTTGAATATGCTGCATCAACTGGTTGATTTTCAATCATGTTCTGGTTGATGCATCACTAAAACTGTATTTAGTGAGCCTCGGATAGGGGAAGGACCCCTAACTTACCTCTTAGATACACAAATGCATCCTTAGGTAATGGTTTGGTGAAAATGTCTGCAATCTGCTCTTTTGTGTGAATATATTCTAATCTGATTTCCTTGTCCTGCACCAATTATCTGACAAAGTGATATTTAATAGCAATGTGCTTGGTTTTGGAATGCATTACTGGATTCTTCGAAATGTTTATTGCACTGGTATTGTCACAAAATATAACAACTGGTTCTTTGATTTCAACCTTCATACCTTGTAATAATTGTTTAAACCAAACAATATTTGAACAGTTTACTGCAGCAGCAACATATTTTGCTTCAGCTGTGGATTGAGATGTGCAATTTTTCTTTTTACTGGTCCAGGATACCAGTCTTTTTCCAAGAAAAAATGCTCCACCACTTGTGCTTTTTCTGTCATCAATGTTCCCTGCCCAATCAGCATCAGTAAACACTTTTAAATCTAGATTGCCTCCAAATTTATACCACAAACCATATTCTTCAGTTCCTCTTAAGTATCTTAAGATTCTTTTGATTGCCATCATATGATTTTCTTTAGGTTTTGCTGAGAATCTAGCTACTATACCGACTGCTAAGGCAATATCAGGTCTTGTATGTACCACATACTGCAATTTTCCAATCATAGATCAGTATAAGGTCTGATCTACTTCTTTTGTATCATCATTTTTGGTAAGTTTCAGTCCAATACACATGGGTGTACCAACTGGTTTTGAATCTTCCATACCAAACTTCTTAAGTATTTCCTTAATGTATTTAGATTGAGTAATGTATATACCATTCTTGCTTTGTTGAATTTGAAGACCAACAAAGAATTTTATTAAACCAAACATAGACATTTCAAATTCTTTGTTCATCTATTCTGAAAATTCTTTGCACTGATCATCATTCCCTATAAATATAGTATCATCTACAAATATTTCTGCCAATACAATTTTGTCATCTGGTCCTTCTTTAATATACAGATTTCTGTTATCATTGGCTCTTTTGAAATTAATCTGAATCAGATAGTTATGGAGTCTTTCATACCATGCTCTAGGAGCTTGTTTCAAACCATACAATGCTTTGTGTAACCTGCAGACCATGTCCTTTTTATCTAGATCAACAAAACCTTCAAGTTGTTTAATGTAGACTTCTTCATCAAGAATTCCATTGAGAAATGTAGATTTTATATCCATCTGATATACCTTAAATCCTTTCTGTGCTGCATAAGCAAGTAGAGTTCTTACACCTTATAATCTTGCAATAGGAGCAAAAGTTTCACCATAATCTATTCCTTCTTCTTGAGAATAACCTTTACATACCAATCTAGCTTTGTTTCTAGATACTTGACTGTCTTCATTCAGCTTATTCTTGAATACCCATTTTGTTCCAATTACATTCTTATCTTTAGGTCTAGGTACAAGAGTCCATGTTTTGTTCTTTTGTATTTGTTCTAATTCTTCATTCATTGCTTCAATCCAACTTTCATTTTCCAATGCATCTTTGATATTTCTAGGTTCAAAATCAGTAAGCAGACATGTACCTTTTAGCTTGCTTCTTGTCATAGTACCATCTGATTTGTTTCCAATAATTTGATCTGGTGTATGATGTCTTCTGACATATTTGGCTAGTATAGGTTCCTTGCTTTTTGAATGAGTCATGTTGTTGTCTTCTGGGATCTCTTCTTTAGATTGCTCGGCTCGGTAGATATTTGCTCGTTAACTTCAGGCTGAGACTCGGTCTGAATTTCTTCATGTGACTCGGTTTGAACTTCTTCGTGTAACTCAGTTTGAACTTCTTCCTGTGACTCTGTTACTGTGCTAGGCTCGGTAGATATAGTTTCCTCATTGATAGTTGTGTCTAGTAATGTTTCAGGTTCAATGTACATGAATCTTCTATAGTTCTCAGGTTCCCTTTTGCTTTCTTCTTCAGTCTTTTCTACAAACTCATCAAATTTTACATGTATACTTTCTATGACTTTGTGAGTAGATAAGTTCAGACATTTGTATGCCTTGCTTTTGCTAGAATATCCTAGGAATATTCCTTCATCACTTTTCACATCAAATTTATTTCTTTTGGATTCTTTTAAGATATAACACTTGCTACCAAATACTTTCATGTAACTTACATTGGGTTTATAGCCATACCATAATTCATAAGGAGTTTTGAATGTGTCTTTCTTCAATTGTACTCGGTTCAAGGTATGAACTGCAGTGCTGATAGCTTCCTTCCAGTACTTTATGGTGATGTTCTTTTCTATCATTAGAGTCCTTGCACAATCCATAATAGATTTGTTTCTTCTTTCTGCTATTCCATTCTGCTCAGGAGTTCTAGGAGCTGATACCTGCCTTTTGATTCCTCTTTCAATGCAAAAGTTGTTAAAATCATGGGAGATGAATTCACCACCTTTGTTTGATCTTAAGCATTTCAATCTTTTCCTTATTTCCTTTTCCACTCTTGCCAAGTACCATTTGAACTTTTCAAATGCTTCTGACTTTTCTCTTAAATACATAACAGTCATCATTCTAGAATAATCATCAATGAAAAGAATAAAGAATTTATCTCCAGTATAGCTTTGTATTCCAATAGGTCCACATAAATCAGTATGCACAATTTCCAAAATCTCTTTAGACTGATAGTTCTTACTCTTAAAACTAGTTTTACTCATTTTGCCAATTTGACAATTCTTACATACACCAGTATCAGGTTTCTTCAAAGTAGGAATGCCTCTTACCTTCTTGAATTTGCTTATTTTTATCATGTTATCAAAATTCACATGACATAACCTTTTGTGCCATAGCCAACTTTCTTCAATTTGAGCAATAAAACATGAATATTCACTGAGATCAAGATAAAATAAGTTACCTTTTGTTTGTTTGCCTGATCCAATGAGTTTTCCTTTTTCATCCAACAGTCTTGCTTGACCATTCATGAATTCAACCTTGAAACTAGTGTTGATTAGCTGTGCTACACTTAGAAGATTATGTTTTAGTCCTTCAACCCAATAAGCATTATCACATATGAGTTCTTTGGTTAATGAGATTCTGCCTTTTCCTTTTATACAACAAGGTTCATTATTTCCAAATCTTACATTGCCACTATCACAGTCTTCTAGATATTCAAATTTTGTCTTGTCACCAGTCATGTGGTGTGAACATCCACTGTCTATTATCCATATATCATCTTTGCTTATATGAGAAATAAGTGCCATCTTATCTTCATCATCATCAGATTCATCTTTTATAGCAATAAAGACAATTTCTTCTTCACTATCATCAGAATCTTTAGCCATAAAACATGTTTTCTTACCTTTATCCTTGAATGATTTGAAATTCTTTTTGCCATAGTACTTGTGACCTCTCTTCTCTTCCTTGACTTGCTTGTTTGGGCACCTAGCTTCAATATGTACAATTTCTTCACATGAAAAATAGATTAAAGGAGTTTTACCTTTATATTTACCTTTCCCTTTAGAGTACTTCTTTGCAAGTAATGCTTCTACAATTTCAAGATCACTATCAAAACTTTCTTCTGATACTTCTTCACTTTCTGACTGAACTTCTTTAATTTTCTTGTTCTTCTTTAGTGAAACCTTGGCCTCAAATGCTGATTCAATATTTTTGGAACTTGGAACACAGTTGTCATAGTTGTCTAATTCAAAGGCTATCAATCTTCCAACTAAAGCATCCAAAGTTATATTGTGGTTTGTTTCACATCTTCTTTCTTGAATAGCTGATACTCTTATTGCATAGATAGGGAGTAAAGTTCTAAGTACCTTACTTATAACAGTTTCATCAGAGATTGTTCCTCCAGAAGCTCTAATTGCACTTACACTTGCTTTGATTCTTTCAACATATTTTGCAATGTTTTCATCTTCTTTCATATTCATCTTGTCAAACTATCCTCTTAGGCTTTCTGCTTTGGCTCTTTTCACATTTGCATCACCACCATATATTTTCTTTAGTGTCATCCACATTTCATATGCAGTAGTGCATTCTTTAATATCATCAAATTCTTCATAGCTGAGAGCTGATGCAATGTCTATCATCATGGTGTTATGATTCTTTTTCTCTGCAATGTCTTCAACAGTTAATGCACCAGTAGGAACTGTGTATTCTTCATCAATGTATTTGCATCTTGAATCACCAATGGAAGCCAGATGAATTCGCATGAGACCTTGCCATGCTGAAAAGTTATCTCTGTTGAGCTTTGGAATTTCCCTCTTGTAAGACATCCTGATCTTTAGCTTAGGTCCTTGAAACCCTTCTTGCAAGCACCACAAGCTCTGATGCCAATTGATGGAATATGGATGAAGTGACTGAGAGGGGGGGGTGAATCATTCAACCATAAAAACTTCACAATTATTTCTTTCCAGATCCCTTAGGATATCTTAATGAATATTATCTGTTAAACACTCGGTAAATAGATTGCAGTAACTTTGTAGATGCAGAAAGTATTAGCAAAATTATCTTTAGATATTCATCACCATTTGTATATGATTAAGATAGCAATTAAGAACACAAGAGACACAAGATTTAATGTGGAAACCCAATATGGGAAAAACCACCAATGTATCTAGATACTGATTTTCACTTTTCTGAAGTGATGCCCAGTTAGAAGCCAACCCGGTAAAAGGTTACAAAACACACTGTTAGGTGTGACCTTGTTAGAGGATTTAATGACCCTGCTAGGAGTGGCCTGGTAAGAGGTCTTGAAGACAATTCAATGGAATTGTCACCTTGTTAGAGGATTTACAATATGGTTGTTAAACCAACTCGGTTAAGAGATTTAGAATTCACTGTTACAATGATAAGAAGGTAACAATGAAAATGACCTGTATAATAATGCAACTGCCTTGCTCATTACAGATCTCTGTTCTGCATAAGTGTGATCCTTCCTGATCGAATATATCTCTGCTGCTCCTCAAGGATATCTGATCATCCTTCACAATTTCGCACACACCTTTCCTATCTTTCTTCTATTTATCTTCTGCTATATTTCTTATTTATTTTTCACATTTGACCTTTTATTTATATGATTTTAGATTTGTCAAATCGACATAACTTAGTATAACAGTTGGCTGAAATAAGAAAACTTTATTTGCAAAAATCCTTCAAGGGCCGATAGTGCTCGGTGACCATAATTCTACAATCTTTCAGAGACCGAGGGAACTCGGTAAACACTGACAATCCTTTACCTTCGATAACTGACTGAACTTGGTAAATGCTAACTTTTCTTCGACAACCGACTAAACTCGGTAAACACTAAATTTTCTTTGACGACTGACTGAACTTGGTAAATGCTAATTTTTCTTTGATAACCGAGTGAACTCGGTAAGCACTCATTTTTCTTTGATAGCCGAGTGAACTCGGTAAGCACTAATTTTTCTTTGATAGCCGAGTGAACTCGGTAAGCACTAATTTTCCTGTTTGGCAGACCGACTGAGCTCGGTAGGTACTGAATGTTGCGGATTATGACATTATGTGACATCATAGACAATACATAATTTGAGTAGCAATTTCCTTCAGACAATTATTTCCAACAATCTCCCTCTTTGGCATTGATGGCAACACAATATGTCATAGCATAAGAAATTTTGAAAGAATTAGCTCAGTTTAGATTCAAATCTCCCTCTGTCAGCAAACTTCCTTTTTCTCAAAAACTCTTCCTTCCGACTATTGAAAATTCCTTTAAGTAATAGCAAAGACATAGAAAACACTCCCTCTTTGACAACACATGCCAAAGACAATTCACATATTACCGGTGTAAACTAATGTACCTCAAGTACTGATTCATATGTAATGATTCCTTGAATATGCTGCATCAACTGGTTGATTTTCAATCATGTTCTGGTTGATGCATCACTAAAACTGTATTTAGTGAGCCTCAGATAGGGGAATGACCCCTAACTTACCTCTTAGATACACAAATGCATCCTTAGGTAATAGTTTGGTGAAAATGTCTGCAATCTGCTCTTTTGTGTGAATATATTCTAATCTGATTTCCTTGTCCTGCACCAATTCTCTGACAAAGTGATATTTAATATCAATGTGCTTGGTTTTGGAATGCATTACTGGATTCTTCAAAATGTTTATTGCACTGGTATTGTCACAAAATATAAGAACTGGTTCTTTGATTTCAACCTTCATACCTTGTAATAATTATTTAAACCAAACAATATTTGAACAGTTTACTACAGCAGCAACATATTCTGCTTCAGCTATGGATTGAGATGTGCAATTTTGCTTTTTACATGGTCCAGGATACCAGTCTTTTTCCAAGAAAAAATGCTCCACCACTTGTGCTTTTTCTGTCATCAATGTTCCCTGCCCAATCAGCATTAGTAAACACTTTTAAATCTAGATTGCCTCCAAATTTATATGACAAAACATAATCTTCAGTTCCTCTTAAGTATCTTAAGATTCTTTTGATTGCCATCATATGATTTTCTTTAGGTTTTGCTGAGAATCTAGCTACTATACCAACTGCTAAGGCAATATCAGGTCTTGTATGTACCACATACTGCAATTTTCCAATCATAGATCGGTATAAGGTCTGATCTACTTCTTTTGTATCATCATTTTTGTTAAGTTTCAGTCCAGTGCACATGGGTGTACCAACTAGTTTTGAATCTTCCATACCAAACTTCTTAAGTATTTCCTTAATGTATTTAGATTGAGTAATGTATATACCATTCTTGCTTTGTTGAATTTGAAGACCAACAAAGAATTTTATTAAACCAAACATAGACATTTCAAATTCTTTGTTCATCTATTCTGAAAATTCTTTGCACTGATCATCATTCCCTGTAAATATAGTATCATCTACAAATATTTCTGCCAATACAATTTTGTCATCCGGTCCTTCTTTAATATACAGATTGCTGTTATCATTGGCTCTTTTGAAATTAATCTGAATCAGATAGTTATGGAGTCTTTCATACCATGCTCTAGGAGCTTGTTTCAAACCATACAATGCTTTGTGTAACCTACAGACCATGTCCTTTTTATCTGGATCAACAAAACCTTCAGGTTGTTCAATGTAGACTTCTTCATCAAGAATTCCATTGAGAAATGCAAATTTTATATCCATCTGATATACCTTAAATATGTGCAACAATGTATACCAAGGACAAATAGACAAGATTGAAAAAGATGAGAAAGAGATGTCTAAGATTAGGGCAAGGAAAACATAGCTCAGGAATGCTCTTGTGCCCTCTTTGGATGTACTTAATCAGAACATCAAGGAGATCGATGCCACCATGGTGACATATGATCAAGGTCCTAGCACAGACTTGGAGAAGATGGAGAAGCTACAATATGCCTTATGCACCCATCTACATATTGTCAATGCACAGATTGCATTTTTGAAACAAGAGGTCCATAATTTGTAGATTGCATATCTAGATGTACTTTCTTTGTAAGTACTTCTAGAGATACATTTTTTTGAATAACGTTTGTCATTAATGTCAAATGGGGAGTATTATGTATAGAATATGGATTATTGGAGTCTTATATGTAAAGAAGATGTATAGTACAAAGTCTAAGGGATATATAAGATAACGTATGTTATAAAGTTTTTTGTATAAGGGTACAGTTAGTAACTTTGCCATATTCTTTTGTTGCCATCAATGAAAAAGGGGGAGATTGTTGGCAAGTTTACTATACTATTGCATATGACTAAATATAGTGTTTTCATTATGGCCACAAAGTCATATAGTTTTTTGGAGTCAGCGCACATTATCAAAAGATCAAAATTTGGCTAAGTACAAAAGACTGGATAGTTAGCAGAGTACCATAAGGTTACAGTATCAGTGCATGTGTTTATGACCTAGTTAAGGTATGGACCCTTGAAGTTAATATTTTATGTATGTATTCATGCTAAGTCTAAGAGCACATGATTAGATGAGACCATATGATGAAGATACAGGTAGTTGACGAGGTACAACCAGTTAATGCCAGAACAAACAAAGTATGCAACCGACTGTTGGTAATTTGATTAGCAATGATAATATTGTTTTGTAAAGGCTATGAACCTATTATATTTAGGTTGTAGACATGTAATTATGTTTGAATGTAAACAGTCTTGAGCCAATTCAATTGGAAGTGTTGTATGTAACCTATTATAGGCTAACCTAGTTAATTGTTTTGGTAGTGCATATAAATATAAGATGCGTCATTGTAATATGATATGAAAGTTCATATAGAGTTGAGACAAGTAGAGCATAAGTGTTTGAAGAGTAGTTAAGATGTATTAGATCTTTGCAAGAGTTCAAAGCATTAGTGCATCAAAGAAACTAATTTGAGAAGCAGTGTCACAGCACCAGTTCATCCAGCAGATATAGTGTGTATCTAATATCAAAAGGTTGTAGCCTTAACCAATTGTGATGAAGGGTGCTCCCCTTAATACCACAAACACATAATAGAAATAGAGAACCAACAACAATATGCAAGAACATAAAATTGGCTTCTTATTATCTCCACAAATGTGGAATTACAAACTTTCAGAATTACAATATGCAAAGCCACATGGGCATTCCCTTACAATACTCTGTAGGACAAAGCCTCGAGCTATTACCCAGATCTACTACCCAGAACTATTCTGAACTGCCTAAGACAATAATACAGCCTTCCTTATATAGGCAATTTTCCACCGCCTGGAAGGTTCCAGAATTTTAGCCAATAAGGCTGACCAAACTTAGAATTATTTTATTTTACATTTTATTACATCATAGTCGGCTCAAGATAACCTTTGAAACCCAAACATAAATTTTGAAGAAAATTATTTTCCGCCATTTCGGGTGGCCCAACTTCCGAAGACCATAAGTCATCACCAGTTCACTCGATCGGCTATTATAACCCCATTTCAGAAATGCCATGAAACGCTCAATAGGCTTGACCCGCGCAAGCGCCCGTCACCCAAATTTTTGACCTCATCTGGGGCCTCTAAAGCCTTCAAAACTGAGTTCAAAGTTTCTATACCCTGCTGCCAATACCGAAAATCTTCAATATCTTCCAATATACACTTGATCTGGCAATGAAACTTTACTGGCAGGCTTATATGACCAAAATGAACCTCCAAGAAAGAAATCAGATCATTCTGAGCACATACAAAAATTACCAAAAATAGTAACTTTTCATAAATAGCAGCTCTGCACAAAATAGCCCTTATTGAATATAAAAAAAAATAGAAATATTTTTGGGTGATGCAAGATTGCTCTTACACCCAGGATGCTCCTGCATCAGACACCCAGGGTAATTTAAGAAGTGACCCTGTCACAACTCAGGTGTGCAGAGGAAAACCAAGACGGCTAACCTCCTCCTTTGTCAACCATGATGAATCTTCAACAGGTCATCCTTTCCACTTGACCAGATATTCTTCATATGTCATGTTCCTTGTGCTTCTACCAACACGACTGTCCAGTATATCTTCGATCTCCTTAGTGTCTGAACTAGTTGCTGGAATACTCCACTGTGCTGTTGTGATCTCATCTTCAACACCTCCTTCATGATACTCTGTCAGATCTGAAATGTTAAAAATTGGTGAAATATTTAGCTCAATAGGCAATTCTACCTCATATGCATTTCCTGAATCATATTTTTTCAGTATCCTACATGGTCCAAACTTCTTCATTTTCAGCTTGTTATATGTACCAACTGGAAACCGCTCCTTCCGCAAATGAACCATGACTTCATCACCAACCTGAAATTCTTTATACCTCTTTTTCTCATCTGCCTTAGCCTTATACTGTGCGTTCATCTTGGTAATATGCTTCCTCACCTCTTCATGGATGTTCTTCAAGTGTTCTGCAAAATCTTCAGCTTCAGCACTACTTATTTCTTCTTTATCTATCTTCCTCAATTCAGATGCATTTCTTGGACTACTTCCATATACAATCTGGAATGGTGATTTACCAGTGCTCCTGTTGACAGAATTATTGTATGCAAATTCCGCCTGTGGTATAATCAAATCCCATCCCGTTGGCTTATCTCCAACCAAACATCTCAGCAAATTTCCCAAACTCCTATTCACCACCTCTGTCTATCCATCAGTCTGTGGATGATGTGATGAACTGAACTTCAAATCTGTCTTCAACTTCTTCCACAACGTATGCCAAAAATATCCAACAAACTTAGTGTCCCGATCTGAAACTATGGTCTTTGGAAAACCATGAAGTCTCACTAATTCTCTGAAAAATAATTCTACTACATGAACAGCATCATTAGTCTTCTTGCAGGGAATGAAATGTGCCATCTTTGAAAATCTGTCAACCACCACAAAAATTGAATCATGTCCCCGCTGAGTCCTCGGTAAACCAAGAACAAAGTCCATGCTGATATCCTCCCAAGGCTTCTCTGGTACGGGTAATGGCTGATACAACCCTGTATTCTGCTTCACTCCTTTCACCATCTGACATACTCTACAACTCTGTACAAACTTCTTCACATCTTGTTGCAACTGTGGCCAATAATAATTCTCACTAACCAGACCAAGGGTTTTATCACGACCAAAATGTCCAGCCAATCCTCCACTATGCTTCTCCTTGATGAGATTCTCCCTCATAGAACTTCATGGAATGCACAACTGATTCCCTCTGAATAGCATATCATCCTGGATGATGAAATCCAACCATTTTGTCTTGTCTAGAGTAACAGGTTCTGCACAAGCTTTCCAAGCTTCACCAAAATCAGGATCCTCTGGATATAAATTCTTGAGTTCTTTGAACCCAACCACTTCAATTTTCATTTCTGTCAGCAATAGTTGCCTTCTGCTAAGAGCATCTGCAACCCTATTAGACTTTCCACTCCTATGTTTCAAAACAAATGTATAACTCTGCAAAAACTCAACCCATTTCAAATGCCTTTGATTCAATTTTCCTTAACTATTCAAATATTGCAAAGCTTGATGATCAGTATACAAAACAAACTCCTTAGGAAGCAGATAATGTCTCCACTTCTTTAATGCCTGAACTATAGCATAAAATTCTTGATCATAAACAGAATATTTCCTCTTGGCATCATTTAACTTCTCACTGAAATAAGCAACAGGTTTACCTTCTTGGCTCATAACAGCTCCTATTGCAGTACCACTAGCATCACAATCTACTTGAAACACCTTATTAAAATCTGGAAGTGCTAAAATAGGTTGTTCTGTAACTTTTTGTTTCGACAACTGAAAACTATTTTCTGCCCCATTAGTCCACTTAAACTCTTTTCTATCCCCTCTCATTGTTTCAGTCAAGGGTCCACAAATACTGCTAAAATTTCTGATAAACTTTTTGTAAAAGCTAGCTAGACCATGAAAAGATCTTACCTCAGTAGCACTCCTTGGAGTAGGCCATTCAAGGATAGCCTGTACCTTCTCTGGGTCTATTTTTAGACCTTCTGCTGAAACTACAAATCTCAAATACACTAACTCTTTCTTCACAAAACTGCACTTCTTCAAATTAATCAACAATTTCTCTTCTCTCAACTTCTCAAATACCATACGAATATGCATCATATGCTCATCCAATGTCTTACTAAAGATCAAAATATCATCTAGGTAAACAATGACAAACTTACCCAGAAATTATTTCAGAACCTCGTTCATGAGCCACATGAAAGTGCTCGGTGCATTGGTTAGCCCAAAAGGCATGACTAACCACTCATATAGTCCTTCCTTTGTCTTGAAGGCAGTCTTCCATTCATCTCCTTCTCTGATCTGAATTTGATGATATCCACTTTTCAGATCTATCTTTGAAAAATACACAGCTCCACTCAAACAGTCCATAATATCATCCATTCGTGGCAATGGAAACCTGTACTTGATTGTGATCTTGTTTATTGCCCTAGAATCTATACACATCCTCCATTCTCCATTCTTCTTTGGTGCTAATACTACTGGTACAGCACAGGGACTCAGACTCTCACGGATCAATCCTTTTTGTAACAGTTCATGTACTTGTCTGTTCAACTCCTCACTTTCTGCAGGTGTCATTCTGTGTGCTGCCTTATTCAGCAAACTCACTCCTGGGATCAAGTCTATCTGATGACTGATCTTCCTGACTGGTGGTAATCCATCAGGCACATTATCGGATACAATATCCTGAAACTCATTCAACAAATTTGCAACTTCTACAGGAACATCTTCTACTTCCTCTTTACCAGCTTTTGGAATTAAAGCAAAACATACATGCTCATGCCTCATACCATCTAGGAAATTTCTTCCATCAACAAAAGTTATCCTTGCATTACCACATACCTTTTCTTCAGTCTCCTTCAATGGTTTTAGCTTATGTCACACTCCATCCTTTGTCAGGGAATAGGTATTCACACGACCATCATATACAACACATCTGTCAAACTGCCATGGTCTACCCAACAACATATGACATGCATCCATAGATATGATATCACACAATACCTCATCTTGGTATCCGCCAATCTTGAACTTCACTAGGCATTGTTCATTGACCATGACCTTGTGGTCATCCTGTACCCAGGCAATCCGATATGGATGTGGGTGTTTCTATCTCTTGAGCTTCAACTTTGTCACCATCTCTTCTGACACCAAATTGTCAGTGCTTCCACTATCAATAATCACATCACAACATTTACCTTCACACTTACACCTGGTGTGAAATAGGCTTCTCCTTTGCTCAGGTTCATTCTCACCACTCAACAGGACTCTTCTGTTAATCAACGTTTCTCCTCTTTCAGCATCTTTAGAATTTGATGATCTGGCATCTTCATCTACATGTGCAACTCTGGCCTGGCCTTCATTTCTCCTGTCTGTTCTGCCTTGGCGTTGAGGACATTCAAATGCCCTATGACCTTCTTCTCCATAGTGAAAACATGTTCCACGGAAGCCACCTCTTCCAGATCCTTGTCCTCTTCCTCTTCCTCTCTGATCTCTATTATTCTGATCCTGGAAGCGATTGGAATTATTTTCTCGTTGATTCTGACTACTACTGGCCTCATCCTTCTTTTTTGGATCCTCATTTCGGCCACCATATGACCGTCCACCAGATCATCCACCGCGACCTCTTCCATTTTGTCTGCTCTCAAACTTCTTGTTCATCTTTTCCTCTACTTTTAGGGCAAACTGGTATGCCTCTTCAATACTGTTCATTCGAACCAGATTCAGCTCCTCCTGAATGCTTGGCCTTAACCCATTAAGGTATCAGATAACTTTCTCCTTATCAGCTTCTGCGTGGCCTGTTCTGATGAGAAGTCGATAGAACTCCTCTGTATACTCCTGAACAGATCTTCCTGCTTGCTTCAAACTCTGCATTTTCTTCAGTAGGTCAAGCTCATAATCAATAGGAATGAACTGCCGCTTCAATTTATCCACCATCCGATCCCATCTCATGATTTTCTCCTTTCCCCTTCTATTTCACTCCAACTGAATCTCTTGCCACCATATCTTCGCATGACCTTTCAGTCTGGCTTTCACAAATTTGACCCTATCAGGATCCTCAACATCTTCATACTCAAAATATTCCTCACATTCATTGATCCAGTCGATCAATTCTTCTTGGTTAAGATTTCCAGAAAATGTAGGAACCTCAATCTTAGGTCTTTTCCCAATCTTAGAAATGGCCCGAAAAAGTCTTTCTTCCTCCTGGTTCACAATTTCAACTTCTCCTTCTTGATATTCTTCTTCGGCTTCATCCTCGCTTTCATCTTTGACATTAAGATTCATTCCTCTGTGAATCTCTTCTTGCAATGCTCGCACTTGTCTCTGCAGCTCTCTAACCTCAGGTGTTACAACACCAGCTCTTACGCCACGTTCCCTTCGTGGAGGCATTTTTGCGATGCGCGCTGAAACCCTAGCCACGGTCCTGGTGCAAAATGCCTCACAGTCGGTGATCTATTTACACACTCAAGAAATCCTGCTCTGATACCACCTAATGAAGAATGCTCCCCTTAATACCACAAACACATAAAAGAAATAGAGAAACAACAACAATATGCAAGAACAGAAAGTTGGCTTCTTATTATCTCCACAAATGTGGAATTAAAAACTTTCAGAATTACAATATGCAAAGCCACATGGGCATTCCCTTATAATACTCTGTAGGACAAAGCCTCGAGCTATTACCCAGATCTACTACCCAGAACTATTCTGAACTGCCTAAGACAATAATACAGCCTTCCTTATATAGGCAATTTTCCACCACCTGGAAGGTTCCAGAATTTTAGCCAATAAGGCCGACCAAACTTAGAATTATTTTATTTTACATTTTATTACATCATAGTTGGCTCAAGATAACCTTTGAAACCCGAACATAAATTTTGAAGAAAATTATTTTCCGCCATTTCGGGTGGCCCAACTTCCGAAGACCATAAGTCATCACCAGTTGACCCGATCGGCTATTATAACCCCATTTTAAAAATGCCACGAAATGCTCTACAGGCTTGACCCGCGCAAGCGCCCGTCACCCAAATTTTTGACCTCATCCGGGGCCTCTAAAGCCTTCAAAATTGAGTTCAAAGTTTCTGTACCCTGCTGCCAATACCGAAAATCTTCAATATCTTCCAATATACACTTGATCTAGCAATGAAACTTTACTGGTAGGCTTATATGACCAAAATGAACCTCCAAGAAAGAAATCAGATTATTCTGAGCACATACGAAAATTACCAAAAATAGTAACTTTTCATAAATAGCAGCTCTGCACAAAATAGCCCTTATTGAATATAAAAAAAATAGAAATATTTTTGGGTGATGCAAGATTTCTCTTACACCCAGGATGCTCCTGCATCAAATTGAGAAGTGAGCTCTAAGACAGTGTGTGCCCACCCCTAATAGGGTTATTGTAAAAGACTCCTAACAAGGTCTGACCCTTGACAAGGTCACTGTACTAAAAGATTTGTAAAGATCAACTCCTAATAGGGTTTCAAGGTCTCCTAACAGGGACCACAATACACTAGTGCAAATTATTAGTGGGTGTCAATTCCCACTGGGGTTTTTACCTATTTGGGTTTCCCCGTAACCATATTGGTGTTATGTGTTGTGAATGTTTCTCTTGTTTGAATTAAATTTTATTTTAGTACTTAAGCAATCAATTGAGTGTCAAGAGAAAAGTAAAAAGATAAAATATAGTGAACACTGATTCACCCCCCCTCTCAGTGTTCCCATTCCTAACACATCTCTCATTTCAAACCCCAAGAATGCTATCACCTTAAATTGTAACAAGTATAAAAATTACTTGGAGATCTTTGGACCATGAAATTGTTTAATTAACAACACATCAGTATGTCCCATATATTTTCCACAATACAAAAACAAAAATATCTACCTGGAATTGCATATTGAACTAATCTCTACCACCCTATTAACAATGACAAATACTAGAAGAATCAGTTACCAAGCTTGACATAATAACATATCCAAATCTTTGTGCACACCTTTGTAAATTTAAATAGACAAAGTGTATACTCCTTACAACATTCTTTGATGTGAGAAACTACATATCTTCATTCTTTGAACCTCACCGAACCTTTGGATATAATTCACCACCAAAAAAAAGATATGTTGGCATCGATGATAACACATGAAACTTGCCAAAAAATATTTTTGATTGATGCAAAATTTCCAATAACCATCGATGCTTCCTACATTATAAATATGAGGTTGATTGAAAAGTGGGCCTCTCACATCGATGGGGCTAGTGAAAAACCATGATGGTCTACCTCAACCTACAAAATCAAAAAAGAATCTTCAACTTGTCTATCATTCCACTTCACAAGATATTGCATGTATTTTCTACCTTGGATGCTTCTTCCAACTCTATGATCCAAAATGTCTTCAATCTCACCCAATTTTGTCTTACGAAATTGTTGTCCCAAATTAGGTCAAATTTCATCACTAAATTCTACCTCTTGATATTAATATAATGTGCACTATTAAATATAGGTGATGTATTGAAAGTTTTTGGAAACTCAACTTGATATGAATTTCCTAAATCAAACTTCTTGAAGATCTTACAAGGCCCAATATTTTTCATCTTAAGCTTAAATTGTATGTTCCAACTAGAAATATTCCCTTTCTTAGATATGTGATCACCTCATCTCCAACATTGAATTACTTATGTATCCTCTTCTCATCTACTTTCTTATTGTAATTCAAGTTGATATCTTCCAAACGTTATTTTATCGATTATGCAATGAATTCACGTGTTCTACAAATTCCTCTACTTCTTCTCTTCTTTTCTCCTCATTAAAGATATTTCTCAATCCTGATACACCTTTACAATTCATTCCTGTAACAATCTCAAATGATATCTTCTCTATACTTCATTTTACTCAATTATTGTAGTCAAACTCTACTTGTACAAGTATCAAATCCTATCTTCTAGCCTTCTCTCCACCAAACATCTCAGTGAATTCCCCAAAATTATGTTCACTTTATCCATCTATTTGTGGGTGAAATCTTGAACTAAGCTTCAAATTTTCCATCATATTCCTCCACAATATCCTCAAAAAGTAACCAAAAAACTCAATAGCCATGTCTGAAACAATGCTCTAAGGTAACCCATGCAATCTCACAACCTCTTTGAAAAATAGGTTTGTAACATGCATTTCATTATTTGTCTTCATATAAGGTTTGAAATGCAACATATTATAAAATATATCCACTACCATGAATATAATCAATCACTTTCCATGTCTTAGGAAATCCAAGTATGAAATCCATGCTTATGTATTTCCAATGTCTCTTCAATACTATCAAAGGTTTATACAATCCTGCATTCTGACTAGTCCCTTTTGGAACTTGAAAAACTCTACAATTAAAAAAAAATTTCTTACATCCTTATGAATCTGAGGCTAAAATAATTTTTTAGTTACTAATGCCACTATCTTTTCAATACCAAAATGTTCTACTAATCCTCCATTGTGATCTACTTTTATCAAATTGTCCTTCATTGAACTCCTAGGTACACACAACATATTTCCCTTAAATAAAATCTTATCTTGAATAAAATATTCAAAATACTTGGTTCAATTTACTACAAAAGGTTATTTCTAAGCTTTACAAGGTTCAACAAAATTAGGGTGTTCATCATACAAGGTCTCAATTTATCAAATCCCAATGTGTCAACTCTCATTTATGTCAATAATTTCCTTCTAATACTCATGGCACAAGAAACTTTATTTAATTTTTCACTTCTATGGTTCAAAAAAATCTGTAGGTTTTCAAGAATTAAACCCATTTCATGTGGCTTCGATTCAACTTACATTAACTATTCAAATATTGCAATGCTTCATGATCTGTATACAAAAGAAAATCATTAGGTGATAAGTAGTGTCTCCACTTCTTGAACGATTCAACTATGGCATAGAAATCATGATAATACACTAAATATCTTCACTTTTCATGGTTTTTCTTCTCATAGAAATAGGCAATAGGCTCTCCTTCCTGACTCAATACTGCTCCAATTGTATTCCCACTTGTGTTAGGGTAAACTTGATATACCTTACTAAAATGAGGTAGGGATAATACATGTTTCTCAAACACTTGTTGCTTCAACAACTCAAAAATTTTATTTTTTCTAGATGTGCACTTATAATCCTTCTGATCTCTTGTCATTGTCTTAGTCATAGGATTGCAAACCGAACTTAAATTCCTAATGAACTTCTAGTTAAGAATAGATAATCCATGAAATGATATTACCTCTCCAATACTTTTAGGCATAGTCCATTCAATAATTTCTCTTACCTTCTTAGGTTTCATCTTCAATCCATCCAAAGATATCACAAATCCCAAATATACTATCTCTTATTTCATGAAAGTACAATTCTTAATATTTATCAACAACTTTTGTTTTCTTAGCATCTACACTATTTGTCTCAAATGCAATAATTCCTCTTGTATCTTATTGAAAACTAAACTATCATCCTATATAATAGAAAATGGTGAGAAATGCTAGGTATATAGACCTAGTGGTCTAATAAACTATCATCCTAGTTTATTAGACCATCTTGGGATCATTGAAATTACACTACAAGCAGAAATCAAACAAAATATTGTTATGCCTCCACTCCTGAATCTCTAGTTAAGTAAACATTGTCGAGTGACCTTAGAAGACACAATAAGAAAAAGTAAATGATAAAAAACATCACACAAGAAAATAGTTCAACATATTGTTGGCATTAAGTAGGATTGCCACTAGTGACAACACTTATTTGCATTCTAAGTGCAAATCGAGCAGAACAGTGCAAACCGAGAAGAACAGTGCAAACCGAGCAGAATAGTGAAAACAGAGTAGAACAATTAAAACCAAGCAGAACAGTGAAAACCAAGCAGAATAGTGAAAACTGAGCAGAACAGTGAAAACTGAGTAGAACAGTGCAAACCGAGCAGAACAGTGAAAACTGAGCAGGACAGTGTAAACCGAGTAACATTATGTCTACCGAGTCACCAGTATTTACCGAGTTCAAAACCTACCGAGTGGTTAGTATGAACCGAGCCTTCACTTCTACTGAGTGCATGATGATGTCGAGTAATGTAGTGGATGCAGAGTATCAGAAAGTCAACGAGTTAGTTTGCAGGAACCTTGTAACCATACTTAGGCTGACTTAGTAGCACTTATGTTTATTTGTCAAGCCGACTTTGTAATTGTAATTAATTGTTTAGACTTGTATATAAACAATGTTGTAAAAATACCAAGATGTAATTAGTATGAGTATGAATATGAAAAAGAGATAAAAGGTAGAGATAAGCGAATTACAAAGGGCTACACCAGTATAAGAAGCAGCAAAGACAAATTCATCACAGAAGGTGATCAGTACATCAGTGAATCTCATTCAGCAATCCAGTTGCAAAGTAAGAGATCTACTGTTTCATCCTAACAGGTGAATCAGTACTAAAATCCTTTAACCGGGTAGACTTAATAGTCTTTTGTAAAATCTCTTTACCGAGTACATACTTCTTTTGTAAGTTTGTAAAAATCCTTTAACAAGGTGGATTTAGCAATCCTTATTGCTCCTAGTAGGGCAGATCATCAGAAGTGATCAATGTTAGCCTTAACCGGCCAACTTTATACGGCAGTACTAAAGCTTTGTGGGTTTTATCCCCACCCCAGTTTTACTTTCTTTTGGAAGGTTTTTGGGTAACCAAATCTATGTGTCATTGTTGTGAATGTTTTTAAGTTTCATGCTTTCTATATGCATAAGGATAAAGTAAACTATATGTTAATACATCTGAAAGAAAATTTTGAAGTTACTAATTCACCCCTCCCCTCTCAGTAACTTGGTTAATTCCTGAATATTTCCAACAATTGGTATCAGAGCTATATTGGTTCTCAAGATAAAGCTTAACTAGCTTGAGCAAAGATCCAGGACAATGGAGGTATTCAAACTGAACAAGGTGATTGAAAATGAAAAGCTAGATCTGGAAATGGCCATAGCTAAACTTAAAGAAACAAAAGAACATCTTTCCCAATCCCTAAGAAGAAGGAAGGAACTTGCAAATCAGATGAATGATCATAATTACATTGAAGAAAAGATTGAAGATCTTTTTCCCTCAGATAGCTTAGATGAAGCAAACAATGTTGTTAAAGAACTCCTAGAAAAGAATGGGTCTCTGTAGGAAGAAGTGAGAAAATTAAAAAGAGAACAAGAACTACACTCTAAAAGATTTTGTGAGATCTTAGAACAAAGAAACAAGTTGAAAGATGAATTGGATGGAAGGAACAATGAAGTCCAAAATAAAACCCTTCAGCTAGAAAACCTAATTGATCAGATCTCCCATACAAATGAGGAAATTCTAATTCTAAGATCAGAAATAGAAAGCACAAGAGAAGAACTAAGATCGGAAAAGCAAATCAATCTAAGATTGGTGGATGACCTAAACACCGAAAAACAAATCAATGAAGGAATGATGAAGAGCCAAGAAGACTTAAATGAGTTGTATGATCGAAATATTCATAGGCAAAAAGGAAAAGCAGGACTTGGATACAAAGGAGAAGGTGAATCTTCTAAGCAAGGTACTCAAAGGAATCAGAAACCTACTTGTAATCATTGTGGAAAAACATGACATACTTCAAATAAATGTTGGAGCAATGAAAAAACAGAATTCAATGGAAAATGCTACAACTGTAATCAGCATGGTCACAAAGCAAATGAATGCAGGGAAAAACCAAGATTCAGAGGTAATTGTCACAAATGCAACAAACAAGATCACAAGGCATCCGAGTGCAGATCCAAAACATTCAATCCGGCAGAACAAATTATGAAAGCAATGTTTGGATGGGATTACAACACCTGGTGTAGATGTCATTACTATGGAGAATATGGACACATTGGCATGAACTGCATAAAACATCATCTAAGGAAAAGAGATACTACCATAAGATGTTTCAAATGCACTAAACTCGGTCACATAGCCAGAAATTGCATGAATGCTAGTGAAGTTGAAGATGGAAAGAAGAATGAAGAAACTAAGGTCAGGAAACAAATGAGACAAAAGTGGATTCCTAAATCTACCGAGCAAACCAGTCCAAGTAATGGAATGGGTGGCTCTATCGACTCAAACTAAATTCCCAAGAAAGCACTGGAACTGTATTCTCATAGACAAATTTCAAGCAGTTCCAGAACTGAATTAAAAGAAAGATCTAATCAGCATACAAGATGCAATAAGATCACAGGAAGGTCGGTATCAGTTTTCACCGAGCAAGGTTAGGAGCGGTCTAATATGATTACCGAGCAAGGTCGGAGCAATATGAATTCTCAAGTTCACCGAGTTGCGTAGTCTTTACCGAGCAATTAATTCATAGTGGGTGACAGTCTATTAGAACTCATACCCTAATTTGTACTAAGCATTAATGACAGAGTTGTAAACAAAAGGCAAGAAATCAAACTCATTCTTCACCGCGAACTTTAGCATTTCGAGAGTAGAAAATTTCAAGAGCAATCCAGCGATTCAAACACTTTTGCGGAAAGAATTCTCTGTGAACTACCATGGCATCATCCAGCACTTCAGCAAAGAAAGGATCAGAAATGATAATCCCAGGGGAATGGAAAGCACCAGATTTCAAACTCGTGCCCGCAATTGCAATAGCCCTAGACCCGAACGGAGCTCAATCTCAGATTCCTCCTAAGGTACTACTTGTTAATGATATTCACAATCATTTCAATTGTGAAATTCAAGAGATGGGAAACCTAGAGCTAGATATTGTGCGTGAGGAACTATGTGTGAATGGTATTCTAAAACCCGAGCACAAACATCTGGAAGACAAGGGATTAGTTCACATTGCACATTTACCTCGAAACTTTCGGGAGAAATGGGTTAGATACATTCTCAGCCATGTACATGAAGGCAAGATTTGGCTTGAGCAACCCATAGAGATCACTAAGAAGATGATTCATCAAATCACCGGTCTTCCCATGTTAAACAAAGCTAAAACTACCAAAACCCTAGGTCGGCCGGAACTGGAGAAGAAAACCCTAGCTGAGTGGGACGGTAGAGGCATGAAAGTAAGTAGCATTACTGATGCTGAACTAAAGTTTGGTACACACATCATTGCCCATAAAATATACAGTTCAAGTTGATAGAATAGTGTCTCCTGCGAAGATATAGACCTAGCATACAAAGTGGTCAAGAATAATTTATCATTTGACCTTGCAGATTTATTGTTAAGATAGTTTAACAAGAACATGGAAAGCATTCAAACTTACAAAAACAATCCATGTAAGTTTGGATCTCTTCTGGTCTATTTATTCTTCTATGTTCAGAAATTCTTCCCTTCCAAAGGAAAATTTGTATGGAGAAAAGATGTGCCAGTTCTTTATGAGATAAATGAATATATTTCAGAAATGGGTGAAAATTTTGAGAGCATCATGGATAGTTATTTTGAGTCTTTCAAGGAGAAAATGAATGACAGATTCTGGATTCCACAGAAGTTGGTGGAGGATTATAAGGATGATATTTGTTTCATGGTGGACTGTGATAGAGTATACATTCAAGCAGCTAAACTAAGGATTGTACATGTAAAACCTCTTCCTTATGAGGTAAACATTGATGAAACAAAGAATATCATTGAAGCCCTCCTTAATCAGCCTGTTAATCCCAAAGCTCCATATTTTGGAACATATGATGAAGCAAAGGTGAGAATTGAATTAAGCATAAAGCTTCCATAGGCAGTAAATAAAGGAAAGAAGAGGATAGCCAAAATGCAAATGCTAACCGAGGACAGAGGAGAAGACACTGAAGAAGAAGAGGAAAAGGATGAGAAAATAGAGGAACCAGAACCTGCAAAGAAGAAAGGAAAGGTATTCATCACCAAGGCACCTAAGCCTCCCACTGCCATATTTACAAGGAAAAGTGCAAGGGGTAAGACAGACAAACAGGACAAAGATATAATATTCAAAAAGCCTCCTCTAACCCTTCAAGAAAAGATCAAACTTTTTAGAGAAGGATCAGGATCTGGAGTAAGTAATATAAAATCTTTAAGATATGAAACAAGATCAGAAACAGAACAAAAGGAGATTAAAGATGCTATCATTGAAAAGATGGGATAGTGGAAATACTCTCCTGATGAAATAGCCCCACAGATTCCAGCAGCTTTATTAGATCTAATAAAAATGAGATGGACCAATGCAAGGAAAACTGTAAAAGACATATTTGATCAAACCCTGAGACAGTTAATGCCCAGCTTGAAAAATGATGAAATAAAGAAGGCATTGAAGGAGAATGAAAATAAGATGACACTGAAGTTAAATACTTGTTTAATTTTGATTAACAATATTGAATTGGTTGTGAAGGCTGCAAATGCCACATGGAAGAACATATACCATCTTCATCAATCGAGTACTGAAACAGTTATAATAAAAGACATTGAAGATGACAGTGATGAATAGGAAGAAGCCACTAAGGTAGATGATACTGTGAGGATAGCGGCAGAAGTCATTGCATCACTTCCTACCTCTCCAGTAAAAGTTACTACATCTAGCCTGGAGACACCTTCAAGCATGGTTGTGAAAACTTCAACATTTGTCCAATCACCTATAGCAACAACAGAAGCAACTACCATTTCTTCTACCGACTTGTAGTCTCCCACTTCATCAAGTTTTCCAGTAGTAAGTATTCTAGTTTTTTATTCTACAAGTGTAAATACTTTAAGTTCTCTAGTAGACAGTATACCATTCTCTATAGCCAGTCCTACTATGTCTACTGTCACTACTACTAAGGCATTAAGTATAGATAAGCCTAAGGCTCAACCGAGTATAAGATTTTTGGGCAAGAATATAGTAGAGGATATAGACCTAGATGAGGAAATAGAAATTCCAACACTGGATTTTGCAAATCTATCAGCGGATCAAATGCAAAATATAGGTGAAATCCTCCAAAGGAAAGTGAAGCAAAAGAAACTTAAAGAGGAAAGAGACAAGGAATATAAAATCATTAAGGATGCTAAGGACATTCTGTTAGAAGCATTAGGTATTGAAGTAGACTCCTCTCAACATGTTTTGTTACAATTAGCAGAAGCGGTAAATAAGTACAATGAGGATTCATCTGGGATAGACAAGTTAGTTGAAAAAGCCAAGAAAAAATTCAACAATAAAGTGCTTGATCACATTGCTCAGCACATAGCTATTAATCAAGCAGAATTGTCTTCAGTTTTGACAAACATTGAATCTTCCTATTCGAATGTTACCTCTCTTTTGGTCAGACTATGCAATGTTGCCGAGTTCACCAAGGATGTCAAGGATAAAATGAATAAAATCGATGAGGATTTGAAGATTAGCATACAGAAGCTGCAACTTGAACCAAGTTCAAACTCTTCTCATCACATGAAAATCTCATTCCTATCAAATATGCAGTCAGAACTACTGAAAGAAGACACAAGGATCCGGTCCACACTGCTAGACATTTAGAACATGATCCTTCCCATCATGAATACAATGTATAAACACATTGAACATTCCAAAACATTAATTCATGACAATCAGTTCTCAATAGCAGATCACATGATTACACTCTCTGCAGAAGTCCAAATTGCAATCCAAACATGCAAGATTCTGCAAGAAAATTGGGACAGAACCCTGGCACTGATAATGAAGGTACATTCTATTTTTCTATCAAATTTTGTATTCTCTCTATAAAACACTTGTATATACACCTTTGGCATTATCACCAAAAAGGGGGAGATATGTATAGAAGAAAAAGTTAGCACATTGAAAGGGGGAGATAATTTATAAAGCCCTATGACAAAGACAAATTTTGAAAAATCAAAATAAATCTCAGCATAGTTCATGTATATAAGTTTTGGGCAATAAGTGTTTTTGTCACTAATGCCAAAGGGGGAGATTGTTGGCATTAAGAAGGATTGCCACTAGTGACAACACTTATTTGCATTCTGAGTGCAAACCGAGTAGAACAGTGCAAACCGAGCAGAACAGTGCAAACCAAGCAGAATAGTGCAAACCGAGTAGAACAGTGAAAACCGAGCATAATAGTGAAAACCAAGCAGAACAGTGAAAACCAAGCAGAATAGTGAAAACTGAGCAAAATAGTGAAAACTGAGAAAAATAGTGCAAACCGAGCAGAACAGTGAAAACTGAGCAGGACAGTGTAAACCGAGAAACATTATGTCTACCGAGTCACCAGTATTTACCAAGTTCAAAACCTGCCGAGTGGTTAGTATGAACCGAGCCTTCACTTCTACCAAGTGCATGATGATGCCGAGTAATGCAGTGGACACCGAGTATTAGAAAGTCACCGAGTTAGTTTGCAGGAACCGTGTAACCATACTTGGGCCGACTTAGTAGCACTTATGTTTATTTGTCAAGCCGACTTTGTAATTGTAATTAATTGTTTAGACTTGTATATAAACAATGTTGTAAAAATACCAAGATGTAATTAGTATGAGTATGAATATGAAAAAGAGATAAAAGATAGAGATAAGCGAATTACAAAGGGCTACAGCAGTATAAGAAGCAGCAAAGACAAATTCATCACAGAAGGTGATCAGTACATCAGCGAATCTCATTCAAAAATCCAGTTGCAAAGTAAGAGATCTACTGTTTCATCCTAATAGGTGAATCAGTACTAAAATCCTTTAACCGGGTAGACTTAACAGTCTTTTGTAAAATCTCTTTACCGAGTACATACTTCTTTTGTAAGTTTGTAAAAATCCTTTAACAAGGTGGATTTAGCAATCCTTATTGCTCCTAGTAGGGCAGATCATCAGAAGTGATCAATGTAAGCCTTAACCGGCCAACTTTATACTATAGTACTAAAGCTTTGTGGGTTTCATCCCCACCCCAGTTTTACTTTCTTTTGGAAGGTTTCTGGGTAACCAAATCTATGTGTCATTGTTGTGAATGTTTTTAAGTTTCATGCTTTCTATATGCATAAGGATAAAGTAAACTATATGTTAATACATCTGAAAGAAAATTTTGAAGTTACTGATTCACCCCTCCCCTCTCAGTAACTTGGTTAATTCCTAAATATTTCCAACACATATCTTAGTCATTTTTAGTTTTCTAGGATCTAATTGGTGTTGGGTGTTAAGAAATACCTTTTTTCTTGTGTCAAAGTGCAAGGGCATAGTGGTTAGTGCAAGATCTTATATGTGTTAAGAAACATAGTGATGTCTAGATTGGTAGTGTTAAGAAATATTTTAGGATTGCGGTGTTGAGAAACACCAAGTAGTGGCAGTGATAAATTTCCCATTAGGAAGGACTGATAAATTGACGTAGTTTAAGTTCAAGAGATTGACCAAGTGATGAAGCACTGATAGCTCAGATAGGCATACAATTTTCCCCTAGACAATAGATAAGAATCAAGGACAAGACTAAGATTAATTCCAGCCCATGATGACACAAGGGGGTGGAGAGCAGGAGTACAAAAGTAGATCAGGCTGATGAAATCATGAGAGATCAACCATGCATTTACCAGTAGAATAGGCCTATTTTCCAAGTTTTCACTAGTTGGGATTATTTTATTTTTGCTTCTAAGGTGCCTATTTCCAGGTTTTCACCAAGGCACATTTTTTGTCTTACTCAAAAAAAAAAATTATTTTCAGTTTTTGTATGTTTTTTATATTTAATTTTTTTGAGGATATATCAATGTGGCCTTTTCTAAATTTTCAACAAGATGATATTTTTAGGAAATTTTACAATTTTTAGAATTTTTTCAGGAATTTATATGCTTTTTATAATTTTTGTTAGGATCATAATCATTGTACAAGAAATGTTGAATGTCTAGTCATAGAATAGTTTAAGGTGTAGAGCATTGAGATGATCTTTGAGAACATCACCAGCTAATAAGCTCGAGAACTAAATGTTGCAATGATGACAAAAGAGCCCAACCACTTGGGTTTAAATTTTCCTTTCTATTCTGGATGTTGTTAATTCTTTGTGTTCTCTCTTAGAATGAGATCACTGACCTAAAAATATTGATGATGAACTTTCTATTTGTAGCCTCTATAAATTCACTTTTTATAGACACTCAAATGATGAAATGCTATTTTTATGTGTTCATCTAATAGTTATATCTCTTCAAGTCGAGAAATTCTATAATCATCATCTGTAATAAGCCCATGTAACAATACCCTTTAAGTGAAGGTATCTCGACTTCTATTGGTAAGATAGCTTCAGAACCATAGACCAATGAGAATGGTGTGTCCATTGTAGGTGATCTAATGCATGTTATATAAGCCTATAGAGTCACATTGATTTTTAGATGCCAGTCACTTCTTGACTAGTTAACCTTTCAGTGTAGGATTTTTTATGATTATTTTTTTTGAGGCTTCTGCTTGTCCATTCTCCTGAGGATAGTAGATTGAGGAAGAGTGATGTGCTATGTTGAATTTTTTGTGGAGTTCATCAATGTCACTATTTTTGAATTGGCCTCCATTGTCCATAACAATCAAGGAGGGAATCTTGTATCTACAGATGATGTAATTAAAGATAAACACAATTATCTGCTTTCATGTTTCTTTTTTGAGAGGTACAACTTAAACCCATTTAGTAAAGTACTTAGTAGCTATAATAATGAACTTGTGTCTATTAGAGGATCAAGGATATATTTGTCCCATAAGATCAAAATCCCATTTTTGAAATGAATAGTGAGTAATAAAGATAGCTAATCCTAAGTTGGAGCATGAATAAGATTCCCATGAAACTGACACTTGTGAGAGGTCTTAGAAAATTGGATAGAATATTTTTCATGGTAGGCCAATAATATCCAACACTCAAGAGTTTCTTAGTCAAGGAAAAGGCCATTACAGTGATATCCACAAATACCCTTATGGACTTCTCTTAATGCTTTGTCAGATTCCTCACATTTGAGACACATAAGGAGAGTACGATCTAGACCTCTCCTAAACAAGTCATTAGTGATAAGTAGATATCTAAATGAACTTCTTATAAGGTTTATTTTTTCATTTTTAGTTAAGCCTTCATTAATGGTTTGATGAAAAATGTAGTGATAGATTTGGCTATAGTGGGAAGTATCAGAAGCAATGATGGAACATATAATTTAGGAATCAGGCATGTAATTAGAAAGAAATGGGAGCTCTTCCACAAAGAATTCATAGTGAAATTGGTGTTCTTCAAGTTGTAACATTGAGGCTAAGGTAGCCATGGCATTGACTTCTCTATTTTATCTATGTGGTAACTGATGGAAAGTGATGAATACAAATTATTTCTTCAAGTCATAAACCATATGTGTATAAGGAAAGAGTTTCTCATCTCTAGTTTTATCTTCATTTGTAATTTGGTTGATTACTAGTTGATATTCACTATAAACATGAAGTTCCTTGATCTTCCATTAAATAGCCAATTTGAGTCCATTACCTAACCCTTCATATTCTACTACATTGTTGGTGCATGGGAAGATCATCTTGCAGGCACTAGGGATTTTTTAACCTTGTGGGGAAATGAAAAAAACTCTACCACCCGCACCTTGTTGTGTGAATGAGCCATCAAAGTACACTTTCTAGGGATTTTGAGTCAAGTGTAAAATAGATTCATCAAGAAAAGTCACCACAATAGTTCATGTTTCTTGTAATGTTACTTTTGTAAGTTGATCAGCTAGTGCCTTCACTTTCATTCCCTTTCGATAAACATATGTAATGTCAAATTCACTGAGGATCATGACCCACTTTGCTTATCACCCAATGTAAGTGCACAAATATGGGGGACCAAAAAGGGGGGTATAAGATGCCATTTTTTCCTGAAATCAGGAAACTCTAAACTTCAACAAGAAATTGAAGATAGTTAGACTCAAAATTTTCAGATGTGACTAGAACAAGAGTTATAATAATCTAAATCTAGTTCCTAAAATACTAATTTATTTTGAAAATGGTGTAGATTAAGGACCTCAAAAAGGGGGGAGCACAAAAAGTGGTCCTATTTTTTATGAAAAAACATAGCATAGCATCTGGTGTGCTCCCCCTAAAATGTTAAATTTTTTTTTGAATTTTTTTAATCGATCCCATGAGAAGTTAGTGTTGCCAAAAATTTCCCTATCATTCCCTTTTTGGCTGCATCCTATTTGTTCCAAGAAATGCCCAAGTGTCAAAACCCTCTGTGTTTTCTGCCTTTTAGTGTCGAAAGTCCACTGTGTTTTCTACTTTTTGGCCTAAAAACCTAGTGTGTTTTTGACATTCTTTCTAAAGGATCAGAATGTTTTTGACTTTCGGTCCAAAAATTCTCTATGTTTTCAACCTCCAGTTTGAAAACCCTCTGTTTTTTCGACCTTCAAGTGCCTAGCTCCAACCAGGCGGGTCCAAGTTCCTCATAGCCGTGCAAGTGCAGTGTAGATCTGACAGCTGTCGCATAATCTCATGGAATCTTTCAAGCCCATGAGATCATGTGACAACTATTAGATTAGAATCTCAATGGGTCCACATTTTTTGAGTGAGGTGTCATATTTCCTCAGCGTGCTATCATGACCAAGTGGGTCTGAGTTTCTATTTTTACCGTGGGCTCATCCATGTAGTCAGCAAGCAACGGTTTCATGTTGGTCACATGATCACATGGGATCTTTCGATCCCATGCACCCATGTGACTAACTGTCAATAGGTAATGGGTAGCATCTTACGGTTGGTCGCATGATCGCATGTGGCCTATTGACCACATGCGACCATGCGACAAGTGGTCAACGGTTCTTTGGTAGCTGCTAGTGGGTCCTCTAGTGGTGACGTGTCCAATCTATGATGGGCCAGAGGTATAACATGGGCCCTCATAGATTCAAGATCTACGGTGGTCACATGTTTGCATGGGATCTTTCGATCTCATGCGATCATGCGACCATCGTTAGATCCTCCTGATGCTTCCGGGCAGTGTTGTTGTGGGTCCAGCTGATGTGGTCGGCTCTTGTTGGTCCACATGGTTGAAAAGTGACTACTTCTTGCGGGCCCAAGTGTCTTGTGTGGCAGAGGCAAGTTTTCAAAGGCTTGTCACATGATCACATGAAGGCTTTTGAGCTCTGGCAATCATGTGACCATTGCTATGTCAAAGCGGTGCATCCTATTTTCGCGGGCTTTCTTCTGAGAGAGATGTTTGCAAGTGCTAGTAGCTAGAAATTGATGATTTGAGAGGTGGTTGAAGTTGGGAGAATTTGTAGAAGATTTAGACTGCCATTTTTGGGTCCTTTCAAGGATCTAAAATCATATTTGAGCATTCATGGCTTAGTGGGCTTGCAGGGGGTTGTCAGGTCAAGGCTTTTTTTTCTGTGAGCAAGATCAGTACAGAGATGGGCACACAAAGAAAGATATATCTGATCTGTCATGATATTTTTAGAAAAGCATTTATGATCAGAAGTGGTTTTAGGGTTGATTATTTTATGCATATCTATGTAGCCCTAATTCAGATATTTTGATTCCTGCCTACATGCAGAGGTGTATATATTATTTTTTTGAGCCTTTAGGGCTCAGAATCCAACAATTATAAAAGGAAGGTTTTCTTTCTCAGAGAGCAATTTGTGTCAATTTTATTTCCCTTTGGCTTTCTACAGTTGTAATTTTCATTGATTGTTCAAATATTGCAAAGCATTTTGTGATATTATCCTATCCTTATGCTTTCTTATGTGGATTATCTCTTATTGAATTCAGTATATCTATGATTCAGTAATTTTTAGGTTGTTTTTTAATTCCTCTTTCTTTCTGCAATTCATGTGTATATTTATGAATGATCTAATTCGAATGCTTTTGTGGGCATACTTCCACCCCTGGCAATCTATCTTATTCCTATACCCAATTGTAGAGATGAATGTTTGTCTGTAGGCTATAGTCTATGTCTGACTCTTTAGGAGTACTTCTGTCTTGAGAAATTCCCTTTTCCCTGCATAGTATTCCTTTACTATAGACCCCTCTACAAAATATTTATGCAGGCCTATTCAATGAGTTGTAATCTCCTAGACCTAGGATTGTCTACTGGTTTCATCCCTTTATACTACAATTCATACCATCTTTTCGGTGCATCACCTAGTAGGATAGATTTTATTTTAGTCATTTCCCTTTTCATATACTCTTTCTAACCCTTTCCCCTCAAGGTTTTATTTTCTTGTCTAGAAGAAAACTAAGGTGACTATCGAAGAGGAACCAGCCTAGAACCTAGAGGTCTCATCTCGGTTAGCAAAGGTCCCACAACCTTGAGATGATTCCCTTGTTATACTTGATTATCAAGACCAAGAGAGCTTGAGATCAGAGGCGCAAATCTAGTGTATAACATTTTCGGCATGCCCGGTGGGACTAAAGTTTAGATTCATGTTCAAGGTATGCTATCTCTGATATGCTGGTAGCATGCTACAAACCTAGAAGAGGTCATTCTGTTGCATATCTGGCAACTCTGGAAGGTCTACTAGTTTCAAAGGTCAAGTGCTGGTATGTTTTCAATCTTCATATTCAAGTTCCAGCTGATTACATGAGTAGATATGTCAAGTTTCTATGGACAGTCAGGTTAGCCACTATCCTATCATGAGAATAATGCTCAATGGGCTGGTTCTTAGCCCTATCAAAGCCACCAAAAGCCTCCTTTTACCCCAAGCTATTATACTTCTCCAGGGTATCAATATATCAAGTATGCCCCAAATGAGTTTTCCCTTGTGCAAAGTTATGAATGGGCTCTCAGGCAAGATGGATCATGGGCACAAGAGGCACAATAGCAAATGCAAAGCTAGTTGCCCCATCCTATTTACCACCCACCCTCCCCTTCTCAGACTATACAATAGATATAGACTCTGAACTCAGACTTCATGAAAGAGAAAGAAAAGGAAAAGAGTGCGTTGCTTGATTTGATTAAGCAAGTGTCTAAGCTCAAGGAGAAGAGAGAGTAGGAGGCTCAAGGTTATTATGAAGAGAAGTCAGCTCCCTACCAGGAGATAGAAGCCCAAAGCTATGAGCAAGGGATAGCTCCTTACCAAATGACAGAGACTCTTGTTGATGAGCAACATGCAAGAGAGTTTCAAGAAGAGATCAGATGTCAAGCTGAAATTGAGACAGCAAGGTTAAGATCACAGATTGCTCAACAAGAGGCTCCTAGGCCTAAATTTCCAAGCTGGAGGGCCCATCTGTCTCAAGAACCTACACATGAGGAGCCTGCTAAGTATCCTTTTCCAAGCTTTAAAGTAGCTATGCCTTCTTTGTCTCCCCCCTCTCCCCCTTAGTTTCACATCCCAAGTTTTAAGGCAAAAAATTCTTTTCAAGAGCCTTCACTTGAGATTCAGTCCACCACTTTGCAAGAGTAGCCTGTTCAAGAAAAAATTTCATCCCAAGAGGCCCCTATAGTTTTTCAAGATGATGAAGTAATGTGGATACCCTAATGGACTCTGCCTCCTGGCTGTCAGATGCCAAGTCTTTTCAAGGATACTAGTCTAGTGTCTGAGCGAGGACTTGTGGAGGATGAGCTTTCATGTGACAAGGAGGAGAAGAAGCCTGAGGTATCAGCACAGAGTGATGACTTTGGTGAATTGAAGCAACAAGGTGTGGAGGTGGACATTGGTGCTCAGCCTGAGCTCTTGGCTAGTTTGTATGATGAGCTCCCCCTCTTTGTTAATGATGAAGAAGAGACCATGCCATTACCTATGGCTGAAGGTCAATCAGAACAAAAGGTTCACCATCAACAGGAGGTTGCTATAGAAGAGGATGTCTTGTCCTTGTTGGATGAGCTACCTGGTTTTGTTGAGCAGGATGATAAGGCTATGATCATAGCCACCTCTGTAAAGTTGCAGCAGCTAGAAGAGATTGATCTTGAGGATATGCTAATTCATGAGCTTGATCTCATCTTTGAGGAGGAGGCTTCCCAATGTACAGAAGATAACCAGAGCCTTGACAAGAATTATTTGGGAAGCATCATAGATGACTTGTATATGGAGCTTGATTGTAATGAGCTCTTGGCTAGTTTAAAAGAGGAAGATGACAGTCCCCTGTCCATGGACAATGAGTTGACCTAGCTATCCATGATGGAGGGCAACCAAGAAGATAAAGAAGAAACCATCAAGGAAGGTCCTGCCTTCAGAATTTCAAGAGGCCACCCCATTAGATACTTGGCCCAAAAAGAGTTCACTGAGATACCTCCATGTGATCCATTTGAGGTGAGTGAACTTGATCTTATTTTTGCAAAGGTAGTGCATCCTCATTTTCCAAATCTTTGTATGCCTCTTATCTTCATAGCTATCCTCATGTGCCCGATGCAAAATGTCTTATTGAGGAAACGTAGCTATTTTTCACAACCAGTGAATGGTTTTGTGTAACCATGTTTCTACACTAGTTAGTTTAGGTTAGGTTAGGTTTCCCTATTTTCTTTCCCTATTTTCTAGAGTAGTTTCTTGCTTTCCAAGAAGTTCCATGCACAATTTGTCTTGCTGGTTCAGTTTTGTCTTTGTTGAATTTTTTGTGTTCAAAAGATGACCCCATGCCCAATGGATTGTCAAGGCAACTAGTCTAAATGTCTAGCAAGCTGACATCCCACAGAGCTCACCAAAATGTTGCCCAAAATTTCCCTCTCATTCCCTTTTTGGCCACATCCTATTTGTTCCAAGAAATGCTCAAGTGTCAAAACCCTCTATGTTTTTTGCCTTTTAGTGTTAAAATTCCAGTGTGTTTTCTACCTTTTGGCCCGAAAACCCAGTGTGTTTTCAACCTTCTCTCCGAAGGCTTAGAATGTTTTTGACTTTCAGTCCAAAAATTCTCTATGTTTTCAACCTCCAATTTGAAAACCCTTTGTGTTTTCGACCTTCAAGTGCGCAGCTTCGACCAGGCAGGTCCTTGTTCCTCATAGCCATGCAAGTGCAATGTAGATCTAACAGCTGTCGCATAATCTCATAGAATCTTTCAAGCCCATGAGATCATGCGACAATGGTTGGATTAGAATCATAGTGGGTTCATGTTTTTTGAGTGAGGTGGCATATTTCCTAAGCGCCCTATCATGACCAGGTGGGTCCTAGTTTCTAATGTTACCACGGGCTCATCCAAGCTGTCAACAAACAACAGTTTCATGTTCATCGCATTATCACATGGGATCTTTTGATCCCATGTGCCCATGTAACTAACTATTAGTAGGTAATGGGTAGCATCTTGAGGTTGGTCACATGATCGCATGCGGCCTCTTGACCACATGCAACAAGTGGTCAACGGGTCTTTGGCATCTGCTGGTGGGTCCTCTGGTGGTGACGTGTTCGGTCTACGATGGGCCAGACGTATAACATGGGCCCTTGTAGATTCAAGATCTATGGTGATCACATGTTTGCATGGGATCTTTCGATCTCATGTGATCATGCGACCACCATTAGATCCTCCTGGTGCTTTCGAGTGGTGTTGTTGTGGGTCTGGCCGATTTGGTTGGCTCCTGTTGGTCCACATGGTTGACATGTGACTACTTCTTGTGGGCCCAGGTGTCTTGCATGGCAGAGGAAAGTTTTCAAAGGCTTTTCACATGATCACATGAAGGCTTTTGAGCTCACACAATCATGCGACCATTGCTATGTCAAAGCGGTGCGGCCTATTTTCATGAGCTTTCTTCTGAGAGAGATGTTTCCAAGTGCAGGTAGCTAGAAATTGATGATTTTAGAAGTAGTTGCAGTTGGGAGAATTTGAGCATTCATGGCTTAGTGGGCTTGTAGGGGGTTGTTAGGTCAAGGATTTTTTGTCTGCGAGTAGGATCAGTATAGAGATGGGCACACAAAGAAAGATATATATGATCTATCGTGATATTTTTAGAAAATCATTTATGATCAGAAGTGGTTTTAGGGTTGATTATTTTATGCATATCTATGTAGCCCTAATTTGGATATTTTGATTCCTGCCTACGTGCAGAGGTGTATATATTGTTTTTGGGAGCCTTTAGGGCTCAGAATCTAGCAATTGTAAAAGGAAGGTTTTCTTTCTCAGAGAGCAATTTGTGGCAATTTTCTTGCCCTTTGGCTTTCTACAGTTGTAATTTTCATTAATTGTTCAAATATTGCAAAGCATTTTGTGACATTCTCCTATCCTTATGCTTTCTTATGTGGATTATCTCTTATTGAATTTAGTATATGTATGATTCAGTAACTTTTAGGTTCTTTTTTTCTTCCTCTTTCTTTCTGCAATTCATGTGTTTGTTTATGAATGATCTGATTCGAATGCTTTTGTGGGCATACTTCCACCCCTTGCAATCTATCTCATTCCTATACCCAATTGTAGAGATGAATGTTTGTCTATAGGTTATAGTCTGTGTCTAACTCTTTAGGAGTACTGCTATCTTGAGAAATTCCCTTTTCCCTGCATAGTATTCCTTTACTGCAAACCCCTCTATAAAATATTTATGCAAGCCTATTCATTGAGTTGTAATCTCCTAGACCTAGGATCATCTACTAGTTTCATCCCTTTATACTGCAATTCATACGATCTTTTCATTGCATCACCTAGTAGGATAGATTTTCTTTCAGTCATTTCCCTTTTCATATACTCCTTCTAACCCTTTCCCCTCAAGGTTTTACTTTCCTATCTAGAAGAAAACTAAGGTGACTATCCAAGAGGAACCAGCCTAGAACCTGGAGGTCTCATCTCGATTAGCAAAGGTCCCACAACCTTCAGATGATTCCCTTGTTATACTAGATTATCAAGACCAAGAGAGCTTGAGATTAGAGGTACAAATCTAGTGTATAACAGTTAGCTAACACAACTTAGTTTATCCTAGATGTTTTTGCTAATTTTTTTATGAATGTACATTTTTTTGTGAATTTACAAAGCTTACACATCCTGAAAATGTGAAAATTATGTGTGCTCCCCCTCAAAATCATTTAAAACTAATTGAAAATCAATTTTTATTTTTTTTTAAGTGTGTAGAATGGAGTCTAGTTTCTAAAAATGTAACTTGTTGCAAAATTCAATGAATGAGCCAAAATCTATGCCCAAAATACTACACATTGGTTTTTGACAAAAAAATGGACATACACACAAAAGTAATTACAGATGAAAAACTTAACATAATCATAATTTAAAATAAACTATATGGTTAGATAGCTAATAGAGATATCTACAATATCACATCATTTGATTTTAACATTATTGAACCATGAGTAAACCTGAGGAGGAGCACACAAAAAAAGATGTCACTTTTTTGTATGTCTGCTGGAAAACATGTCTTAGGCCTATTTGAATCCTCCAATTCTTTGGGTTGGAACTCCAAGGAAAATCCAAGCCTTTGGATTTGTGGATTTCAATGTCATAAAAAGCATGTGTTCCCTATAAGGCATGCGCGCTATAGTGTGAGTACACTATGAGAATCTATGACTTCCATAGGGCATGTGCACTATAGTGCATGCATCCTATTTAAGTCATAGATTCAATAGAGAGAGAGAGAGAGAGAGAGAGAGAGAGAGAGAGAGAGAGAGAGAGAGAGAGAGAGATGGTGTGGTGCAGGAGCACCCTTCCACTCGGTGTGGTTATAAACCATGGATTTTTTACTATGGTCCAAAGGAACATTTAGAAGTTTATATTTTCCTAGGTGTCTTTTAAGTTGTTTCAATAAAGATTGGGATCACTAGGATCCAAGGCTTAGGCCTATAGGCTCATTAGGAGAAAGAATGCAACATTTTGTAAAAGTTGTGAAATGCAAGAGATGTTGTTCTGTAATTTCTGTGAAAAGTTGCTACCAACTTGTAAAACAACCACCCAATGGTCACAATATTTGAAAAATGGTTGGATCTGTTGAGGAAATTATTCATATAGCCCTTTTAGATAGTTAAGAAATGGTGAAGAAACTCTCTGTAATTTTTGCATTTAATCAATAAAAATCCTTATTTTTCCCTAAGTTCTAGATTGACAATAACACGTGTATAGATTTGGCACAGATGTACGAAGAAGAGAATTGTTCGATTCAACCTTTATCATGAATTATGAATCCAATTCTTTTGATTTGAGTAAGTTTTGAGTTTGGAACTGAGAGATAGAAGAATTGGTTTTTTGGGTTTTCAGGAAACCCTCCTGAACCAGAGTTTTAAACAAATAATGCCCTAACTTGCATTTCCTTTGTGGGATTCCCATGGGAAGTGGGAAAATACAAGTAGGTCCAATGTATTCTAGATCCTCAATGGCATAGGAGAAAGGGGATAATGTTGAGAGGTCTATCTATATGCCCTAGACCAAGCATCTCTATGTGCTTGGTAAAGAATATGAAAGAATGAAGTGCCAGTAGCACTTCAGGCATGGATAAAAGAAATTTGATGATAGATTGTTGTGACTTTTGGAATCCTAACACCATCACAATTGGATGTTTTCCTTGGACAATATACTAGTGAACTTTTCCTTAATTAACCAAGTCAATTAGCCATGTTAGGACTAGTAGACCAGGAATTGTTAGGCATTGTCCTTATTGTTCGGGACCTTGCAATTTGGAGGTTTAATACAAGTTGATAAAAGGTGTCTGAATATACTATGTTTTGTATAAGTTACTAGTAAGAATCTGGAACTAGACCCTTAGAACCTTTCCCAAAAGGCTACAAGCTTGGTAAGGCTTCAGATCTAGAACTTGTTATTCAAATCATGTAAGGTGTGGAAATCACTCTCATAGTAGATATCTAGCAAGAATGGAACCTTTCCATTCCATTTCCTAATTTGTAGGCTCCCATTTCAAATTTCAATTACTAAGGTGCTTCACAATAGGTACTATAGAGCATCAAGAAACTACTTGGTAAAGATACGAAGCCCAATCGGTTAACATAGGTACCAAGCATTAACCGTGCCCACTCGGTCAAAGAAGGAACTAAGTATCAACCGATCTTGGGGGAGTAAAAGCTAGTTAAAGACACTAAATTCTCTAGTGAGGATAGTAGAATTATGTTTGTTATAGGATCTTCTAAAGGTGTAGAGCACTCTCCTAAGCCCACTTTGGGTTTGGAAAAACACATAAGGTCTCACCACTTACCAAGTTTCCTAAATAGGGGAGATCTCTACATCAAATGGTATCAGAGCATCTAAGATCCTTAGGGTAAAGATATAGTAGCACCATGGAAGGAGAATATGAAGGAGGATTGTCATCAAGGATGACCAATGAAGAGATAGTAAGATACCTAAGAGAGATAAGGACATAGTGTGATGAATGAAGAGACACCGAGATGCAATAGATGAGGCAAGAAATGGACAGGCTTAGAGAAGAGCATCAGAAGAGATGAAGTGGAAACTTTGATGATGTTGAAGAAGGGACTGATGAAGAACCACTTGAACAGGAGGAAGAAGAATGTCCTACAAACCAGAGGCTACTTATGAAGACTCTAAAGTCTATGGAGAGGAGAACCATGGATGCCAAGCTTGAGTTGCCTACATACATTGGGAAGATGGACCTAGATGTTGCAATGGACTAGGTGGTTGCCCTAAATAATTTCTTTTATTGTGAAGGCATCTCTGAGAATCAAAGGGTGAATATTGCTAAGTCAAAGCTCAAAGGCTTTGCACTCACATGGTGGAACTTCACTCAAGATGATAGGGTGAAGAATGGAAAGAATCCAGTCACCACTTGGAAGAAGATGGTGGCCTTGTTTAGGGAAACTTATGTCTCTAAAGATTATGAAGTCCAAATTCATAAAAGAAGAATGGGTATAAGATAGAAAGAGATGGATATCTCTAGCTATACTAAAGAATTTCAAAGATTGGTGATGAAATCCAAGCTTTTTGAACCAATATGTGTAAAGCTTATAAGGTATATACAAGGCCTAAGAGTCTCAATTCAGGATGAAATTAGTTTGACAAGCCCTACCATCATGAACCAATTCTATCAATTGGCATTGAGAGTTGAAGAAAAGTTCAGAAGGAGGAATGAACAAAGTGGTAGAGGAAAAGCTAAGAATGAAAGAGGTAGATGAAACTTTGGAGGAAGAGGACAAAACAATAGACCAAAAGGAGAATCTAATAAGGAGAAAATCCAAGGGGAAAGTAGTTCAAGAGGTGGATACAGAGGAAGAAGAGGAAATGACAGAGGTAGAAATGGAGGAAGAAACAATGGAAAAATAAAATGCTATAACTGCAATCAGATGGGGCACTACACTAATAGGTGTCTAGAAAGAGACAAGAAGAATAACCAAGGTGAAAGAGCCAATCTAGTACAAGAAGATGATATTGACAGTGTAAGATATTGTATGGGAGAATAAGGTGTACCCCTCATGATGAAGAGGACCTTAATCTAAGCACTAGTACTGGTGTAGAAACCTCAAAGGAAGAATCTCTTCAGGAGCAACTGCAAAAGCCATGGAAAGGTATGCAAGTTAGTATTTGATTAAAGTTCTATTGAAAATAGTGTATCTACAGAGATGGTACATAAATTAAAATTGGAAAAGATACCCAACCCAAATCCATCCCACATGTATTTGTTGAAAAAAGGGAAACAAACCCTCATAAATGAACAAGTTTGGGTAGATTTCTCCATAAAAGACTTTAAGGATAGAGTCATTTGTGATGTTGTAGATATGGATGTCTATCACATTTTGTTAAGACATCCATGGAAGTATGATTTGTAGGCTAAACATGATGGAGTCACAAACAAATACCAAATCATTCAAAATGGTCATAAGTACAACTTGTTCCCTCTTCTTGACCCTCAATAAGAAAAACCTAAAGAATAGTCAGTCATGCTTACTAAGAACAAGATATGATCATAACTATTCAAGATTATGATGTAGGATAAGCCCTACTCTCTCTCTCTCTCTCTCTCTCTCTCTCTCTCTCTCTCTCTCTCTCTCTCTCTCTCTCTCTCTCTCTCTCTCTTATGCAGAGCCCTCCAATATCACCTTAAGGAGACCAACTCAAATCAAGGATTCTATAAGAAACATGGGATCCATTCAAGGAGTTAACCTCACTCAAGGATCAAGTAGAGTTCTTTGAATTTTTTAATCTTCCCATAACCATGCTCAAAATTTCACTATGTCATTTCATTTTTCCAATCTCTCCTTGCACCAACTCCATCCTAGGCCACCTAGTACACCTAGTGCCTCCACCAAGTGAAAACTCCAACTAGACCTCTCACCTTGATTACAACATAAAATATCCTCATATCATGGTCTATTTACCATGTTCCAACTTCCCACTCACTCTCATACACTCAACTTACACCATTATTCTTCTATAGCCTTTGTAGGCTTGTCTTATAGCCCTACAATCACTCAAATCAGAAAATTACTGACAAAGTCTCTAAACAACCTTGTAAAGTATTTACCTTTTCAAATACCCTTTTCATATTTACTAAACTCCTATCAATATCAGACTCCCATCATTTTAATGGTGAACACTTCCTTGACCTTCTAGCTCTCCATCTAGGCCTAAAGAGTCCTCTCCTAAAAAGGCAACCCTATCATCCACTAATCTTTAGGACTCCAAGGCATGGAATAGTCTTGGTAAAGGATAAAAGGACATAAATTTTTGAATTAGTTTATTCATACTCACCCATCTATAATTCCATTGAATAAACCATCACTTTTTGGGTTAACAACCTAGGGCTTTGTAGAAATCACCCTACCCTACAACTCACAAACCGAAGAATGGTTCTAACACCTTCCCCTAAATCCATATATACATCTTCAACCCTCAAATATCCACTCCCTTCATTGGACATCTTCTAACCAACACTAGTGCTTAGTAAGTATTCCCTTCACTGGGACTTTGATGTAGAGTTATGCAGCCACCAACCATAAATAGGGCCTTCAATACCATAATCCACTCTCCAATTAATTCTAAAACCAATTCTTAACCCTATACCCACTCCCGGGTACACTCAATTGATGAGCCCCGAAAGGTTACTCCACCATATATCACTAATCCAATTCTAACCATGATGGAGACAAGTATATGGGACTTAAAGAAACAAGGAGTCCCTCTAATAAGGAATCCCAATCACCCACAACATTAATTCTTCAAAGTAGGCCTACAACCCTTGTAGCCTTTTGAACCTTGATTTTGGTCTTTAGTTCCCAAAACTCCCAAATAACCTAGGGGACTAATCATTGATCCAAAAACCCTTTTGGATCCCCTTAAAGATCCCAAAATACCTTAGGTTGATCTTGATCCAACGCCCTCCAAACCTGACTAGGTTCACATGCCTAATTAGCGAGATTAGACTAGGAACTCTATTTGGAATTGAAATAATGGGTTATCAATACCACCAAACCTCTTTGATATCCTTAAATCATACTATTCAACCACTTTTAGCAATCTAAAGGGTCCCTTTGGTCCCATACCCTGACCGTTCCCACTTTGCCACTTCTTTCCTGACCAAACACATAGAGATGTTTGACCTAGAGTTGGCTTGTTGAAGGGTCAAACCTTCTCCTCTCACCTATAGAAACTTGAATCCTTGATACCATGCCCCTAACTTTAATTCCCCTAATTTTCATGAGGATCCACTAGTGGAATGGAAATTTAGGGTGCCATATCTGCAAAACCCTTGAATTCAGGGCTATTAAGACTAGTCTAGACCAAATTGGATACAAATTTCCTTTGGAAAGTCCAAATGAATTTAGAAAAAAATAATTTGAATACTAATTCACTCTTATAATTCAAACCACCATTAATAATTCATAAACAAACAATACAAGATCATATAATCCACTGGCATCGTCCAAATTTCTAGAATTTCAAGGTTTTTCTATTCAATCTTTAAAGCCTCCATACAATTATGATCCAACCTCATGATTGATAATCCATTTGGATTTAAAAATCCATTAAAATGGCTATAACCACCTAGGTATTTAGGGGCACTTAACTGATTTCTAGTGTTTTGGACAACTTTTCAAAAGTGAATGAGTAACATTGAAAAGTTGTCAAGCAACTTTGAAAAGTTGCATTGCAACTTTGCAATTATTTCTCCTAGGATTCTATTAGGCCTTACCAAGAAATAAATAGATCAACAACATCCATTTCCAGCCTAAACAACCAAATCCTACCCAAAATCACTTATTCTAATCTCTTTAGACCTTTTGGTCCAATTAAGCATCTTGGTTTATAATATCACCTAAGAGCCAATTGACCTTACACATGGTCTCTTATTACATCCTAGGAATCCATGAGGATCCTATCATCCATGCCTTTCTAGGAGTGCCTTGGTGCCCAGTACCATACTCCCTAGGCCAATAAAACTCAAGTCTGTTGAGTTGGTAGATCAGATACCTTGTATTCCAACTTATTAATTATTGCTTCAATTAACCAAGTAGCATCTTCTACCAGCTTGTCTCTCCACTTGATGAGGTAGTCATGGTAGACCTTTCTCCTAGTCTTCTTACCTTCCCTCTTGTCAAGGATACACTCAATCTCAGGTGCTTGAGTCTTTGGAAGGGCATTGATAGTTTCATCCTTGGGTAGTGCTTCTTCATTTGCATCCAACACATCTAGTCCTTTATAGGCATAGAGGTCAAAGATATTAAAGGTATTTGATAGCCCAATATTTGATGGAAAATTAATATTATATGCATTCTAACCACATTTTTGAAAAATTTTGAATTGACCAATCATCCTTATCATTGCCATGATATGCTTACCCTTTTATAGCCTTTCCTTCTTTAGGTGAACCATCACCATATCATCCACTGATAATTGTACATCTCTTCTTCTACTATCTCCACTATCTTTGTATTTCACTGTCACTTTCTCTGACCTACTCTTTACTTCTTTGTGGATATTGTTAGGAATAATAGTCCACAATAAAACTGAGGGGGGGGGGTGGGGGGGCTGGGGGGTAAATCAATTGTATAAAATATTATTAATATTTAATATTTAACAACAACAATATCAAATCAAATGAACACAATCAATGGCAACACAATAACATAATATTTTGGTCTTGGGGAAACCCTATTAAAGATTAAAAAAACCCGGTGGAAATTAGCACCCACAAATGATGTACTAAGAGTATAGTTATCCTTGTTAGAAGATATAACCCTGTTAGGAGCTTATTGAAACATTATAGTACATAGTCCTTGTTAGAGAAAATACCCTATTAGGAGTCAAGAACAAAAGAAAGGGCTCACTTCCCAAGGCTCACTACCCAAAGAAGGTTAAGTCCACCTTTAGAACTCACTATTCACAACACAAGTGTATATGAAGAAATACACAATCTTTTGAATTGTTCTTAAGCAACAGTCTTTGCTTGATCAGTTCCAATGAAGTTCACCAATAAAATATCTTCTCTACATACAAAAAACATAATCTCGTAGCTTTCACAACCTCTCTATGTCATCTTCTTTTTGAACACACCTTTTCTCAAAGAAAAGATCTTTCATTTATACCTTATTACAATTCCTATAAATAGGTCAGCCCATAGGGATTTTCTAATTACAAACAATTATATAAAACCTTGCTAAGATACACACAGTATCTAGCACAAGTCTACAATGATTACATTATAACAATTTAGGACCGACATCCTTAATTCATGTTTTCCATCCATCATACATGTTACATCTTTGTAGTCGGCTCCCAAATAGATCACCTTCCAGAGTGCATGCCACATCTGACATCATCCTACATTCTGGACCTTGCACAACTCATAGAAAATTCCCCAATAATCTATCTTTCATCTTTGAAGTTCACATGCACTAATTCCCTATCACCAAGAAGTTATACACAAAACTTAGAGACTAATTATGTTGTTTCTCACTGTTAGAGTCAGTGACAAGTCTTCACCAAGACATTTGTTACTTATCCAATATGAAACATTTCATGATGCAATCTTTGATATAAGATCACCACATCCTTCTAAAATCTTATTTGTCTTCGAAGCATTTGAAACATCTATATAGTGTCCAAACTGATTCCCTCATAGAGACATATGTTGGCATTAGTGAAAAACACAAATGACAATAATATGAATGCCCATTTAGTAATGTAGTGATTAAACATATTAAATGTCTCAATCACCACCCATGCATTAGCAATATCCAACAATATCCCCCTTTGGCATTGATGTCAACATATGGGAAAATCCATTATCCCAAAGTTCTATAAATCCAAAGTTCTACAACCAAGTAATACTACAGACCTTCTCCCATACAGTAGGGATTTTATCATATCTACACTCCCCCTTTGACAACAATGGAAAAGGGTTCTAGGAGGCTTTGGATGCCTTCACAGATAAAATTTCTTCCATTATCACTCCCCCTAAGGATTCGATCCCTACATCCAGTCTAGATAATGATAAGGCTCTAAATACCTCTAGACTGATGCATCTCTGCATCATTTAGTTTTGACTAGGAGGGGCCTGAACCCCTAGCATACCTCTAAGATATTCAAAGCTATTTTTTGACAGTGGCTTTTTGAAGATGTCTGCAATTTGTTCTTTTGTATTGATGTATTCTAATTTGATTTCCTTTTCTAGAACCTTGTCTCTCAAGAAGTGATACTTAATAGAGTTATGTTTAGTTTTGGAGTGCATCACCAGATTCTTTGACATATTCACTATACTGGTGTTATCACAATGGATAACTGTAGGTTCATCAAAAGTTATTCCAATGTCTATTAGCATTTGTTTCATCCAAACAATCTGAGTACACTTTATAGAAGCAATGACATACTCTAATTTAGCAATAGATTGTGCTATACAATATTTTTTCTTACTTATCCAAGAAACCAACTTTTTCCCAAGGAAAAGTCCACCACCACTAGTACATTTTTTGTAATCAATATTTCATGCCCAATTAGCATCAGTATAAGAATGAAGTTCAAAGCTATCATTTATGTCATACCATAAGCCATAGTCAATGGTACATCTTAGATACCTCAGTATTCTTTTTATAGTAGCTAGATGTGTTTCTTTGGGTTCTCCCTAATATCTAGCCACAATTCCAATGACATTAGCAATATTTGGTCTATTGTGGGTCAGATATTGTAGTCCTCCAACCATTGATCTATATAAAGTCTGAAAAACACACTTTGATTCATTATCAATTGAAAGCTTGTTACCAATCACCATAGGTGTTCCTACTGGTTTAAAATCTTCCATTCCGAATTTATTAAGCAATTCTTTGAGGTACTTGGTCTGAGAAATCAAAATGCCATTCTCATTCTGAGTTATTTGCAATATAAGAAATAATTTCATTTCATGTATCATGGACATTTCAAATTCACTTTCCATTTCTTTAGCAAATTTCTTACATAGATCATCATTACCTCCAAAGATAATATCATCCACAAAGACTTATATTATCAGGATTCCATCTTCACTAGATATTAAATACAAATTAATCTCTGCAATACCTTTTCTGAATCCAAACCCAAGTAGATACTTGTCTAACCTTGTATGCCAAGACCTAGGAGCTTTCTTTAGCCCATATAGAGCTTTCTTCAATTTTCACACCATGTCTTTATCTTCGCATAGAGGAAATCCATCTGGTTGTTCTATATACACTTCTTCTTCAAGATCTCCATTCATAAATGTAGATTTTGTTAGAAAGTAAAGTCCACCAAGCTAATTGAGAAGGGGGGTGAATCAGTTATCTGATAATTATAACCTTTATCAACTTCAATATATTTTAACCATATAAACAATGTAATCAACAACCATAGAAAGATATTCATACACAATAACATAATGACACAAGATATGTTGACTAGGGAACCTCTTGATCAAAGAGTAAACCTTGGTGGGAATGATGCCCACAAAAGATGCACTAATATGAAATTTCCTTGTGAAATGATGGAATCTATTAGGAGTCTTATGAAATACATTCATTACATATGAGCCCCTATCAAGAGACTTTGAATCCCTACTAAAAGATTCTAACCCTGTTAGGAGTTATGGAAGATAGAAGGACCCACTACCCAAATAGCTTCAATGGAAAGATCACTGAACAAATTGTCCAACTGATCTTTAGATTATTCAATAGAATAATATCAAAGTATTACTAATCTCAACAATATGTTACCTCTTCTTTGACTATGCAAAATCGCACTCTCACTGCTACACTAGACCTCAATTTCAGATCTTTGTACCTCACATATCCTCTTTCCACAAATTCACTTTCATAATTTCTTCATTCACTCTTACATTTTCTTAATTTAAAACAAGGAAAAAATTCCTTCCTTTATACCACACTCAAGTAATTACAAATGACTCGGCATCCAATTACAAAATAAAAGTTTCCACACATTACATCAAAATTACACAAAACTATCGGCTTCCAATTAGAATAACTCTTCACCCGTGTGACCTCAAATTTTGTGTTGTCATCCATGTCACTATCAACATGTCTTCAACTACTCTCTAACTACACATAACTAGATTCCATCCCGATTAGGACATATCATCTGATTTCCACAAATTGCTACTCAGGGACACTGCCTAAATACTACTTCCATTGAAATTCTCATAACTTCCATGATTAAATGAATTACTATCTATGCTCTTAACCATGAATGTATAAAAAATCATAGAGTAAGTCCTCAACATTGCATTGTTTGATCTTCAATATCCCATGTGCACTAATTCAAATACTATCTAGTCCAAAGCTAATCTTTAATAGATCATTGTGTTGACCTCAATGACAATCACAGTCATGAATGCAACAACAATGGCTATAGAATGGCTACTAATACTCCCATAGGATATATTCAACATTCATTCCTAACAATCTCCCCCATTTGCATTGATGACAACATAGATGAAAAATATCCAATGTTCCATAAATCCAACACTACAACACTGCTACTCTGAAAAATAATTTCAAGTCCTCTTCATGAATCAAATCTTGCTTCATTTTCCTATCGAGTTCTCTCTAATAAATGGTACAAATGGTTTTTCATGTCACATCTCCCCCATTGACATCAATGATATAAATTTCATTATTATGTCAACAAAAACTCCAATGTCAAAAGACACTATTCAAAAAATACATTCACTAGAGTCCTCATGATTTAGCTCAGATACACATACTCCCCCATAGAGGAAGTACCAACATCCAGTCTAGAATAAAAATAGGGCTTATATACCACTAGAAAGATGCAACAATTTGCATCACTTCTCAAAAGTAGGTTGGGGAAAAACCCCAAGCATACCTCTTAGATACTCAAATGTATCCTTTGGAAAAGGTTTTGTAAATATGTCTGCAATCTACTCCTTTGTGCTTATGTATTCAAGTCTAACTGCTTTCTCAGCAACTTTCTCTCCTACTACATGATACTTTATCTCTATATTCTTAGTCTTAGAATGTAATATAGGGTTCTTAGACATAATAAATGTGCTAGTGTTGTCACAATGTATAACAACAGGCTCAACAAATTTTATTCCAATATCCTTCAGCATCTACTTCATCCAAATTATTTGGTTACAATTGTTTGTTGCTGCTACATACTCTTCTTCTGATGTGCTTTGTGAAATACAATTCTACTTCTTTCTTAGCCAAGAAACCAATCTTCCTCCAAGGGAAAATACTCCTCCACTAGTGCTCTTTTTATCATCAACACTACCTCCCCAATCAACATCTGTATATGTACATAGGGTAAAATCATTAGATTTTTCATACCATAATCCATACTCAATTGTGCCTCTGAAATATTGCAGTATCCTCTTTACTGCTGCATAATGTGATTCTCTAGGTTCAGCTTGAAATCTTGCTACAATTCCAACTAAATGTGCTATATCTAGTCTTGTATGTGTCAAATACTACAATCCTGCAATCATAGATATGTACTTCTTATGTTCAATTGTAGGAGTCTCATCAATGCTAGATAATTTATGTCCAGTTACCATAGGTGGTCCAGCTAGTTTATAGTTCTCCATTCCAAATCTCTTCAACAAATCATTCAAGTACTTTTTCCAACTTACAAAGATACCATCATTGTTCTATTTTATCTACAATACCAAAAAATATTTCATTTCACCAATCATACTCATTTCAAATTCAGTCTTCATTTCATCTACAAATTTATCACTAGCTTCATCTTCTCCTCAAAAATGATGTCATAAAAAAAAATGTTCTACAACTAACAAACGCATTTTAATTTCTTTTGTGTACAGGTTGCTATCAGTTGTTCCTTTTATAAATCCTAATTTTAACAAATACTTGTCCAATCTTTCATACTAAGCTCTAGGTGCTTGTTTTAGTCCATATAAAGAATTCTTCAGTTTACATGCCATGTCTCCTTCTTGAGTTAAAGGAAAACCTTCAGGCTTCTCAATGTAGAATTCTTCTTCCAACTCTCCATTTAGAAATGATGACTTCACATCCATTTGATATACTCTGAACTTCTTGTAAGCTACATAAGCCATAAACATTCTTACTACTTCAATCCTTGCTACGGGTGCAAAAGTTTCTTCATAGTCAATTCCTTCTTGCTGTGAGTATCCTTTACATATCAATCTTGCTTTGTTTTGTACTATGTCTCCTTGTTCATTCATCTTGTTTCTGAATACCCATTTTGTTCCTAAAACATTCTTATCTTTAGGTCTAGGAACCAATTCCCATGTTTTGTTCTTTTCAATCTAATCTAGTTCTTCTTTCATAGCTTTAATCCAATGTTCATCTTCACAGGCTTCACTAGTAAATTTAGGTTTAATTTGAGAAATCAAACATAACTATTCTTGTACCTTATTTTGAGTTATAACTCCTTTGTCTATGCTTCCACTAATCTACTCAACAAGATGATTCCTTGATAAATTCTTGTTAGGTATCACTGTCTCAGATCTCACTTTAGATGTCAATTCTTCAATGATCTCAGTATGGCTTTCATTCAACAAATCACTGTTAGTTTCATGGAATAAGTTATAAGTCTCAATGTTAGATCTAGGATGAGTTCCTTCATCTAATTCGTAATCAAACATTCTTTCCTAAATTTTGAATTTTTCATCAACTTTAACATTTGTGCTCTCAACAATAGTCTTAGCTCTTTTATTGTAACATCTATAAGCTTTTTTCTTTAATGAATATCCAAGAAATATACCTTCACAACTTCTAGAATCAAAATTTCCAATGTCATCATCTCTCTTTATATAACATTTTCTTCCAAAAATTCTAAAATACTTAACTGAGGGTGCATGTCCAAACCATAGTTCATAGGGTGTCTTGGTTGTGTCTACTCTGATTTGTACTCTGTTCATTGTATACACTATTGTGTTCACTAATTCTCTCCTGAATATCTTTTGCTAAGTCATTCTCAAAGAACATAGCTCTTGCTGCTTCAGTCACTGATCTATTTCTTCTTTCTACAATACCATTTTGTTCAGGTGTCCTAGAGGCTGAAAACTGTCTCTTAATACCATTCACTTCACAAAAGGTGTTAAATTCTCTAGAAGTAAATTCTCCACCTCTATCTAATCTCAAACATTTAATCTTCTTTCTAGATTCATTCTCAACTTTATTCTTAATGATGTTAAACTTATCAAATGCTTTAGATTTTTCTTTAAGAAATGCAATCCACATCATTCTTGTAAAATCATCAACAAGAATCATAAAATACCTTTCTCCATAGAATCCTCTAGTCCTTGTAGGACCTCTCAAGTCTGTATGAACAATCTCCAACTTCTCTGCTGATGTAAACTTCTTACTAGGAAATGAGCTTCTCTTATGTTTAGCCATGACGCATTCCTTACAAATCATGTTAGTAGGCTTTATAATTCTAGGCAAATCTATTACTACAAGTGTAGTACTCACTTTCAAAATATTATCAAAATTTATATGACAAAATCTTTTGTGCCATAACCAAATTTCATCAATCTTAGTAATCAAACATGTCATCTCAGTAGGATTCAACTAAAACAGTACCAATCAAATTTCCATCTTTATCTTTTATCACACAACTTTTCTCGGTAAACCAAACTTGATATCCCTTATTAACTAACTATTTCAAACCATCCACAAAGTAAACATCATTATTATTATTCTTTCCATCAAGAGTAATAGATCCTATACCTTTAAACAAACAAGGTGCATTGTTTCCAACTCTAACAACTCCTCCATCATAATTGTTAAACTTTATGAACTTTGTCATGTCTCTTGTCATATGATGTGAACAACCACTGTTTATAATCCAGTTAGATTTTTTTTCTACTTGGGAAACTAGGGATTTTTCTTCCTTAACCTCAGTTTTAGAATTTTCTTCTTTAATTGCTATAAATCCTATATTATCATTATTATCAGTATCACTTCCACTTAAGGTTCTCTCTATACTAGCTTCAAGTTCTTCATCATTAGCATACTAATATTCCTTACAACTTCTAGGCTTAAAATTATTTATGTATTTCATAACTCTCTTAGGACATTTAGATGCAAAATGACCATATTCTTGACATGTCCAACATTTAAAAAATTTCTTACCGTCTGGTTCTCTTTTCAAAAGCAAGGAAATACCTTCTTCAATCTTCATGTCTTCTTCATTTCTAGATGTGTAGCTGCCAGGATAATCTCCACTCACATTGATGCTTCTTGACAAAGTAGGTCAAACACTAAGAGAAATGAATGTTGTCTCCATTCTAGGTAAGTCTCCCAATAACCTCAGGTTCATTTCTATTGCTTCCAATCTTTGAAGAAGATTCTCTCTTGTAAAGTTTATAGTACAAGGTATAACTTATTCAATCATCTATGTTGTCTACTTAAATGTAGGAGTCGATATTATCATAATTTTCCATATCACTTAATTCTTTGTCTTTGTTCCTCCACAAGATTTTATAGCTACAACAATCTCTGACATTCTACCAATATAGCTTATAATAGATTCATCTTCCATCTTTCTTATATCTTCAAATGCACATATCCAATGATGTAATCTGACTTTCTTTACAGGTTCATCTCCTTCAAAAGTAGAGTGTAAAGCTATCCAATTTCATGAGATTTTTTCAAATATTTTACCTGATTGTACTCATTCTCCAAAAGGGCTGACAAAAGTGTTTCTCTAGCAAGTATGTTACACATGAATATATCTATTTCTTCATTAGTACATGTTTCAATGTTATCCTCATCAATGATAGTCTTCTCATTCTTAGTAATCAACCAATAACCTAGTCCTAAACATAGTAGATGTGTCTTCATATTTTCTTTCCAGCTGTCAAAATTCACTCCATCAAACTTAGGGCTTTCTTTCCTAAAATTCACCATGGATCTCCTTAAGCTATTAAACTTTTCCTTCTTGGACATGCTGCTTTGATACCAATTGTTAGAAAGTAAAGTCTACCCAGATAACTGAGAGGAGGGGGTGAATCAGTTATCTGATAATTATAACCTTTATCAACTTCAATAGATTTTAACCATGTAAGCAATGTAATCAACAACCATAGAAAGATATTCATACATAATAACACAATGACAAAAGATATGTTGACTGGGGAACCTCTTGATCAAAAAGTAAACCTCGGTGGGAATGATGCCCACAAAAGATGCATTAATATGAAAGTTCCTTGTGAAAGGATGGGCTCTATTAGGATTCTTATGAAATACATTTAGTACATATGTTCCCCTGCTAGGAGACTTTGAATCCCTACTAAAAGGTTCTAACCCTGTTAGGAGTTATGGAAGACAAAAGGACCCACTTCCCAAACAACTTCAATGGCAAGATCACTGAGCACACTGTCCAACTGATCTTTAGATTATTCAATAGAATAATATTAAAATATTACTAATCTCAACAATATGTTACCTCTTCTTTGACTGTGCCAAACCGCACTCACTGCTACACCAGATCTCAGTTTTAGATCTTTGTACCTCGCATATCATCTTTCCAAAAATTCACTTTCATAATTTCTTCATTCACTCTTACATTTTCTTACATTAGAAAAAGGAAAACATTCCTTCCTTTACACCACACTCAAGTAATTATAAATGAGTCAGCATCCAATTACAAAATAAAAGTTTCCACACATTACATCAAAATTACACAAAATTGTTGGCTTCCATTTAGAATAACTCTTCACTTGTGTGACCTCAAAGTTTGCATTTTTTGGCAATTTGGCTAATGTGGATGCATAGATGTTTTCATTATGGCAACATATGATCTCTATTGAGAGTGCAGAATCTGGAATGCAAGTATGGCAAGTTGAAGGAAGAAATTGTCTAAGTATGGATATAGTGATCCTGACAGAGCACCCTATGAAGATTTAGTTGGAGACGTCCACTGGAGAAATATTTTTGTTTGTGTAGTTAACTAAAGCTTCTAAAGAGTATGAGGATACCCCATCTCAGTGTGCATAAAGTTTGGAGTAGTATGGACAAAGTTATTCAAAGTTTACCAAAGACAGTTTTGGCAGACAGAACAGTTTTGGAGACAGTTTTAGCGAAAGAGTTAAGGGATTTTTTTTCTTGTCAAAATAATGACTTAACATTATGAAGGGATGACATCCTAGATTTTTACTCTTGGATAAATATTTTGGAAGCCAACCATGTAAATTTATTATCTTTAATAACTCATATATTAGGCATACTTGAAATGTAATAAAAATTAGAGTGATATGTAAAAAGAAAGAAAAGATAACTTGCGATAGTTGTGTATTGTGATAGCAGCAAAGGCTATTGATGCAAAGTTGTAAGGAGCACCATATTACAGTTAGAAACATTTTGTATTACCTGTTTGGGTAGTGATCTCAGCTGGTGATCAAGTTTTGTAATCTAACTCCTAACAGGGTTAAGGCTTCTAACAAGGCCTAAAGTCCTTTAACCAGGATAGATCTACTATATATTGTAAATTGACTCCTAACAGGGTCCAATATCCTTAACATGATACTTTTGATTAGTGATCTTTGTGGGTACCATCCCCACTAGGGTTTTCCCTTGGCCAGGGTTTCCTCGAGAACATATGATGTGTTATGAGTTCTTTCTATTTACTGCTATGTTTGTTAATCAGTTTGATAATCTTTGTATGCACTAAAGTAATCTGTTATATCCATAAGTGGGAAAAGGAAAAATTTTGTGAAATACTGATTCACCCCCCCCCCCCCTCTCAGTATTTCCTATTTCTAACAGCATTGTCATCCATGTCACTATCAACATGTCTTCTACTACTCTCTAAATGTGCATAACCAGATTCCATCCCAATTAGGAGATATCATATGATTTCCACAAATCACTACTCAAGAACACTTCCTAAATATTGCTTCCATTGAAATGCTCATAACTTCCATGAATAAATGCATTACTATCTAAGCTCTTAACCATGAATGTATAACATATCATTGAGTAAGTCCTCAACATCACATAGCTTGATCTCCAATATCTGATGTGTGCTAATTCAAACACTGTCTGCTCCTCTACTAATCTTCAGTAGATCACTGTGTTGACATCAATGACAATCACAGTCATGAATGCAACAACAACTTCTATAGAATGACTGCTAATACTCACATAGGATATATTCAGCATTCATTCCTAACATATTTTACATCCATATGATACACTTTGAAGTTTTTATGTGCAGCATAAGATAAGAACAATCTTACTGCCTCTATTCTAGCAATAGGAGAAAATGTTTCTTCAAAGTCTATGCCTTCTTGCCATGAGTATCCTTTACATACTAGTCTAGATTTGTTCCTTACAATAGTTCCTTCTTCATCCATTTTGTTTCTAAAAATCCATTTTATTCCTATTACATTTTTATTTTTTGTTCTAGGAACCAATTCCCAAGTATTCTTCTTTATCTGATCCAATTCTTCTTTCATAGCATTTATCCATGTTTCATATTTAAAGGCTTCATCTGTAGTTTTTGGCTTAATTTGAGAAGTCAAACAAATTTATTCTCTAAATTTTAATGTAGTTAGCACTCCTGGAGTGGTATTGCCAATAATTTGATTTTTAGGATGGTTATTTTTCACATACCTTGGTGTTTTAGGAGTCTCACTAGCCTTATGTGTGCTGGCATCACAAGCCTTTTTTTCATTTTATTCCTCAACAACTTCTTCTCCTTCTAGAATAGTAGTAACTTCTTTTATCTATGTAATCTAATTACTATCACACATTCTTTCTTGTATATGAAACTTCTCATATATTCTTTCTTACATTTTTTCTTTCAATCATCTTCCTCAATCTTAGATTGACACATTTGTAAGCCTTTCTTTTAACATAGTAACCAAGGAGGATTCCTTCATCACTTCTAGCATCAAAATTCCCTATCTCATCATCTTTCTTGATATAATACTTACTACCAAATATTCTAAATATTTTACTCTAGGAGTATGATCAAACAATAGTTCCAACAGCCTCTCTCCAATGTACATGAGATACATCCCCTTCAATCAACATTGTCCTAGCAACATTAAATATAGTCCCATTTCTTTTCTCTACTATCCCATTCTATTGTGGAGTCCTAGGAGAAGATGTTTGTCTCTTTATCACATGATCTTCATAGTATGAATGGAATAAGTTTGAAGTAAACTCTCCACCTTTGTGTGACCTTAAACACTTAACCTTTAATCATGATTCATTCTCTACTTTTGCTTTGAAAAACTTGAATTTATCAAATGCTTCTAATTTCTCTCTTACATAAGTAACCCACATCATTATAGAAAAGTCATCAACAAAGAGTATAAAATACCTTTCCCCATAGGGGTATGTGCAGGATCATGGTATACCAAACTAGGCTATTAAGTGGCAATAAAAATTCAAAGAATCAGGTTTAGAAAAGTTGACATAAAAATTTGAACAAGCTATAAATATTATATCAAAAATATGTAACAAGAGAATCTGTAGAAAATTGAATTTAGTTTCTAAGATACCGGGCCCTTTTTGAAAAAGAATTATTCTATATGTTGAAAATTTCAAATTTCAATGTAGTAGTACAAAAATTTCAAGAAAAAAATAAGAAGTAGGTGTATGTCTGACCACTTTAAACATAATCAAATGGTAATTTTGTTTTACAAGATTCTACACATAAGTAGTAGACTCATGTCCAGATGTGACACATATTTTTTTGTAATTTTTTTCCAAGTAAATAATTAATTATGATTTTTCTTCTACAACTTTTCTAGAATACAAGAAGTTTCATGTTTGACCATGTTAACTCAGTCTAAAATTTATGAAATTGATTTTATTTTTTCTTGTAGTATGAAAATAATTGAATGTGACATATATTTTGGATTTCAAAAATGTTATACAGTTTGAAAGTTAAATCTATTTTTCAATAAATCTATCAATCAGGACTAGAAAGATAACAAGTAGGTGTATGTCTGACCACATTAAACACAATCAAATGATAATATATTTTTAGAAGATTCTAGATAAAAGTAGTAGACTCAGGTCCAAATGTGATGTGTACCTTTTTGTATTTTTTTTCCAAGTAAATGATTAATTATGATTTGGCTGCTACAAATTTTCCTGAATATAAAAACTTTCATGTCTGACCACCCTAACTTAGTCTAACTTCATCAAATTGAAAGAATTGTTTGTTTTTATTGTATTAGGTGAAACATAGAATGTGATGTATATTTTAGATTTCAAAAATGTTATATTATTTGAAATTTATAGTTCTTTTACAAAGAGTCTATCAATTAGGACTTCTTTTTTACATCGCCACTCTTTGGCATACCATGATCCTGCACATACCCATAGTATGACTTTGTTCTTGTAGGTCCACATAGATTTGTATGTACTAGATCCAAATTTCCTTTTGATGTGTATGCTTTTCTTTTGTAACTACTTCTAGTCTGCTTTCCCATAACACATTCTTTGCATACAGTGTTAGATGGTTTCACAATTTTTGGTAGATCTCTTATTGCATTAGCCATACTTGCCTTCACAATGTTATCAAAATTGACATGAAAAAATATCCTATGCCATAACCAATTTGCATGTACCTTCGCAACATAACATGAGGCTCCAGATGTGTTTAGTTCAAATACATTACCTCTAGATTTTGAACTGGTAGTAATCAATTTTTCTTCCTTGCTTATGATAAAATATTTACCATTAACAAAACTTAACTAAAAATCTTTATCCATTAACTATCCAACACTCAACAGGTTATGTTATAGTCCTTCAACAAGCAGTACATTTTTTTTATTAGTGTTTCCATTCAGAGTAATGGATCCTACTTCTATGATAGATTTAGGGAGATTGTCCCCAAACCTCACAACACCTCCATCATATTTTACTAGTTTAACAAACTTGTTCTTATCACCAGTCATGTGATGAGAACAACCACTGTCAATTATCCATTCAATTTTCTTGTCAACATGAGATACTAAAGCTTTTTCTTCATGTACTAATTCATCTCTAATATCAACAAATCCAATCTCTTCATAGTCTAAATCATCATCATCAGAGATTCCTTCTCTAGCATAATAACATTCGCTATCCCTTTTAATCTTTTTATAATTAGGTTTGTACTTAGAAACTCTTGTATGAAATCTAGATGCAAAATGACCTACCTTATTGTATGAAAAACATTTCAAGGGTAATGTGCCCTTACCTCTTTTTTCTCTTCTAGCAATAAGTGCAACAAGTTCATCCATCTTTCTTTCTTCTATCATTATCAATTCCCATTCCTCAGCATACTCACCAAGCTCTTCTTTTAGGTCTTCTTTGTTGGTGCTTGGAAGTGCAGACAATTTCTTGTGTGTGGATGCCTTAAATGCATATTCAACTTTAGGTACAGATTCTCCTAATTCCCCAGCTTCAAAAGTAGTTAGATTTGAAATCAACATTTCTCTACTAAAGTATGGAGTTAGAGGTATAGTTTCTTGAATAGACATAAACTTGAACTTTTAAGCAGGGGTTAGTGATCTAAGGATCTTCACAATAACTTCTTCTTCATCATAAGTGTCTCCACAATTTCTAATTCCAACTACTACTTTTGTGACCCTTTGAACATAGGCCTTAATTATTTGATCCTCATTCATTTGCAACTTTTCCATCTTTGCCTTCCAATTTTTCAACTTCGCTTATTTTTTATACTTGTCTCCTTCATATAGGCCTCTAATCTTTCCCAAATTTGATAAGCCAAGTCCAAGTCTTTAACTTTAGTAAACTCTCCTTCAGAGAGTGTGCTGATCAATGCTTCTCTTGAGACCATGTTTAGTGAAAATATCTTCTTTTCATCCTCAGTAGTAGTTTTCAATTCATCTTCAGTCTATATAGCTATCTTGTTCCTTGTAATTAGCTAGTAGTCAATCCCCAAACAAAATAGGTGTTTTCGCATCTTGTTCTTCCAACTGTCAAAGTTTTTAGGATCAAACTTTGGACTATACTTCCTATAGAATGCCATCTCCAAGATCACCTCAATCTATTAATCTTTCTCTTTGAGGACCACAAGATCTAATACCAATTGATAGGAATAACAACCCACAATACAAATGAGAGGGGGGGTGAATCATTTGTATAATATATTATTAAACTTTAATCTTTAAGCACAAAAATATAAAATCCAATGAAAACAATAAATTATAACACAATATTTTTGTCTTGAGGAAACCCTATTAAAGTGAAAAACCCCAGTGGGAATTAGCACCCACAAATGATGTACTGAGAGTATAGTTATCCTTGTTGGAAGATATAGCCCTATTAGGGGCTTATTGAAACATTACAGTACATAGTCCTTGTTAGAGGACAAACCCTATTAGGAGTCAAGAACAAAAGGGAGGGCTCACTACCGAAAGAAGGTTAAGTCCACCTTCAGAACTCACTATTCGCAACACAAGTGTATATGAAGAAATACACAATCTTTTGAACTATTACGCAATAACTATCTTTGCTTGATCAGTTCCAATCAAGTTCACCAATAAAACCTCTACTCCACATACAAAAAACACAAGTTTACATCTTTCACAACCTCTCTATATCATCTTCTTTTCATACACACCTTTTCCCAAAGAAAAGATCTTTCATTTATACCCTATTATAATTCCTATAAACAAGTCAATGCATAGGACTTTCCTAATTACAAAAAAAATATATAAACCCTTGCTAAGATACACACAGTATCTAGGATATGCCTACAATGATTACATTACAACAATTTAGGACTGAAATCCTTAATTAAAGTTCTCCATCCATCATACACGCTACATCTTTATAGTTGGCTTCCAAACAGATCACCTTCCAGAGTGCACACCATATCTGATGTCATCCTACATTCCATACCTTGTGTAGTTCATATAACATTGCCCAATACTATAACTTTCATCTTTGAAGTTTTCATACCACTGATTATGCATCACCAAAAAGTTACACACAAGACTCAGAGACTAATTCTATTATTTCTCACTGTCACAGTTAGTGACCAGTCTTCACCAAAACATCTATAACTTATCCAATATGAAACATTTCATGATGTGAATTTGGATATGATCACCACATCCTTTTGAACTCTCATCTACCTTCATAGCATCTGAAACATCTGTACAGTGTCCATACATTGTGAATACCAGACTGATTCCCTCATAGAGACATATGCTGACATTAGTGACAAAACACAAATAAAAATAGTATGAATGTCTATTCAATAACATGGTGATTAAAAATTTTAAATGTCTCAATCACCACCCATGCATTAGCAATATCCAATAGATATTTGTCATGACCTCTACAAAATCACTAGCCTGAGTATTGTTCCTCTCTAATGAATTGATTTCTCTCAACTCCATCACACCCCTTGGATGTGTGTCATAGAATATCTAGAAGAGACTCTATCATGTAATCATATTCATGGAGTCATTGTAGCCAAACTCTACCTGAGTAATCACTAATCCCAAGTAGTTTGGTGCTCCTTGGTTAAACACCTTAATAGGTTTCCAAGAGACCTATTAACCACTTTGGTTTGATCATTTTATTGGGGATGGTAGGCAGATAAAAAGGCCAAGTCTATCCCAATTTTCTTCCACAAGGTCCTCCGAAAATGACCAAGAAACTTGGGGTCTCTACCTAGACTATAGATAAAGGCAATCCATGTAGTCTTATGATTTCTTTGAAGAAAATTCCTACAACATGTGAAGCATCATGCCTAGTCTTGTAAGCCAAGAAGTGGGCCATCTTAGAAAACCTATCCACCACTACACACACACTATCATAACCTTGCTTGGTCTTAGGAAGCCCAAGCACAAAATCTAAACTGATAGCATCCCATGGTCTATTTGGGATAGGTAAGGGAGTGTGGAGACCTACATTAGAAGTCCTTCCTTTTCCCCTTTGGCACACCATACATGACTCCACAAATCTTCTAACATCAGATGGCATTCTAGGCCAATGGTAGAATCTCCTCATTAACTCTAAGGTCTTATCAAGCCTAAAGAGGCCTGCTAGACCCCCATAATGCTTTTCCTTCACAATATTCTCTCTAAGTGATCCCCTAGAGATACACATCTGACTTCCTTTGAAGAGTAGTCCCTCCTACAACATATAATCAAAGAAAGTAATATGATATTGCCTTGTCATGTCTTTTCACACCTTGTATGCCTCCTTGAAGTACTCATCTTTCTCATACATATCCTTGATGGAATGAATCCCCACATTTTCCAGCCTCATCTCTTGAATTGTTAGGTTCCTCTTGCTAAGGGCGTCAATAACTTTATTTGCTACCCCTTTATTATGTTTTATTGAAAATATATAGGATTGGAGGTATTCCAACCACTTCACATGCCTCTGGTTCAACTTTTCCTAGGGTGAATCCACAATAGTGGGTTACACTTTTTTGCCTGAACGGACACTGAACTCTACATTTTGAGAAAAAATTTCAAATTTAGATGCATATTGTCATTGAACCGTTCAAAATTGGACAATGAAGTAAATTAGAGTCTTTTAAGATTTTTTGTCTAGATTCTAAATATATATATATATATATATATATATATATATATATATATATATATATATATATATATATATATATATATATATATATATATATATATATATATATATATATATATATATATATATATATATATATATATATATATATATATATATATATATATATATATATATATATATATATATATATATATATATATATATATATATATATATTTTGAATTTATTTGAATACTTTTTTCTTTCTCCCACAAAAATTGGTATGGTGCTAAGAACATCATTTTCAAATAGTAGCACTATTTTCATAGAGCATAAATTGTTTTGTAAAATAGACATGAATGTGATTCTTTTGAATTTAGTTTTGCAACATCCATACAGAGGGCATGCAATTGGTTTGACAATATTATCACTATTACTGCATATTTTATTAATGTTTGAAGTTGACTAAACCATAATCTAGACATAGCTTGACTACATAGCTTATAACTTATTGTGTATTTATCAAATTTTAAAAAAAAATTAATAGAAAGTAAACTTGTATACGACGGGCACTATTATTTAAAAAAATAAAAATAAATCTTTTTTTACTATTTTTCATTGAACGTCAAACTCAGAGGTTTATATTTGATTAAAAACCTACACTCGCTTAATGTCAAAAACCATACACATAATAAATTCAAAAATAGTGAAATATATAATCATTAGAAAGCTAGTTCCAAGTACTTATTGTGTGAAAAAGGACATCTTCTTATTCTTCCATTTGATCAGTGCACTTGAGGCCCGAAGCCATGAAATTCTCAAAATTTCTTCACAAGTTGCAATCATGGCCTAAACCAGGCACTTTCGATAGAAAGTACTTTCGATCAAAACTTTTGACTTTCGATCGAAAATACTTTCCTGAAAAAAGAAATTCCTAGTTATTACTAAACTAATTTCAAAAGAAATTCAGTTAGTTTCTATCAAAATTTAAATTTGACTTTTGATAGAAACCTATGTCAGCCTTTTTAGAGTCATTTCTAGTTAATAAGGATTATGTATAAATAAATGTATATTTTTTTCATTTCGTAAATCTGAAAGCTGTAAAATAATTTTCATAAATAAGAGAAGGAAGACATTTTGGCACAAAATAATTTTCTAAGTTGTGATGGGAAATAAAAAGAGAAAGTTAAATAAAAGTACATGACATTATTAAGAAGAGACAGAATAGAGACTACGTGAAGAATCACGAAAAATATATCATCGTCAGAAACAAGGTATGTCTAAGATGTTTCTCTCTAGATATTTTAAGTTGATGGTCAAGACTTGTCTTAATGTTCATGTGAATATTATATTGTACCTATTAGAATTAACTAGACCTAAATGTATACCTATTTGGACTAATTAGGACCTATTATGACCTATTAGGACTAATTAGGACTAATTAGGTCTAATAGGACCTATTAGGACCCAATTAGAATCAGTTAGAACCAATTAGCACCTAATTAGACTCAATTAGAACAAATTAGGACCTAATATGACCTATTAAAACCCAATTAGATCAAATTATAATAAATTAGCATCTAATTAGACCCAATTAAGACCAATTAGAGCTAATTAGACCAATTAGAACCTAATAGGACCTATTTGGACTAAATAGGACCTAATAGGACCTATTAGGACTAATTAGGACCTAATAAGACCTATTAGGACTAATTAGGACTAAATAGGACCTATTAGGACCAATTAGACTCAATTAGAACTAATTAGAACCAATTACAACTAATTAGAACCAATTAGGACCAATTAGAAAGTTAGTTAAGACCTAATCAGACTCAATTAGAACCAATTAGGACCTAATTACACTCAATTAGAACCAATTAGATCCAATTAGGACCTAATATGACCTATTAGAACCTAATATGACCTATTAGAACCAATTAGGACCTATTAGAATAAATTAGCACCTAATTAGACTCAATTAGACTCAATTAGAACCAATTAGGACCTAATATGACCTATTAGAACCAATTAGGAACTAATTAGACCCAATTCAAACCAATTAGATCTAATTAGCTCAATTAGATCCAATTAGACTCAATTAGATCCAATTAGAACCAATTAGAGCCAATTATGACCTAATAGGACCTACTAGGACTAATTAGGACCTAATAGAACCTATGAGGACCTAATAGGACCTATTAGGACTAATATTACCTATTAGTCCACCCAATTAGAATCAATTAGAACCAAATAACATCTAATTAGACTCAATTAGAACCAATTAGGACCTAATATGACCTATTGTAACCAATTAGGAGCTAATTAGACGCAATTAGAACCAATTAGATCCAATTAGATCCAATTTAGCCTCAATTAGATCTTATTAGAGCTAATTAAGACCTATTAGATCCAATTAGGACCTAATAAGACCTTTTAGATCCAATTAGGACCTAATATGACCTATTAGATCCAATAAGGACCTACCTATTAGATCCAATTAGGACCTAATATGACCTATTAGATCCAATTAGGACCTAATATGACCTCTTAGATCCAAATAGGACCTAATATGACCTATTCGATCCAATTAGGAACTATTAGATCTAATTAGGACCTAATATGACCTATTAAAACCCAATTAGGCTCAATTAGAATAAATTATCACCTAAATAGACTCAATTAGGATCAAATAGACTCAATTAGACCCAATTAGAGTCAATTAAATCCTATTAGTCCACCTAATATGACCTATTAGATCCAATAGAACCTATTAGATCTAATTAGACTCAATTAGATCCAATTAGACTCAATTAGATCTTATTATAACAAATTAGGACCTGTTAGTTCCAATTACAACCTAATATGACCTATTAGATGCAATTAGGACCTCATATGACCTATTTGATCCAAATAGGACCTAATATGACCTATTGGATCCAATTAGGATCTAATATAACCTATTAAAAACCAATTAGAATAAATTATCATCTAATTAGACTCAATTAGGACCAAATAGACTCAATTAGGACCAAATAGATTCAATTAGATCCAATTAGAGTCAATTAGATCCTATTAGAACCAATTAGGACCTATTAAAACCAATTAGACTCAATTAGGACCAATTAGGACCTAATATGACCTATTAGAACCAATTAGACTCAATTAGATCAAATTAGGACCAATTATGACCTACTTAGACCCAATTAGGATCAATTATGACTAATTATGACCAATTAGACCCAATTAGGACTAATTAGAACCAATTAGAACCTAATATGACCTATGAGAACTCAGTTAGACCCAATTAAGACCAATTATGACGAATTAGATCTAATTAGGACTAATTAGAACCAATTAGGACCTAATATGACCTATTAGAACCTAGTTAGACCTAATTACGACCAATTATGACCAATTATGACCAATTAGACCCAATTACGACCTAATATGACCTATTAGAACCTAGTTAGACCCAATTATGACCAATTACACCCAATTAGGACTAATTAGAACCAATTAGGACCTAATATGACCTATTAGAACCTAGTTAGACCCAATTAGGACCAATTATGACCAATTAGACCCAATTAGGACTACTTAGACCTAATTAGACTCAATTAGGACCAATTAGGACCAATTATGACCAACTAGAACCAATTACGACCTAATATGACCTATTAGAACTCAGTTAGACCCAATTAGGACCAATTATGACCAATTATGATCAATAAGACCCAATTAGGACTAATTAGAACCAATTAGGACCTAATATGACCTATTAGAACCCAATTAGACCTAATTAGGACCAATTATGACCAATTATGACCAATTAGACCCAATTAAGACTAATTAGAACCAATTAGAACCTAATATGACCTATGAGAACCCAATTAGACCTAATTAGGACCAATTATGACCAATTATGACCAATTAGACCCAATTAGGACTAATTAAAACCAATTAGGACCTAATATGACCTATTAGAACCCAGTTAGACCCAATTATGACCAATTATGACCAATTACGACCAATTAGACCCAATTAAAACTAATTAGAACCAATTAGGACCTAATATGACCTATTAGAACCTAGTTAGACCCAATTATGACCAATTAGACCCAATTAGGACTAACTACAACTAATTAGGACCTAATATGACCTTTTAGAACCCAGTAAGACCCAATTAGGACCAATTATGACCAATTAGACCCAATTAGAACTAATTAGACCCAACTAAACTCAATTAGGACCAATTAGGATCAATTAGGACCAATTATGACCAATTAGAACCAATTAGAACCTAATATGACATATTAGAACTCAATTAGACCCAATTAGCACCAATTATGACCAATTAGACCCAATTAAGACTAATTAGAACCAATTAGGACCTAATATGACCTATTAGAACCCAGTTAGACCCAATTAGGACCAATTATGACCTATTAGAACCTAATTAGACTTAATTAGAATAAACTAGCACTTAATTAGACCTAATTAGACTCAATTATGAATATATTAGCACTTAATTAGACCCAGTTAGACTCAAAAGATTTTGTTTAATAATTCATACTTCATACATGTAGGAAATGCTCAAGAATCACAAGCTCAATAAATTTCCCAACCTTTAGAAGTTGGAGAAGGGTCATCACAAGTTCAACAAGCCCAACCTTCAGAAGTTGGAGAAGGGTCATCACAAGCTCAACAAGCCCAACTTTCAAAAGTTGGAGAAGGGTCATCGCAAGCTCAACAAGAACAACTCTTAGAATCTCAAATAGGTACACATCTCTCTCTCTCTCTCTCTCTCTGGATTTAGTCTCTTGTTGGTGAATATATATTTTGGGTCTTTCCCCTTAAGAAGTTATTGTTTTTGTAATGTACATGCAACCTTTGATGATGAAAATGTTGGACAAGGGGCATCCCAAGTTGAATCAACCCAAGGTCAAACAACTAAGTGTTTCTCTCATTAGTGTATAAATTATTATAGGTTTGACATGTTCAAGAGCTTGTAAATACTTATTTGATGAAAGTCCCCTTAAGATGAGATATTAAGATATATATTTTTTTTTATTTGTAGTGGAAGTGCAAGAAACATATGTGAATGATATTCAAATCCAATCATTGAAGAGAAAAATTAATCGTAAAAGTATAGATTATTTAATTGAATAGGATGTGGAAAAATTGAGAGATTATGCTAAACAACCCATAGATATTATGAAGAGGGCATTGAATAAAAAGTTTGAGAAAATAATGAAACAATTTGAGAATCTTGGTACACTTTAAAAAACTCAATTTTTACCATTTACACTTCTTAAAGATGAGTTAAAAGAGCCATTAAAATTGTTGGGTGTAGATGCAAGTTTGAAAAATTTAAAATCAAGTAACATACAAAAAATTATTGTTGACGGTGTTAAGGAAGGTTTGCATTCCATTGGAAAAACAACTAGATCTACAGATATGTCCATTTCAAGAAGAGTGATACTGACATCTATTTTAAATAAAAACATGTCCCAAAGAAGACAAATTTCTTACCTTTCATCTCAGATTGGGTACAGTAGGAAGACAATGACACACTATTTGAAAAGAAGAATCAATTTGGATGATACTACATTTGAAGGTAATTGGGCACTAATGTGTAGAGCTCCTCGGTCTGATAGAATTAATGAAATAGTTAGGAACTTAGTTATGTCATTTTGGACTGATCATACTCATCCTTCACCAAATACAAGAGACGTTATCAAGAAGAGGACTAGGCCTAAGGAATATTTCCAGCACACAAAACATTGGTTGGACACCACACAACATGAATTGTATCTCTCATTTTGTAACTCAAATCCTAACATTAAGATTGGACAAATAATGTTTGAAAGATTAAAGCCATTTTTTGTAAAGATAAATAAATCTTTTGAAACTTTTTGTTTTCGATATCATATTGAATTTGATCTTTACTACCAAGGGTTTAGAAATATGATAGAAGAAAGTGGTGGTTCTCAAAATGATTTTCCTAAACATCCAAGCCAAATCATAAAATCAATCTTATGTAACAAATCAATTGATCATGAAATACTTGAAATAGATTGCATAAGAGGAACTTGTCAAACATGCAGGGATTTGGCTAAATTTCCTTTGAGACTTGAAGATACTAACATGATGAGGATGATAAAATGTAAGAGATACAAGTACATAAAGTATAAAACAAAAGTTAGGAAAGAATCAACAAGGTTGGAATATGTAGAAGATGAGATACATGTTGCAACAGTTATGGAGAATTTTCATAAATTGATTCAACCATACATACATCATGTATTTTTTGCTAAATGGCAAGTTGAACAATTCCAAATCCAAAAAGAATCTTTTCGAGTTGGAACAATTTTATCTGTTGTTGATTTTTCTCAGAACTACTCCTTTGTATCTCAAAAGAAACTTCAAGCAGAATACTACTATACAGAGCAGGTGACTATCATGGTACATGTGACTTATTCAACATACACAATTAGATTTGGATGGTGTTGAAAGTACATATGAAGAAAGAGTCATAAAGAAAGAATATCACTTTTACATTAGTGATGATAAAGAGCATGACATACATTTTGTCAAGCATTTCTTTAAGACATTTTTAGATATTTGGAAAACAAAGGCATCAAAATTGAAAAGCATTTTGTTTGGTCGGATGGCTGTGCAACACAATTTAAATCAGCAAGGCCATTTTACACACTATGTAGATATCATCAATACCAAAAGATACCCAATATTTGGATTTTCTTTGAGAGTGGACATGGAAAGGGAGAGCATGATGGTGCAGGAGCTTGTATCAAACATACTTTAAGAAAGTATCAACCTGACTATCAGGGATATCGTATAAATAATTCTCATGATGTATTTGAGTGGTGCAAGATGTATTTTATGGTGCTAAATTGTGATAACATGTCATCACAATTAGATCAAGTCATACCCTTCTGAGTATTCTAGGAGATAACAGGTACTAATTTTAAATTTATTGATCATTGTTTGAGTTAGCTTATATATGTCTTTAATTTTTACATGTGACCTCTCTATTGTTCAGGTGTTGATAGAAGATCAATCCATGGATGCAAGAGAGTAGACAAAACAATATCCCTACATTTACTTATGAGTACAGATAGTAATTTGTGGTCATTGTACACTAGATATTATTCATGCTTTTGTTATGACTGCATTTCTAAAAACTATGACAAATGTATCAACCAAAAATGGGGATATGTTAGTGAATGAAATTTGGTTCCACTAGATGTTACAAACACAAATAATGTTTAGGATCAAAGCTTTGATGGCATTCCCTTGATTTCTACAGATTATGACCATATTTCAGGTTTGATCAAAATTGGTACGTGTCTATTTATGTACATATTTAAAAAGGATTCATAAACTCAATTCATAAATAAAGTTTTTTTAATTTATATTTGCAAGTTCATAAAATTAAAAGTTCACTTTAAATGGAAGACATAATTTTTTAGTAGTAGCAGAGCCTAGAAATGTGGAAGGTGTTAGTTACTATTTATTACGTTGTTACAAGGAGAGGCTGAAGCTAACACAGAATGAAACAAGTGATGGAATTATGTTTCCCACAGGTTCTAGTACTGTATTTAAGTTTCACAACCTATATTAAACTTGAGTGATACCTTCCAACTTCCAATTTTCTTATACGTTTTTTTATATGGTTAGTAAATCACATCTATATATAAATTTAACATTGTTGAACTTGTATGTGTAGGTTCAGTTGTCGTGCAAGGAACATATTTGAAGCAAACCAAAATACTTAAACATGGGATTCATTTTATTGATTATCAACCTAACAATAATGTTTATTAGTATAGTCATCTTGTAATTGCCATCATCCTATCTCTTGTTCCTATGACAGGATGTGACATTCATAAGTGGAGACTTGATACTGATGACCATGAGGGAATATTAGATGTTATTCGAGAGAGAGATGAACCACTTGATGTGGACTAAACCATGCATGAAATATGATTTGAACTAAACTTTTCATGGGTGAGACCAGAGGTTTTCTTAGCTCCATTCTTTCCTACTGGTGCCCATAGTGAATGGAGCTTGAATTAAATTAAAAATTAAGAATATATAGATCTCAAATTTATGTCTTACAAGTGGATATGATATATTAATTATCTACCTAAATATGAAGTACTCTAACTTTGGAATATGAATGTGTGTATGTATTGAATTTGTATGTGTTACATTAGGACATGCATGTTTTAAATATAAAATCTACTTGAAGTACAACAACATTAAATTAAAAATACGTGCACAACTATTATCAAATGTACATTTAAATATAAGTAATATTCAATGAAACATCTAGGGACCTCAATTATATAGCTCACATGTGTCAAATTTACATCATTCATAACTTTTATTTAAACATGTACAATTAAATATCATTCATGTATGTAATCTATTAAAAGTATTGAAAATTTACAAGCTCATCACACATGCACACATATATAGAGTGAAAGTATATATATATATATATATATATATATATATATATATATATATATATATATATATATATATATATATATATATATATATATATATATATATATATATATATATTATATATAATATATATATATATATATATATATATATATATATATATATATATATATATATATATATATATAACATGCACGAAACATCAATCATATGTAGATCATGTACTGTAAATATGAAACATATGAATCAATCATGTGTCAAATATTCTATCAAAAGGGTCTAGAAATGAAATATAGTTCATCAAACACGTGAATATATATACACAATATGAAATATGTCTAGATCAAATATGAAAGTGCCTAGGAATCATCATGTCAACTCCTCACTAAGTAGTCACACCCAGAGTGACTATCATGTTGTGAAGGATGTGCAGATCCCTACAAAGAAAGAGATATATAAATTAATATATTAACATTGTACAAAGATCTTAAGTTTGATTTAAAATATTGGACAAGAAAACATGTTATAAAGTGTGTACACATAGATAATAAATTAAAAATTCACCTATCCACTACTTATGTCATCATCAAGTGAGTCCCAATGACGTACATGATCAGTACCCAAAGGAGTAACAAGAGGCATATCCTGGTAGACAAAAAATATATATTATATATATACATGCATGTACATATATATAAATCAATTGATTGAGATTTTGAAAATAAATTAAGTTTAATTGTAACATTAAATACATGTATATAATCTGATTTATACCTATGTAGGTGGTGGAAACTGATAGTACTCGGATTCCCTGGCCTCAATCCTGTCAACGAAGGGATCAAGATTTTGTTGTGTCTGGTCCAAGCTCAAATCTGCATCTACAAAATGAGTAGACCACACATGCCTCTCTAATGATGAATGCAATGGAATAACCAAATGAGATGGCATGGAATTCATATCATCATATGTCAAAAAATATAGATAACCCATAGTGGTCATGCTGAACTCAACATCGTCAAGGCCAACATCAGAGAACTGATGCCCTACACGAACTGAAGGGTCTGTATGTTGTGCCTCTCTCTATGCAACAATAGAGTGGTCAGTAGGTGGATCCTCATGAGCATGGCCACTATGGCCACGATTTAGGTGAGAAGGATGTGGCTGAGTGTATCTGACAGTACCCATACAAGATCTAAACTTTGATATGGGGATATCATGCTCTACTGTTATAAATGCATATGCATCCAATAGATCCTCATCCAAGCTAGTTAATGTCACATGTGTCATCTCTCCTATATGTCCCTCCAGGCTAGAAAGTGAAGGGATGTCTGTTGTAGTGTACATGTTAGGTGTGGTCCTGCTAGAGGATGCTCCACCTGACAATCTGTAGTGTCATCGAGACATCAGGTACTAACCAACCTGATCACTAGATATGGATGTGGTAGCTGCTACAATGTCCCCCACACTATCAATCACAACTCAAAGCTAGGTGCTATGAATAACATCAAATGCAACAGGACCCAATGAAGGAGCTATAATAGGTTCCCTTAGACCAACAATGACCCTGTGTACTAGTCTCTGTCAATCAGCTTGACGAAAAGCATCTCTATCAATAAATCTACCACGCCCTATCCTACATGTGATGGAAAATTAGTGTAATTAATAGCCCTCCCTAAATGAACCATGGGCAACTAGTAATCTAGGGTATATCAATGCTGATATAGTAGGATCCTCACACCTGGTAACCTGATACCCCTTCACATAATTTTTATTTGCATAAGATGGGAAAAATTCCCCTTTTAGTGTCACTTTAGGCACTAAAGCATGTACCTCCTTAGAGAAAGACCAGAGACAACCTTTTGTCTCTTCCTCTCAAGTATGACCTCTATAATATCTAGGGCATAAGGAGTGGTACCATGAATGTAATCCCCAATGCTAATCAAGCTATTAAGGATGGAATGACATGTGCTCTTATAGACACTAGAGCTAGATGGATTATTTATATATTCTTGCAACTGTTCAATCTCTCTAATAGTGCATGCAAATTGTTCTACGGGGGGAATCAGTGCATCTTCCATGTGTGATATGCAATAATATGTCTGATAGATCTAGAATATGTATGTACCTGAAAGATTTTATTTACTGTCAAATAAAGTCTACATATATGTACATTTTTCTAATTTAAATAAAAATAAATTAAATACTAGGCACATTTCGCTACATTATTTGAAAGTAAAATCAATTACATAAATTACATTTAAATGTAAATTACATTTTAATAGGTCTAATGGGGTCTTAAGGAGTCATATAACCTATCATAGGTCCTAATAGGTCCAATTAGGTCATAATAGGTTTAATTAGGTATAATTAGGTCTAAACGGGTGTAATTAGGTCCTAATTGGTCTAATTGGGTCTAATTATGTCATAATTGGTCTAATTGGGTCTAATTAGGTGCTAATAAGTCTTAAGGGGTCATATTACTCATAGTGGGTCTAATTCGATATTAAAGGGGTCATATAACCTATTATAGGTCCTAATAGGTCTAATTAGGTCATAACAACTAATTGGGTCTAATTAGGTACTAATAGGTCTAATTAGGTGCTAATAGGTCTTAAGGGGTCATGTTACTCATAGTGGGTCTAATGGGGTCTTATGGGGTCATATAACCTATCATGGGTCCTAATGGGTCTAATTAGGACATAATTAGTTTAATTGGGTATAATTAGGTCCTAATAGATCTAATTTGGTCAAATTAGGTCCTAATAGGTCTAATTGGGTCTACTTAGGTGCTAATTAGGTCTAATTCTATTGTAATAGGTCTTATAGGTCTAATTAGGTCGTAATCCATCTAATTAGGTCTAATTAGGTCCTAATAGGTTTTAAGGGGTCATATAACCTATCATAGGTCTTAAAATTGACCTAGATAACTAGGAATTATGATGTCCTAATAGGTCTAATTGCATCTAAGTAGGTCTAATTAGGTTCTAATAGGTCTACTTTGGTCTTAAGAGCTCATATTAAGCATATTGAGTCTAATTAGGTCTTAAAGGGTCATAGTATGAGTATATTAGGTGTTAATTAGTCTAATTCAATCTAATTACACCTAGAAGGGGTCCTATTACTCATATTACATAGATAATTAGGGCTTATTATGACTAATTTGGTCTAAGGGGTCCTATTAAGTTCATAAATATGTCCCTAATAGGCACTATTACTATTCAATATTAGTTTCTATTACTTATATTAGGTCATATTACTCAAATGTATTAGGTACATTAAATAGTATAAAATTAAGTATAATTACATCTTGTTATGAGTTAATTAGTCTAATTAGGAAATAGGAGTTATATTATCCATATTAAACCTCATAATAGATCTAATTATGCCTAAGGGATCCTATTGCTCATATTAGGTGTTCTAGAAGGTCCTATTACTCATGATATTAGGAGGTGTTAATTAGTCTTAATTAAAGGTCTAATTAGGTCTTAAGTGGTACTCTTATGTCTTATTACTAAATTTAATAAATTAGGTTATAATAGGTCAGCTATTATATCTAATTAGGTCTTAAGGGATCCTCTTACTCATATTAGGTATACTTGGGACTAGTTACATGTCTTATTAGGTCTAATTACGTCTTTAAGGGCCATCCTATTAATGATATTAGGTCCTAATTTGGTTCTTATTACTCATATTAGGTCAGGTAATAGGTTAAAAATTAGGTCTTAATGGGTCACAATTTACTCATTAGGTCTAATTAGTCTTATCTAGGTCTTATGTACATACACATGTATACATAAAAATCTATATATATGTACATGTATACATACATATATATATACATGCATATATATATAAATGTACATACATATATATATACATGCATATATATATATATATATATATATATATACACACACACACATGTATGTACATGTGTATATATATATATATATATATATATATATATATATATATATATATATATATATATATATATATATATATATATATATATATATATATATATATATATATATATATATATATATATATATATATATATATATATATATATATATATATATATATATATATATATCCAGGTATATACATGTATATATATACATGTATACATGTACATGTATACATGTATACATGTACATGTATACATGTATACATGTACATGTATACATGTATATATATACATGTATATATATATATATATATATACACATGTGTGTATATATATATATATGTATGTATATATGTATAATGAAAAATCTCTATATAATTGTATAGGATAAAATATGGCTTGAATTAGGGTTTAGAATAATACATGTTAAAGAGACCCTAAATCCATATTTTAAGCATACATTTGAATTGTATTGATATGGAAAGTAAATATAGATGACTAATGTTGAAATGAAGAGATAAAGGTACTTACCTCCAAAAAGGAACCTACTGAAAACCCTGTCAATTAGTCTCAGAAACTATTAATTTTTGTATTGTTGAATTGAAATTGCGAGATCTACAAAACCTAGAAATCTTTTTCAATTCTAAGGGAGGTTGTCTTTGACCCTCATAAAAGGTCAAAGGCTACATTTTTTTCTAAAGGTCCATTCTGACTTTGTTTGGAGCTCTCGGAAGTTCGGTGAAAAGGGTATCCAAATCTACTCTCAGATCTAAAATTCCACACATGTACCTACAAGAAAAATGGTTTTGTTGTTTGTTTGGGGGGGTTTTCCTTAGTCAAACCTCAGTTTGGAATCAACCTTAATATTGAAATTGAAATGGAGAATGCTAGCAAGTAGTAGAAGTAGATCTAACAATGAAGCTATGACATTCAATAGATATGCAATTGTATTTGAAATGTAATCAAGTATGTTGATATGAAAGTTTGAACATAACATCAAACCTCCATGATTGTATGCTTGGAATCCATGTTGAGGGAAGAATTAAATGGATCTTGAAGATGAAAAAAGGATCTTGAAGGAAGATCACACCATCATGATGGCTAGATCTAGGGTTTGAATGATGAATCTTGAATGCTCGAACCAAATCCCTTCAATGGCTTGAATTCTTGAATCCTTGATCTTCAATGGAGAACTTGGATGGAGAAGAGGAATTGAATGCTTCCTTGAAAATTCTTTATTAAATGCTTTCTTGATCACCTTGAGAGCTTGAGAGAGCTTGAGCATGAAAACTTGATTGCAAAACTTGATGGAGAAAATGAGAGAGGGAGGCTCCCTTTTATAGTGATCTAGGGCACAAGAGGGGCCTCATAGAAAACAATAATTAAGGGCCCATGGCACAAAAATCTAGAGAGGTTCACATGGAGAGGAAATTAAATTAAAGTCTTGACACAAAACTCTAGAAGGGGGCCACCCTTAATATAGAAATAAAATAATTATTTAAGAGCCTTGTTACAAAATTGGAGGTAAGGCCAACCCCAAAGTTAATTTGAGCATTAGGCACAAAACTTGAGAAAGGATAATCTCCAATAATAAATTAGGAATCCTATACAAATCTCAAGAAAGGTCCACCTCAAATATTAATTTGAGAATTTGACACTTAATCCGAGAAATAGTGGCCCCGAAGAGGGAAAATGCAAGATCTTGGTGAAATCCTGAAACTAGAAGCAAACCCTGAAGATCCTGGACCCTAGGGTCAAGATTGAGCTTGAACCTAACTAGGTTAGGATCGAGGTCGAATTTGACCCCATAAGGTCAACTTTCACCTTATGGTCAAAAACCCCGGGTTCATAGTCTAGAATGCCAAGAAAATGCTAGGAAGAAGTGGAAAATGGGGTAGAACAGGGGGAAAAGCTAGTTCCAAGTTGAATATCCATTCAAGGCATTCGACATGACCCCAAACCACTTACTTGGAGGGATAAATTCTCCTAACATGGAAGTGCTTCCTTTTTAAGATGATACAATAATCAATACACATGTATATCAAAAACTTTAAATAAAGGAAAATCTATATATAATATATACACATGTGCATATATATACACATATACATGTGCATATATACATGCATATACATGTGTATATATACATATATTCATGTATACATGCATATATATACATGTATACATGCATATATACATGTATATATGCATATATGTATATATACACACATGTATACATGTATGTATATATATATATATACACACACACACACATATATATGCATGTATACATATATATATGTATATATACACATGTATACATACATACATACATACATACATACATACATACATACATACATACATATATATATATATATATATATAATATATATATATATATATATATATATATATATATATATATATATATATATATATATATAATATATATATATATATATATATATATATATATATATATATATATATATATATATATATATATATATATATATATATATATATATATATATATATATATATATATATATATATGCACACACACACACACACAAACATATATATATATGCATATATACACATGTATACATGCATATATACTATTTATCCATCTATCAAAAACTAAAAATAATAAAAATGAAATATGAAAACCTTAAAAATGGTGTTTTCAAATTTGGAAGCCGTCCACGGTTTCACTATCGCCAAAAGTGACAATGAAAGTCACTTTCGGTGATTATATTTATGCCAAAATTTAACCCTAATTCATGACTTTCGATCAGAATTCAGTTGCTAAAGACTTTCAATCAAAAGTGACATAAGACTTTTGATCGAAAGTTACTTGCGATCAAAAGTCTTATGTCTAAGGACTTTCGATCATAAGTTTTATTTTTACGAAAGTTACTATTGAAAGTCATTAAGGAATTTTTGGTTGAATTGTCTTTTCAGGCCAAATTCATTCCTCCCAAAAAGTGTAACCCACTATTGTGGGTTCACCCCCTACCTATTTAGGAAGCTCAATGCATGGTTATTGGTATATACCACAAATTATTTGGGCAACAAGTAGTGCCTCCACTTCCATAGGGACTGCACCATTGCATACATCTCCAAATCATAGGTGGAGTACCTTTTCTTTGCCTCATTTAGATTTTCACTAAATAAGGCTATAGGCTTTCCCTCTTGGCTTAGGACTCCTCTTATGGCCCTCTTACTGGCATCACACTCTATGGTAAAGACTTTACCAAAGTATGGTAGAACTAGGATTGGTTGTTCCCCAACTTTCTTCTTTAAAAACTCAAAATCCCTATCAGCTTCTTGAGTCCAAACAAAGTGACATTTTTTGCCTCCTTATATAGTGTCTACCATGGAAGCACTCACATTAATAAACCCTCTAATGAACTTTCTATAAAAACTAGCTAAGTGATGAAAAATCTTTACCTCACTTGTTGTCCTTGGAGTGGGCCAGTCTAGTATGGCATTCAACTTAGGTGGATCCATTTTGAGATTTCCCTTTGAGATGAAAAAGCCTAGGAATATCAATTCCTCCTGAAAGAAAACACACTTGTCCAAGTTAATCCTCAACTTATCCTCTAGAAATCTTCTCAAGACTTTCTCCACATGCTCTAGGTGTTCTCCTTTGCTCTTACTATAGATGAGAATGTCATCTAGGTAGACAACCAAAAGTGGTTGATGAATGGCTTAAGAACCTCATTCCCAAGGCTAATGAATGTGCTTGGTGCATTTGAGAGACCAATGGGCATCAACATCCACTCAAATAGCCCTTCATTGGTCTTGAATGTTGTCTTCCACTAATCTCCTTCCCTCACCCTGATCTAGTGGTATCCACTTTTCAAGTCCATCTTAGAATAATACTTTTCCCCTCCTAGGAAATCCATCAAATCTTTCATCATTGGCATGGAACATTGGTATTTGATAGTTATGTTGTTTATAGTCTGGGAGTCAGTACATAACCTCCATGTACCATCCTTTTTTGGGGCTAGTAGGGATGGCAATGCACAAGGACTTATGCTCTTTATAAATCCCTTTGTAAAAATCTCTTCAATCTGCCTGGCCAACTCTTCATTCTAACAAGGGATAAGCTTATATTCTACCTTGTTAGGAAGTGTGGAACCAAGTATGAATTCAATGCAATGACTTACATCTCTGACAGGGGGTAGTTTCTATGTCTTTCCATTAGTAATCACACCCTTATACCTCCCTAAAAGTTCCACCACTTCCTTTGGTCCCACTTTCCTTAGTGGTTCTTCATACCCTATACTGCACCCCTTCCTCTCTTCCTTGGGCCTCACCACAATGGCATAACATGGAGTATCCTTCTTCTTGAGTATCTTCAAGAACTCCTTTTCTTCCACAACTAGCATGATGTTGGCTTGAGGAGTCTCCTTTCCATCCTCTGGTAGGGGTCTCATGGTGAAATGTTTTCCACCCTTAGAAATCTCATAGATGTTGGTCATTCCATCATGATGTGCAATCACATCATACTTCCAAGGCCTCCCTAGTAGTAGATGACAATCATCCATATCAGTAACATCAAATAGGATGTTGTCATGATAGTCTCCTACTAGGAACTCCACATGTACCTACTCATTCACCAAGGCTTGTTTCTCCTTTTTTAGCCATGACACTTTGTATGGGTTAGCATGATGTATCTTCTTTAAGCCAAAATTATATACCATGGAAATAGAAGCTAGATTATTAGTAGAGCCAAAATCTACTATCACCTTGCACACTTTACCTTTCACCTTACATGTTTTCCTGAATAGAGTCTTCCTTTGTGGTGGCTCCTTGGCTAGAGGATTCCTCAACAAGGTCCTATAGAACATGAGGAAATACCTTTCTCTAGATCTTCATTCCCTCTTTCTCCATGCACACTCTATGTGTCATCTTGTGGGCTAGGTGTACCCTCCTATCTACTCCTTGATGACTATTCCCAATTTTATCAAGGCACCTTGAGGCTTTGTGTCCTACCTAGTTGGAGTTGAAGAATATTCCATTGAACACTCTAGGAGTCCTTCCTCCTGATCTCCCTCTACTATTACTTCTTCCATAATAGCCTCCTCTAGGACTGGTATCACCTTCCTAATTTTCTTGATTACTAGATTCCCCTTGGGATCTATTGAAATATTGTCTTCCATTGAATTTTCCTTTGCCTCTATTATTGGCTCATCTTCCTTTGTTTTTGGAATCACCCTTCCTCCTTTATCTTTCCTCAATATTTTGTGCCATTTGGAAACATGAGTGCACTGATTTTGGATTGAACAAAGTAAGTTCATCTTGGATTGTATACTTGAGAGCATTCAAGTATCTAGCCAAGGTTTTCTTCTCAGTCTTAGTCACCTTGACCATTAGAGAGAGTTTGTGAAACTCCTCTATATATGCACCTACATACAAGTCCTTTTGCTTGAGGCTCTGTCTTTCTATTTACAGTGACCCCATAGTCCTCCAATATGAATTATCTTTGGATTTCAAACTTCATCCACTTCCATGTGGAGATATGGTTCTTTCCTTCATCTTCCCTTTCATTTTGAAGGTAGTTCCACCAGATAAGAGTAGGGCCCTTCATCTTGGATTTTTCCAAGCTCACCTTTTGTCTTTCTGAAACACTTTAACAATCCAAATGATTATCCAAAGTCTCTATCCAATCCACACAATCTTAAGGATATAGTTTTCCAGAAAAGGTAGGTATATCTACCTTGGTGTCTCTTCTTCCCATCTTCTCAAGGACCTCTAAAAGGACCCTCTTATCAACATCTATTCTTGGCCTATTTCTCAAAGTCTCTTCTCCTTATTCCTCATCTTCTCCTTCTTTGGAGTCCTTGTTAGTTTCTCTACCCATATTTCCTTTCAACTTGTCCATCTCCCTCTTTAGGGTTCTATTCTCTTCTCTCATGGGTCTACTCTCTGCCATCTATTCCTTGACCAACTTGCCCAGCTCCACATTAGTGATTCTCAAGGGAATCACTCTCTCCTATTCTTCATTTTTTAACATCTTATCCTCTCTTTGTTATCCAATCAAGATCTCGGCTGCTCTTATATGACTTGATGTAGAGCTATGCAACCACCAACCAAAACTAGGCCCTTCAATACCCTATGCCACTCTCCAATTGATTCTAAGACCAATTCATAACCCTATACCCACTCTCGGGTACACTCACTTGATGAACCCTACAAGGGAACTTAACCATATATCACTACTCAAATTATAACCATGATGGAGACAAGTATATGGAACTTAAACAAATAATGAGTCCCTCTCATAAGGAATCCTAATCACCCACAACATTGATTCTTCAAATTAGGCCTACAAACCTTATAGCCTTTTGAACCCTGATTTTGGTCTTTGGTTCCCAAAACTCCCAAAAAACCTAGGTAAATAATCACTAATCCAAAAAAACCTTTTGGAACCTCTTAAAGATCCCAAAATACCTTAGGTTTTTCTTGATTGAGCACCCTCCAACCCTAACTAGGTTCAAAGTCCTAATTGGCCAAATTAGACTAGGAACTCTATTTGGAATTGAAAGAATGGGTTATCAAGACACCAAAACCTATTGGATATGCTTAAATCACACTACTATACCACTTTTAGCAATATCTAGGATCCCTTTGGTCCCATACCTTGACTGTCCCCACTTTACCACTTCTTTCCTGGCCAAACACATAGAGATGTTTGACCTAGGGCTGGCTTATTGAAGGGTCAAACCTTCTCCTC